>CM074784.1:12455698-12895085 GCA_037355745.1 Pseudo-nitzschia multiseries
GCCGTTGGTTTGTTTTCCCGTTATTTTACGGTTACAAGTCCACCGGATCCCCCTATTCGGCGGGAGTTGAAATTACTGTAGAATAATTCAACTGCCCTCTCCGTGTAGAGGCTTAGAACAGCTTAGTGCACACGTCTGTACGCTGTCCCACCTCTTGGTAGCATCTTATTTTACCCGTATGGAGGAATCGATCCCTCCTAACTGTATTCACACCTACTGCTATTTGTGAGCTTTATGCTCCTAGTTGTTGGTGTTGTTGTTGTTGTTGTTGTTGGGGCCGTCGGCTCGTCCTTATCGTGTCATTTGAGGCGCCATGTGGGCCTCTTCCATGCTTGAATTGGGACACGTTTACATTTGAATGTAAAGACTGCGGCTGTTCTGGCCCCGAATTCGATATATTGTATCGATGGCGTTTGCTTGTTCCCCTAGGCCATTATGTCGTTTGAGAGAAGCAAGAGATACTAGCTCGAGCCCGGCTGCACTAGTGCCATTACCCATCTAAGTGCTCAAACATGGACATAGCCCTCAGGAGGGTCTTTGATTAACCGGTGATCAGTCGGTAATTGGTCTCGCTTCATCTATTGTCGTGTGGACCGCTGGAACACTCGTCTCTCATTTGAACGATAGCCGATTGTCGACTAAACACTCCTTATTTGGTTAGAATCTCTGGGTCTGATAAACTCTGATTTCTACTTTGTGTCGTTAGATTGCAGTAGGAAGATTGCAGTAACATTGATTAGATTCTTAAATTGTGAGCATTAGGATTAAGTTATATCCGGACCGCACTGCACCTCTGTCGGTCCCTCTTTACGGGTCGTATATGCGTTGAGATGAATCGTATAAACAGTTATTTGCTTTGGCGGCTATCACGAGTAACTGGTTTAGTCTGTCTGTATGTCCTTAACCGCGTGATTTCTAGACCAGCCAATACACAACCTGGTTGAACTTCCTGCTCATCAAAAACATCAGTGACCTGACATACCAAGACAGGGGATCACGCGTACCACTATCCAAGCATGTTCAACTGAACCTACAACAATTTATTGATTTTGGGCGACATCTCACTAGTCAAGGCCTAGACTGGGAAGATCACAAGCAGTACACCAAGGAGGATTTCCGAACCTATTGCCGAAGCATAATTATGACCAACAGGGATCATGCTGCCGGCAGACTAGTGGCAAACCCCAACAACACCAATATTGATACCAATGAGAAGGGACCCACAAAATCATTCGACCAGCTCAGATACAAATCATGGATCAGAAAATCTTGAGATGAGACTGCATTCCCATCACTACAAAATGATGCGAAATTCGAACACTGGCTCATAAAATTCAAGGCAAAATTGGAAAACAGCGACATCAATACCTCTACATTCCTAGACCCATCCTGGCCAGATGCCTTGCTTATGGGATACCCCAAGGCCCTCCATGCCAAACAGTGTGCCTTCTTCTGGACCCTAGTCCTGCACGTATTTCAGAGCGGCCTCTCTTCCTCATGCGTACTAAGCCACACTATTACAAGAGATGGACGACAGGCGTTTTTTGATTTTATTAAATTACACAACAAGTCAAAGTCCAAGGTATACGACACTTCCATTGCTATACAGCATCTGCTAGACATGGATCTCAAGGCCTGGAAGGACACCAAGGTAAAATTCCTTACAAAGTGGTTTGCCCAACTCAAACATCTCAATAAGCTTTGCCCTCCACATCGCCCTCTAGAGTATGACACTGTGAAGGCAACTCTATGCAAGGCATGCAGTAGTAATTTTCAACTCACCGAGCAGTTTGTCAAAGTCAGTGATCCAGAGGAAGTTTGAGACATGGTTCAGTTCCGACAGTATGAAGCCACCGCCACTAGTGAACTGAAAAACACCCTCTTGCTTGAGGCTACCAGACTGGATGCACAGGCATCCTTATCTCAACTGACAAGCCGATCCTCTGTCAAGGCCCATACCCACAATTTCTCTATGGCGTCACAGACATGTTCTATGATGACAGATGACACTGACTCATATACCCCGCCTATTGATTTTGATGGAGACTTTCAAGACTATGCAGTGTTCAAGGCAGGAGGCACCCCTGATCCCAGCACACAATTGCCTTCTGTAGTATGGAAGCTCCTATCGAGACCTGGCATGAAAAACTGGCTCAATTTCTCTGCTGATGATAAAAAGAACCTTGTCGCATGCCTCCAACAAGACCTATTACCTAAACCAGCCCCTGATCCCAGCTCAACCAAACCAATCACTCGGCGCGCATATGAACACTCCATTGCATCTGATCAGGTTACTGCCCATTCTGACACAGTGGAACCTCCTCAGCTTACCTCCGATGCTGAAACTGATGCACGCAGCGCCTTCCATGCATCACTAGGCATCCACAAGACCGTTTCTGAGGTGGATACTCGACCTCTTAAATCCTCTGTTTCTCCAGCCCACCCTGCTTGGTTCCTGGCTGACAATCCTACCATCCTGTACAAGAAGGATGGCAATACGTACATCCCTGTCAGTAGTACCTCCCTGTCTGCAAAATTTCATCATTGGTCATTACCTGATCCTCAGTCTCGCATCACTCCAGTATACTGTTCCTACAAGACCATCATCTCTATGCCTGGCTATGCAATGGTTGATCGTGGCGCCAATGGGTGTATCATAGGCAATGATGCCTGCCTTATCTCAAAGGACATACCTCCTCAATATGTTAACGTCACGGGTATAACCAACCATCAAATCCAGAATATTCCAATTGAAACCTGTGGTGCCTATTCCGTTTCCAATCGTGGTCCTGTTATCATCGTCTTCCATGAATGTGTCTACACCGGACAGTATCCATCCATTTTATCTTCTGGACAGATGGAAGCATATTTTTTGAAGGTAGATGATATTTCTATCAAGGCTGGTGGCACACAAGTCATTTCCACTACTGATGGCCACGTGTTTCCACTCAGTATACGTCATGGCCTCCTGTATTTGGCCATGCGAAAGTATACCAGGGAAAAATACGCTCAGCTTCCTCATGTAGTCATGACCAGTGATGCCCATTGGAATCCATCCATCCTCGATAGCACATATACCCTGCAGGATGATATTTTCCTGCAGAAATATCAAACTACACCACATCAGCTTCCCTATGCCGATTACAACGAATTTGGCGAGAATCGCGGGCACTCCTCTGTGTTAACATCACATGTTACCTCAATCACTTCCCACAGCTCGTCTATTCCAATTCTCCAATCTGTCGATAATCTGGACACTTCCTTCTGGCTCAGTCCCACTGACTTCATTCACCAAGAAGTCCTCACCCGGTGCTCTGTACGCTCTCCATACAACCTTCTCACTGCTATGCCACACGTTCAGTCCCCCAGTGATACGGATTACCTGTCCTTGAAGCCCTTCTTTGCATGGGTCTCTAATGATCGGATCAAAGTCACATTCTCCAACTCCACCCAGTAAGGTTCCCTGGCCCTCAGTCCAGATGGCAACATCTTCAAGCAATTTCAATCACCACAACCAGCCATGAATGTCAGGCCATTTCATGATGATGTCTTATCTGATGTTATCTACTCTGACACTCCTGCTGTCAATGATGGCTCCAAACTTGCCCAAGTTTTCTTTGGTCGGAAGTCTCATATCATCCATGTTGAAGAAATGCGCACCACTGCTGACTTCCTTTCATGCTTCCAAAACTTTGTTCGAAAATGGGTAGACCTCTTTGGCGCCTTTGTGATCATGGTTCCTATCAATTCAGTAAGAGTGTACTAGATTATCTCAAAATGCTTTGGATTGGTTTATGGCAAAGTGAACCCTATCATCAACATCAAAACCTATTTGAATGCAGGTATCAAACCTTCAAACGCATTGTCAATCGCATCATGGACCGGACAGGCACCCCACCACACTTGTGGCTTCTATGCATGGCATATATTGCAGGTCTACTCAACCATTTGTCTGATCCTAATCTCTCAACAAGCAGCCTATCTTTGTTGCTACTGGCGCCTTGGGTGATATCAGTGCTTATGTCAGTTTCTTCTGGTTTGAACCTGTCTATTACAAGACTCCTGACACCCAATTTGGCTCCCAGACCACTGAATGCCTCGGCCATTTTGTTGGTTTTGCTGAGCATATCGGCAATGGCCACTGTTTCAAGATTTGGGACCCTATTACCAACAAACTTCTTGACCAATCCGGTGTCCGTACAGCTTTGAATCCAGAACATCGCAACAAGCAGGCTGGCCTGTTCACTGATGATAGTTTCATGGCATGGAGAAAAGCCAAGGATGGAGCTCTCATTCCAAGCTCTTTTGGTGATAGCCCCTCCCGACATCAGGCTGCTCAGCCTGATCCTGCACCGGTGTCTCACCCCAAAGTTATCCCTCAAGCCGTTCCCAAGCCCTCTCTGCCTAGTTTTCTTTATTCCAAGGTTCCTAATAGTCCGAGCTATGCACCTTCTCCAATCCCTGCCAACTATGGGGAGATTTTTGATGGCCCTCCAACATACCACATCTTCAGCAAAACCCCCGACGGCGTTCCTCTCACTGAAGATGATTTTGGTCCTCCAGAGTTAACCTATCTTGATGATAGTGAAGTCCAGCCTCCACCCACCAATCCTGCTACTCCATCTGATGATCCATCTGAGGTAGCTGTTACTGATGAAGAAGGCAACGCTCAATTTGATGATGATGGCAAGCCCCTCACCATCCCTGCCATTCCTGTGGATGACTTACAAGGCTGGTCCTTTCTCATAGCCTATCCTGACGGCACTCAGAAAAGACTGACAATTGTTGACGTTGAAAACAGCCTTGAGAAGAACAAGGAATTCATCAAGTTCCAATGCAAGCATACCAACGATGAAATGGAAGATATCATTGCATACAATGATGTGATGAACTACATCCATAGGGACTCCACTCAAGAAGATGGAAAGCTATGATCCTTTTGGAGAATCCTAGGACATCAAGGACCCCTTGACAACAAGCACCCCCACTACAAAGGCTCCAAATACAATCTATGGATTGAATGGGAAAATATGGAGCGCACGTATGAGCCCCTATCCAATGTACTAGCTGCAGATGACCCCGTTACTGTTGCCAAATATGCAAAGGATAATGACATGCTTGATAAACCTGGTTGGAAACATCTCAAGCGCATTGTTTCCCTTACAAGAAGAACCAAGAACAAGCTAGACAGACTCATCCATCAAGCCAAGCTCCGATCATTCTGAACTGCTCCTCAATATCAGTATGGATTCTAGGTACCTCGCAATCACAAAGAAGCCATCCAGTTTGACACAGCTAATGGTAACACCAAGTGGCAAGATGCTATAACTCTTGAGATGGCACAGCTTCAAGAGTATGATACTTTCATCGACAAAGGTATCTACAAGGCTAGTAACATACCACCTGGTTTCCAACAAATTAAGGTCCACATGATATATGCAGTCGAGCATGATGGTCGACACAAAGCTCGACTAGTTGCAAATGGCAACCTTACTGAAGCTCCTATTCACAGTGTGTACGCTGGTATTGTCTCTCTCAGAGGCCTGAGAATGTACCTGTTCCTTGCTGAGTTGAATAGCTTAGAAGCATGGGGAACTGACATTGGCAACGCTTACCTTGAAGCTGTCTCTTGCAAGAAAGTATGTATCAAGGCTGGGGCTGAATTTGGACAACTAGAAGGACACCTTCTAATTATCTACAAGGCTCTATACGGACTTCGGTCATCTGGGAAGTGCTTTGGCGACCTACTTGCTGGCTGCCTCATAGAACTCGGTTTTGAACAATCCAAGGCAGAGCCCGAAATCTTTATCAAGCCTGGCAAGAACAAACATGGAGAGCCTGTCTATGAGCTCATATGCACTTATGTTGACGTTCTATGTTTACGCATGGCCAACCCCGAAACGTTTTTGGTTATCCTACAGTCAGAACCGTACAACTTCAAATTGAAGGGTTCTGGACCTATGAACTTCCATTTGGGATGTGGTTTTGAGAGGGATGAATATGGTGTACTCTACATGAATCCCATCAAGTTCATTGAGAAAATGGAGGCTTCATATGAACAGATGTTTGGCTGTAAACCTACCACCAAATTTCATTCACCCCTTGCTGAGAATGACCACCCAGAACTCGATTCATCTTCATTTCTAGGTGATACTGATACCCAAAAGTATCAGATCAGGATTGGATCACTCCAATGGATCATTGCTATTGGACGTTTTGATTTGCAGACTGCTGTCATGACTCTTTCAAGCTTTCGAGTGCAACCCATAGAAGGTCATCTCAATCGAGCCAAAAGAATCTTTGGCTACATCTCCAAGTTCAGGCATTTCAAAATCCGATTCCGTGTGGAAGCTCCTGATTTTGTGCTGACTGAAAACGCTACCACAGACTGGTCCAACACTGTCTATGGGGCGCACTCTGAAGACTTACCAAGCGATGCCCCAACCCCTCTGGGTAAGGTTGTTGTATTATCCCATTTCTATGATGCTAATCTAATCCACGGCATTCTGAGTGGCAAGGTTGTAACTGGTATCCTGCATTTTGCAAACAAGCCCCCTATCATGTGGTTCTCCAAGAAACAAGCAACTACTGAGACAGCTACTTTTGGCGCTGATTTCGTATCTGCTAGGACAGCATGCATTGAGCAAATAGTTGACGTCAGACAGTCATTTAGATATCTTGGTACCAAGGTACACAACACCTCCTACACATGGGTAGACAATGAGAAGATGATTCAAGCGTCCACATTTCCATACGCAAGACTCCATCAGAGACACCACATTCTCTCTTACCACTACGTTAGAAGCATGGTTGCACAAGGTTTTGTCCTTATGCAACACCTTGCACGGAAAGATAACTGCACTGATATTCTCACCAAGTATTGGGGACACTCAGTAGTGTATCCTTTACTCAAGCCCATTTTCCACTATTGTGGTAATACCAGCAAATCTACTAAGGGATGATATCACCGTCCATTAGTTAGGTTAGCCTCTTGCTTGGACACATGGGGAGTATTAAATTCCTTCCGTGCCTAACATGGTAGAGGTACGATTGCATCTCATTCTTTCAGTCACGCGTGTCCCCTTCAGTTGCACGCGTCTCATTTAGTTGCACGCGGACCATTTTGGTCGCGCTATGGACCAAATGGCTCAATATTGTGAGCCAAGTGACTCATTCTTATGATCGAAACAATACTTAATAAATTATGGAGAATGGATCAATTGTCACTTGTACAATCAAAGTTTTGATACTTAGTGATCAAAGAAAGAACACAACCCAGAATATAGCATATGCTATCTTCTATTAAGTGTTCTGTTTTCAAGAAGGAACAGCAGAGGTTCAAAGCGTTGCTCACAAACTTGTTTATCTGCTGTACAAAATATGTGTTGTATTAGCGGCAACATGATATTTACCCGCAACACAGTATTTTACCGTATATTCGTAATATTGTGCTGTATTAGCGGCAGCACGCTTCAAAGCGGTAACTTGCTCTCCAGCAAGCCAACACGCTTACACTTTTAGATTATTTGATTATTCAACCTTAAACCTTACAACATTGCCCTGCAGCCCCCTGTAGAACTACAGACCTAAGGACTAACTGACTGGGCCCACCGGTAGTCAGAATAGCCCTGATTGTGTGTTGTAGTAATCCAGAATACACAATCGTAGTGGAATCAAAGAAATATTAGAACAACAGATCAGCATCTCAACCAATCTGTTGCTAACAGCGCACACTGTCAGTTTTCCCTGCCTTTGGACAAAGTCAGCTCGACAGCCACTTTTAAAAAGGGAATTAACATTTGTGGTTGATTCCATGGAGAGAAAGTAGTTGATCCCACCCCGGAACACTTTCAGCAAGAGACACAGCCAAGTCCCACCTTTGATATTCTGGAGAAATCTTACAATCATGGAGTAATCTCCACCTTTGATATTCTGGAGTATTCTTATAATCAGGATCAGAATCCAAATCAGAATCAGAATCCAGCTCCAAATTAATGTCATCATCTTCTTGTTGACTTGGACTCATAGCACTTGGAGGGGCAGATGGGTTTGGATCGCCTGCATTGGTTGGTGCAACCTGTTGGTTCTCGATTTTGGCTTGAAGAGCTTGAAGAATCTTTACTTTGGATAATGCCATGGCTGGTTGGATTGTTGATTCGTTAACAAAGTGTAGATTCTTTTTGCAAGTCTGTTTGTTCTTGATTTTGGTTTGAAGAGCTTGAAGAATCTGTACTTTGGAAAATACCATGGCTGGTTGGATTGTCGATCTGTGAACAAAGTGTAGATTCGTTTTACAAGTTGCAGAAAATAGAAATTATGGATAAGATGGCTGTTTCAAATTAGATTGCTTTTGCAGAGCTAGCGTGTAACTTCTGCAAAATGTGTTATAAATCATGGGCAACACCCGACTATGTATGAGCAAACTGGTGGGAATTGTACAAGTTGGTTCCCTCTTTGTAGACTCACGTGTCCATGTATTGAAAAAGTGATGGGATTAACTTCCCAAGGCGTCTGCATACCTTGTGTATAGGTATTTGTAGAAGTTAGACCCCTCTAAAAAAAGTAAACACCAAAATCATTTGTTTCGCAATGCTCCTACTTTTAAATGAACCTAACAATAAGTTCATCCAGTTCCAAACTACTGCTATAAAGCACAAATGTAAAAGATGGACATAGTAATGGGTTCCAAATAACACAACTGATGGAAATGAGACTATTAATAGGTATTTTATTGCGAAAATAATTAGGTCCTTGTGTAACAAATAACCCCAAATAACACAAAAATATTAGCCAAGGGGGAACAGACCAACAAGTTTTGTCAGTCAATGTCTGGGAAGATATCTTTTAATCTGTTGATAACACAGAGAGGATGCTTTGGACAACCACAAAACTGTCCGTTTGATTGAATTGCAAATTTTGACAAGGTAGCACCAAATTGCATGCGTTGCCTATTTGTATGAAAACCCTTCGAGTAACCTCTGAAGACGTGATCAATATTTTCCAAAATGATATGTCCATTCACAGACCATAGACAATAATCTTGGTAACAGAGACAACACTCTATTTTTGCTTCATGAACAAAATCTCTCAGTTTTTTCTTCTCAGCGGGCAAGAAATTATTATTCATTGCCGTATCAATACCTTAGGTCGTCATCGGGTAGAATATAATCAACCCGATGTTCTGGCAAAGTTGCTGCAAAAGATCGTGATGCACATCTGGCCAAAATGGGGATATACATGCAATATCATTCCAATTGGACACCACTAAATCTGTTACAGAAGATAATTGAAATTCACCGCTTTTGGGCACTAACTTTGCTATCTTGTGGTATCCGTGTTGTACAGCAGCCAGGTTATATAGAAGGCAAAAGATTGGACCTGTTTTGTTTTATCTTGTCTCTGACTTTTATTTCGAGGGTGTTGTAGTGGTCACACGGCATGAAAGATCTACAATTACTGACATTCCATGCGTAGCCGCAATACAAACATACACCAGCAGAGACAGATATGGTCCTCTCGGTAACTAAGTTGTTGTTCCGAACACTGGTACAAAGGTTTGCACATATCAGAAAGAATGTAAGGAGCAACTCACCGAAGATGACCTGAAGATAAACAAGGAGGATTGGCTGTTATTTTGGCAGTTACATCCAGGAACAAATCATTTGTTGAGAAAATGTACCACATTTTATATGCCGAAGTCGGAGATCTTGATGTTGTAGGCAAAGTCAGTGAATAATAGAGTAAAGGTTAACCCATTGCTGTGAAATGTGTTGTGGTAAAAAAATCATCGCTACCATCCTGGTTGTCAAACAAAGTATGTAAATGGAACGTAGAGGACTTCATTGGTAAAAAATTCCCAACATGAGCTAATTGTAGTGACTATTGTTGTCGATGTGCCATGCCGGAATGATGATAATGACCTACCCATTATGATTGATATCAATGAGATGAGAAAGCAAAAATACGGGGATTATACCAGGCAAGTTTATTGGAAGAGGCAGAAGGCGGGACAATTGCTAACAATGACAATGCACCCCTACAATTGGACATACATTACTACATAAAAGTAAAGGTTATCAACCATTGGATGTATTAGAAATAAATCCCGTAATTAATCAAAAAAGAATGAGAGTACTAGCTGGTGCAAGTCGGAAATGTTTGTGATAGAAATGAGATAATTAAATATATAATTTGTTAAAGTGAAACATTGATCGGACATAAAGAAACAGTGAATCAACCAAATGATAATATTAACCTTCATTATGAGAGGGGCAGAGCGAGGAGAGATAAAAACAAAAACAAAACACACACGGGTTACTACAAGAAACAGGCAAGGAACAGAACAAAAGTAAAACAAACGCAAGGTTGTTGAAGTACGAGTAAGTAAACACAAACATAAAAGCATAAAAGGTATAAAAATAAGAGCAGGAGGAAAAATAACTCAAACAAATATTAAAACAGGAAAGAAACCAGAACAATACAAGAATAGTTTGTTGAAGCAAACCAAAAAAATGGATGATAAAGTAACGGTATCATTGATTGAATTGGTGAAGAAAAAGTAATATGACAAAACTCCAAAGATTGATAGGCAAGCGAATTGAAAGACTGTGCTTACCCCCGAAAACAATTATTATACATGACGGATCATAGAGAAAAAAAGATATTAGACAACTAAGAGGGTGAAGCAAGTATTACTCTTGCAGAAGTACTCTGATTCAAGGAATCAAATGCAATTACAAGAACCCTAATGGATATGCTGAAGAATCTTGAAATAGAAGAATCATCAGTCAAAATGGCTGCTGCATCAAGTATTACTCAGGACCAAAAACTTGCAGATCTGGAGGATTATTTTAAAACAGGCAACATGTTGAAAAGCATTGAAGAAATGGACGATACTAAGGGGAAAATGTATAACCTCCATGATAGCTTACAATTCAAGCGTCAAATATATCCCGAAAATGAATGGAGGAGAATCTATCTTCAAAATATTGGACAGTTATTTTGAATACATGAAATTGAAGCATCATTATCAAGTACGCACGGCAATTTGGATGAAGGTTGCAGTAACAGTTTTTTTCAACTCCAAACATGAACGAAACAAAATGCATGCCATACATCAGGATTGGGTGAAGAGTGACGGTAATTACTATTACAATTATAGTATGAAGGAGAAAAAATGGAATGGTTTTAAACAGCATTGGAATACCCATTTAAAACATTGTACCGGGTGGTGACGGTGAAAAAAATTGACAATACCACAGATGATAGCACAGAATATCAACAACAATGGGAGAAACATGACAAAGCAAGAAATGGGGATTGTTCAGTTAGTGCAAAGTCTTCACTATATATAGATACCAGCCCACATGTACAATGCATGAAAAAAAAGGATGGAGAGCAAAAGCAACTGATCAAAGAAATGCTGGAAAAGATTTCAAATTTGAATTATTGTCCGAAAGGTGACTCTATATGTGCAGAGTATTACTTAAAGAAATTCAAAGATGTATTGAGGGAAGAATGAAAGAAGTGTGGTTATACCTTACCAGTAGTGGTTTGTATGGAGAAAGCAACATTCACGTTTTTTAGAGTAAATCTGCCAACAGAAGATATGAATAAAGCATATGCAGAGTGGATAGAAATTGCAGGTACTCAAGAAAAGAATATGGTGTGGACATATTTTAAAATTCATTGGACTTGTTGACTAGCAGCCATTTACAGAGAAGCAGTTTACTATTTAGATAGTGAATTCTACAACATGTGGTTGGATAATTCACAAGCAGAAAGACAATTTAGAGAGAGGAGATGGAAGAAAGTTCTGAAGGATGATTTTGAAACATACAAGATGTATGATGTGATTGAAAAAATGGACAATGAAGAGAGTACTAGGGTGACCATCAAATGTGTGCTGGGATACATTGAAGAACACGAATAAAAACTGATGACTAATGGAGCGGAATATAACTTTGCACACATGGAGACCTTTTTCCATAACTTGAAGTTGATTGAAAATGTTGATGTGTCGGTTGCAATCAGGATGCAAGTCACAGTAACACAGTTTTGTAACTGGGAGCATGAGGGAAGCAAAATGTATGTCATACATCAGAATTTGGTAAAAAAGCACAATTCAGATGATGATAGTACGAGGGAGCATCATTGGATAGATTTTAAACATCTACGAGCCATGTATCATGAAAACAAATGGCTAAAAGAAAAAGCAGTAGCTGGTGATAAATCAGTAAAAGAGATGGCTGAAGAATATATGGATACAAAACCCCATACACATTACCTGAGTGAAATGATGGATGGAGAACAAAAGCAAGTGCTTGAACAAATGCTGGACCAAATTTTGAATCTAAAATGGTGTCTGAATGAGGGTGCGGACAATTACTTCAAACAATTCAAAACTCTATGGAAAACAATGTTAGAGACGCGTGGTTATGTCATACCCACAGAAGTTTGAATGCAGAAAGTGACGTGGGCAGTTATGAAAGCCAATCTACCATGGAACGTGACAAATAAAGCAAATTCGGGCTTGTGGAACATCATGGGTACTATAGACAAGAGAGAAGCGTTGCGGGTGTTTTTCAAAAGACATTGGACTTGTCATCTTGCAAAGATTGATTTTAAGGATAAAATAAAAGAAAATGCCGATGAAGAAAATGGGGATAAGATGGATGAGGATAATGATCCGATGAGAATGAAGTGTTGATTGTTGACAGTATATGCAAGGTTGCCGCATAAGGGAAAGGCAAAGCTTGATGATGTAAGTGTCCAGAGATGACTCCTAGGTCCTTAAGCAGAGTTTAAGAAGTGGTAGGAATATTGTTTGCAGGCCTGTAGAAACAGGGATTTGCAGATCGGTCAGTAGGAACAATATGCGTTTGCATACTGAATGGGTATCAGGATACAAACATATAATAGTGTTGCACAAAGCAATTATGGTATAGACATTGCTGGAAGAACCAATGACAAAAAGTGAGGAGGAGGATGTGTTGGAGATGTGTCAGAGAATATAAAATGATTCTGAAATGAAACGGCGTAAACGGTGTTTGTCGACAAACAGCCCATCTTTGCAGAGAAGGAAAATGAGAAATTGAGCGAGTCGTATGTTGGCAGGCGAGATCCTAAGAAGTGTAACTGGAAACAAATATAAACGGAAAATATAATAAGGAGGGACATACTAGAGCCATTGTGTTCGGAAGAAGGCATGGTCAAACGCAAAGAAAAAGGAATGTTGGGGTAAAGAGTGGAGCGCTGCAACACAATGAGAGGTAAAGAAAGTAATCGTAAGTGGCCATGAAGAAATGGGTATTGGGCGTGAAGAAATGGGTATCAGGAAATATTCTGGGGGGATAAAGGAAATAAAAATAAGGAATATAAATTAAAGAATGACAATCAGAGCGTTATTTTTGGGTCAGAAAATGACCGCCAAAGGTACGGGGAATATGAAGTATTGGCGTACATAGGGAATGGAATTTAGATATAACGATCAATTAAAGACAGTTAAGTTTACATAGGAAAATAAACCAATCACAAGGCTCATTGAAATATCAGTAGATAGAAAAGACCTGATACCAAGGCCCAGTAGCACTAATAGCCAAATTTGCGCCCTGCCTCAAGGCTCCCAAAGACTTGAAAAACCTATTCTAAGGCTCTAGCCCCTATGGAATATGACCTGGAATAAAGATACTTTTTCGTCTTTACAACGAAATTGCATTCATTAGATAGAGTACATATGAAAACGCTAGCCTCCGCCTTCTTCCCTCCATTTTCCAATAAAACCCCTTTGCAACTTTGCAAGGTGCCATCTCGACTGGCATGGACCTGGTAATCCAACCCAACCCAACCAAATCCAATCCGATCCCATCCGATCCCACTCGATCGCATCCGATCCCACTCGATCGCATCCGATCCCACTCGATCCAATCCGATCCAATCTAATCCCATCCGATCAATGCGATCCGATGGATCATCGCGGATCATACATTCATACCAACACTCTAGTCGCTATGCGAGGGCAAGCAGCTAGGTCCTTCGTTTGCTACAAGAACTGTCAGGATGCCAGGTTATCAAAAGCTGCCAAAGTAAAGAAGAGGTGCAAACACGTCTGTAGGTTGCAATTTAGGCCTACACGACGATGCTAATGAGTTCAGTAGGCAATGTTGCAACTTCGCATCACAGTCTAAGAGAGTGGATGGGTTGCAACTTTTTTAGAGTTAGATGGCATGGTGGACTAGATAAAGATAGGTTGAAAGTAATGAGGACTTCCTAGGTCCTAGTACACCTCAGATCTTGTCCCAAACACGGCTAAAGTTAGGACCTACACACACTCAACAGGTTAGGCAGGCAGTGTGCTCCTTGGCGTAGATCTTACAATCCTATACAATTTTGCCTTGCGCAGGCGGGTCACAAGCCTTGTTAGCCTTCACTTTCTATAATGCTCGAGTGAAGGAGGAATTGCATTCAAATAATGGACACTTCGTTGATACTACACAATTCCCATCAGCTGTCAGCGCAGCTCACGTCCTCTAGTAATGATTTATACGTGAACCAGCTGGCAGCTGATCACTGATAGGAATTGTTTAGTACGAAGTATAATATTATGATGGTTCTATCAGCAATTGTCACGATATCTTCGTTGGCCATCGTATACCATGTGGACAGTGTGATCATTGTGTGTCGCTCGTTGCAGCAGCATTTGTTCATGAATGATTAACAACTTTATTCGGTGTCAACAGCCACTGTATGATGTTGTGGTGCGTATAGGTTGACTATTGTCGTTTTGAAAACAGGATGACTGCAACAAACGACGTGTTGATGCTATTTACATCAATGTCCTAGCTATCGGGATCTACAATAATTTTCTGTATCGGATACGAGCTGTTGAACACACCTATCGTGAGCGGGTCCGTATCCATCCTACTTCTGTAGCGTGTTCCAACACCAATTGTCAACCGCGCCATCTCGGACATCGATCGATCTATCGACATACGTTTCTCATGGTGTTTTATCACCCGCCTTCGCCAAAGATATACCTCATTCGGTGTTCCCGGTCGAGAAAAGGACGAGCTGCTCCCCCTTGGAGGCAACACGAGCATTCGCAAACATCTCCGTCATCGTTGCGAAGACGGTCGGTCCCCGTGATGGGCAGCATGGACGAAGACGACGAGTGAGTCGAGCGCTCACCGGTACGATTGTCCAGTGGGGTGGCATGACCGGAGTCGTTCGAGTTCGTAGTCATGATAATCTGTACCTGTTCGTCGCCATCGATATTTTCGCTGTTGTTGTTGTTGTTGTTGTTGTTGTTGTGTTCGTCGCTGTGTCCGATACTGCCACGGAAGCTTCTCACGCGTACTCGTCGCTGGTCTTGCGTGGATATTCGAGGATAATGTTGCTGATGCTGGTGCTGGTGCTGGTGCTGATGAAATTCGTGTTCTTCTGCTAATTGAAAGGAACGCCGTCCCTTCCACCGAACCTCTTCGAGATTCTGCCATCGTTCGTTTTCCCAGGACTGCAGAGGTTTTTTGTACTCTGGATCAATCTTCGACTGGAGTTTCACCATGGCTCGTTCCAAAAACTCGGAACTACCATTATTGTAGTCATGCCTGTTAGTATCGTTGGCATTGACATCCACGTAGCTTTGACAATATTCGTATTCTTTGGCCTGCAGACGAACTTTCCGCCTATATTGAACGGGATCGTACAGAATACCGGTGTTGGAGGACGTCGACAAAGAATCGCGATGATTTGGATGCGCGAGTAACTGCTGAACGCAGAAAAATAGTTCTGGCAAGCTGATGCTTGGATCCCATCTTCGCGTGCATTACAACGATGAAAGCAGAAGCAAAGAACCCATAGCAAGACAAGACAAGACAAGGCCGTCACAGGAAGAAGAAACCAGAAACCAGAAACATGCAAATTGTTCGATGAGTGCTGGATGAGTGCTGGATGAGTGCTGGATCACAGAAGTGGCGTTTGATACACAATCCACGTCAACGCGAACGAGAGTATATGCATGTCGCATTGTTCACAACTCACAGTCCCTCAAACTCCACGAGTGTGTTGACGTGGACATTGCCCTCGTAAACGTTCGGATGAAAGAAATCTTCCGGAAAGTCACACTTGGGAGGCTCCTTTCGTTCATATCCTTCGGGTGTAAAGGTCACGAGCAGTGGATATAGTCCTTCTTCCCAATCCGTCCCCCTCGGGCCGGGGATCCCTACAATAATCTGGGAGATAGGTCCAGTCAAATACTGGATCGGTCGATACACGCAAAAATCTTGGAAATATGGAGGTTTGGCAACGATCCAATCCCGAAAGAAATTGTCGGATAGCCAATTGTCCAGCAGGCGCGCCTTCAGAGTTTTTATCTCTCGGTCCCTCTCGACCAACTTTTGCTCCAATTCGTCGATTCGAGCGTTGTTGGTGTTGTCGTTTCCGACGCCGGCACGCAATAAAAAATCTTCTTGAATCTGTTCTAATTTGGCCGCGATCCGCAGATCGGTGTGCAATGCGACACCGTCGGCGTTGTGTTGTCCCAATTCGCAGCGGGGTCCTTCCCAGTTGCATCCCAGGACCGGACACGAAACCCGGCGCAGTGGACAATCCTTTTCCGAATGACTCTTGAATTCGGTCAATTTTCCGGTCCACGAGCACGCATGAGACTGTGACTGCTGGTTCCGATCGCCCGTGTTGTTATTGATATTGATATTGTTATTGTTTTGGTCATTCGTCATCATGCACTTGATTTCGAGATTTCCAATCAATTCCTTGAGAGCCCGATTCGGAGGGACTCCCACCCCGACCCCTTCGATCATCCGAGTTCGACAGACAGGGCAGTGTTCGTGACCACTGTCCAGCAAGGAAGCGACGCATTGCCGACAAAAGGAATGCCCGCAAGGATCCAAAACCATAGGAGAATCGTAGACGGAATGGCACACCACGCAGATGAGACTCTCATCAAGGCCGCCGCCGCCATTGCTGCTGTTGCGTAGAAAGTATTCTGGATCGTACCCCATGTTCGACGTTGATCAGAATTCAATGGTTGGGGTAATCGTAGTCCTTTTTCTTACTGCTGTAGTGGATCAGATCAGAAAGATCGAAACCGAAGAGTTCGTGGTACAACTAGTGTATTTTTTTTTCTGTCGAAAAGTAATGTTGTATTATTATTACTCCGTATTATTTTTTGTCGTGAGTACGGTCGCCGATAACGGCTAGTAGATTTGAAGATGTAGATGGCATTTCTCGCAGTATCAGTATCCAAATTCCTTCTGTGCATCACACTACGAGTACTTGTGAACACATAAAAAAAACACGTGGGCAATACTAACAAGAAAAGTTCAAAAATAGTTTTGATCGCGGGCGTTTCAGACTCCCACTGACGGGCGATTATGAGAAAAATCTGTTGTTGATGAGAGGCTACGGAAGATCTGAATCGAGCACACGATACAAGTGATACCGGCTAGTATCGTACCGTTTTGCATCCAGCTCAAAATACCGGTACGTAGCTGCTCTATTATTTTTACCAGAATCGATCAGTTGTCAGACTGTCTGACAGACCTGCGCGCGCGCGGTTTTAGAAAGTACCATATAATAACTGAGTTATTAATACTCGAATTTAACAATAACTTAAGTTAGTAGTAATCCTGTCAGCGTAGGTTTTGTACTGGGCACTTATTTTAGTCCCACACGTCTTCTATCCAACGGACCAAACCCGAACCCAAACCCAAACCCGACAAGTGATCACCACTCCAGTTTTTTTTTATATGAATATGAGGAACTGAAGATCGAACATAAATTAAGACAGCCCTACCCGCTGGGACTAAACTCGCCGGCCGAGGTAAATCCCAAAACTTTTTCTAAGATGATTTCTGTTTTTTGATATTCAACTAAGCATGACGCGTTCTTCAATACTCAACGAAATGGGATCCGACACGATTGCTTGGAGTGATTTGCAAAAGGAAGAAACTCTTATTTGCAATTTGCAATTTGCACGTGATTCCACTACGTAACACGCGATATTACTAGATAACAAGTGATTCCACTTCATAATTTCTACTTTTGCAACAAAGTGCTCATAATTTCAAATTTGGAACTAAACTCTGCATCTTTTTTGGCTCTGCTAAACTTGGCTAAGCGAAATCATCTTGGAAAAGAATCGACCATGGGATTCATCCTAAACTGATGCTAAGCAAAACAATCTTGGAATCGAATCGACCATGGGATTTGTCCTCCTCCACCAATCAACAATCGACTCTCCTCTCCTCCTCCCCTCTCCAATCAACAATTGACTCTCCTCCTCCTCTCCAATCCACGGCTCTCCCCCTCTCCAATCAACAATCGACTCTCCTCTCCTCCTCCCCTCTCCAATCAACAATCGACTCTCCTCCTCTCCAATCCGCAGCTCTCCCCCTCTCCAATCAACAATCGACTCTCCTCTCCTCCTCCCCTCTCCAATCAACAATCGACTCTCCTCCTCTCCAATCCATGGCTCTCCCCCTCTCCAATCCGCGGCTCTCCCCCTCTCCAATCAACAATCGACTCTCCAATTGACTCTCCAATCAACTCTCCAATTGACAATGGGAAACCAATCAACAATCTACAAGTCAAACTGCTTGCATAGTGTTTGATGCTTTGGGGATGGGCCATGAATCGATTGGCAATTGGTTGGTGGTGGGAAGTTGAAAGGACTTGGTCTTTCGAAGATGGGTGTGGAGTGTTGAAAGGGTCTTTGCCTTTGTCTTCATTAAGTTGTCGCCTTCTTCCAGTATGGCCTCTAAGGATTCGCCAGCAACAACTCTACCCTTCACATAATCAACAATGCACTTGAGGTGGGAGAAATGCTTCTGGTCGGCTGTGTTGTAATGCTTTCTCCATCGGCTGCCGATCTTTTCAAGGTCTTCAATCCCCCCGGGGAAGTCAATGTCATCAAAGACCCCAAGTCCAAACCACTCATTCCACATTGATGAAACCAACTTATGGGTACAAAACAACAAGTACTTTCTTGTTTCTGGAGGATCCTCATCCAGCGTGTCGGTCGTTGTTGCTTCGGTTGGTGGCGCTGGCAGTTGAAACGAATGCATGTGCTGCAGGAAGTGGTGGAGTTGGTTGTTGACAACACCTTGTTGTTGTCTGAAGGTGGTAACTGAAGCCTGTATCCGCCAAATGTCCTGTGAAGCATTATGGACTTCTGAATGAAGGTTTTGAAGCCGGTCGCGAACCCCCCGAAGGGCAACATCAATACTCCTTTCGATTGAGGTAGTAGCTCCCATTCCTGCTTCGACGCTGACCTTCTCCATGAAAGCGGCTTGATACGTGTGGAACGCGGTAGTTGCAAAAACAGGCAACAAAAAGAGGCGATTCTTCCTACCTTGGTGGAGCAAGATGGCCGCATCCTGCAGTACGACACATTGTAAATTGAGGAGGAGCTCAAAGAAAGCTTGAGCAGTCGGCTTTGGGGTGCTATTGACGGTGGTGTTCATTGCCTTGTCAAGGAAGGGAAAGACTTGACGACGAAGCTCCGGAGGTGGATTGAGACTACATCTTGGCAAGAAGAACGCCCCTTTATCTTGTGAATGCCCAGCCAATGCCCTCATAGCCTTCAAAGGGAGTTTGGAAGAATATCGATCCTCTCTGACGTCAAGGTTCCAATTGCCAATCATTTTGATGTATTGGGGATCAACCTCTTGCATTTCACATGCAACTGCACCTGTACCACAGCCAAAGTGAACGAAATGCTTTGAAGTGATCCCCAAGGCCTTGCAAGCTTGTTTCATTGTACTCGCATAGGCTTGATTGGTGATGGACTGTTGATAGTTCCCTGTGTTATTACAATCTGTGAGTAATTTGACGTTGAACCAAGTGGCATTACTTGCAAAGTCATAGTGCGCAAGCTCAGCCGTTGAATGGAATCGTGCCATCAAATAGAAGCCCAACGCACCAATTGGACACATGTTAACGTTTCAATGTCTCATAACGCGTCCATATAAAGTTTTCTGACCGTTGGTTTTGCCTGTTATGATTTGCATAATTAGGATCTGGCAGGCGTGTGTGCCTTCATCATATTTGATGAGGTCACACAGGTCGGACAGCTCACATTTGAATAAGGACTCGCCCCGGAGAACCCCTCCATGTGTCATAAGGAAACAGAATCTGTCTCTCAAGGCTGCCACGTGATAACTTGGTTTGTACTGATTCTTAGAGAACAAGAAATCCTCTATTCGCTTGATGTTTTGCACATTCATGTATGGTGACAATGCATGATCTACCTTCTCATTGACTCTCCTTTTTTTGATCTTCTTCTTACGAACTTGAACGACTCGCAGCAGTTGGGTGACTCTTTCAGATCGAATGTGTTCCTTCGTGAGATTGTTTGCGTTTTGACTCCTCTGATGCCTCAGTATTTTGAGGATGGAACACAAGTATTGATTCACTGTATCTCAACCTACAGGGTCCTCCAGCTCCTCCACAAGGGCCTCCTCGCAATTATGATTGCTGTTGTACTTTGCCATCACCATTGCATAGTCGTCGGCATCGAATATTCTTTCTACTATTGGCCGTGTTCCCTCTTGTTGCTCTCGCTTCATCTTCCGACCTCTTCTCCTTCGGGATCGATAGGCCTGATAGAAAAGGAAGCCAAATACCTTCTCTTCAGTTACTGTTTGCGGATAATCCAGGTAGTCAAACATGGTAGTGCAATACTGGAGGAACTCTGCCCCTTTTCGACCATAGGCAATTTGTGTATTTGCTGGAATGCCATCGAGGTCATCCTGTTGGACGTGTCGTGCTGCTCTGGCAAATAGGCCACTTGTGTAGGACATTTTTGTTGCTGGAGACCGAGGGGAGTGTTTTGTTGAGGATGGTGGTGTTATTTTGTGGAAATTGCAAGTGTTTTGGCTGTTTTGTTCTTGTTTTTGTTGCTTCGACGTTTTTGACGTTTTTGACGTTTTTTGTGTCTTTATGTTTCTTCTTGTCGGAATCAAAGTGTATGTGTTTGTTGTGTTTGTTGTGTTCCTTGTTTGGTGAGAGGGCGCTGCGAGCCCCGGCCCGTGCACAGTGACACCACGTTAAAGCTGATTGGCTGAAGAATTTGGGAATTGGAGGGTCCGGCTTTGTCACTTGGTCGCGCACATGCTTGAACTTGGTTGAATTTGATTGGTTGGTTTTAGTGTAAAGTTGTTATCTTAGTATGTCAGAGATTGCGACCGTTACGGTTAAATCACGCGCATTTTGCTAAGAGAGGAGTCCGACACTGCTCTGACATACAAATAATAATCTCTTATTATTTTTACCAGAATCGAGCCCAAGTCAGACTCTCTGACTGACTTGCCCGCGCAATTTTTGATTAATACTGGAACGAATTAATAACACGAGTTATTTTACAGAAGTCAGCGTAGGTTTAGTACTGGACTCTTATTTTAGTACCGCAACCACACTACTTATTTCATTTTACTCAAGTCAGCGTAGGTTTTGTACTGGACACCACTTATTTTAGAAAACTAGTACCGCACCTCTTCTTCTATCCAACGGACCAAACCCGAACTCGAAAGGGAAGAGTGTTCTCCACTTTACTTCTCCACTTTAGTTTTTAACTCACCGGCCGAGGTGAATCCCAAAACATTTTCGCAAATTATTTCAGTTCTTCGATACTCACCGCGTTGTTCGATACTCAACAAAATGGGAACCATTTCCACGATTGGTTGAGATTGGTTGGAGTGATTTGCAAAAGGAAGAAATTCTAATTTGCATGTGATTCTACTACGTACACGCGATATTACTAGATAACAAGTGATTCCACTTCATAATTTCTACTTTTGCAACAAAGTGCTCAAAATTTCTAATTTGGAACTAAACTCTGCATCTTTTTTGGCTCTGTAAACTTGGCTAAGCCAAATAACCTTGGAATCGAATCAACCATGGGATTCGGCCTAAACTGATGCTAAGGAAAACAACCTCCGAACCTCCGAATCGAATCGACCATGGGATTCCTCCTCGGCCTAAACTGATGCTAAGGAAAACAACCTCCAAACCTCTGAATCGAATCGACCATGGGATTCCTCCTCGGCCTAAACTGATGCTAAGGAAATCAACCTCCGAACCTCTGAATCAAATCGACCATGGGATTCCTCCTCCACCAATCAACAATTGACTCGCTCTCCTCTCCAATCGAATCGAATCGGCTCTCCCCCTCTCCAATCAACAATGGACTCTCCTCTCCTCTCCAATCCACGGCTCTCCCCCTCTCCAATCAACAATCGACTCTCCTCTCTTCCTCCTCTCCAATCCGTGGCTCTCCCCCTCTCCAATCCGCGGCTCTCCCCCTCTCCAATCAACAATTAACTCTCCTCTCCTCTCCAATCAACAATCGACTCTCCTCTCCTCTCCAATCCGCGGCTCTCCCACTCTCCACCAATCAACAATCGACTCTCCTCCTCTCCAATCAAATCAATCAAGTCCTCTCCAATCGAATCAATTGAGTCCTCTCCAATCGAATCGGCTCTCCCTCTCTCCAATCAAATCAATCGATCAAGTCCAATCAACAATCTACATGCCGCCGTCAAACGGGATTGATTATCAATTGGGATGCTGGAACAACAAGTTGAAACGGCTTAGCCTTCCAGACATGGTTGTGGAGTGACGTCAGAGTGGTCTTTGCCTTCATTAAGGCATCGCCTTCCTCCAGAAGTACCTCTAAGGAGCTGCCAGAATGAACTCTATCCTTGATGAACTCTATAATATACTTGAGTCGCGAGAACTGCTTCTGCTTGGCTGCGCTATAATGCTTCCTCCATCGATTGCCAAATGTCTTTTCAAGCTCTTCAATCCCTCCAGGGAAGTCATCTTCTTTGAAGTCCTCAAGTCTGAACCACTCCTTCCACATTGTCGACACCGCGGAATGCTGTCGGATCAAGGTTTTTCTTGGAATAAGGTTAGTACCTCGCGCCCCGGCGATTGTTGTTTTTTTCATCTTCTATTGGGAGACAAAAGGCAGCCATGTGCTGCAGGTAATGGTGTATTTGTCTGTTGATTGCATCTTGTTTCTCTTCAAATTTGCTAACCTTATCTTCTATCTGTGTAACATCCTTTGAAACATTATGGACTTCCGTATGAATATTGTGAAGTCGGTCACAAAACCCCGGAAGTGCCACTTCCATACTTCGTTGGATTGTGGTAGTACTACCTCCTCTCTCCTCGTCGAATCCTGCTCCCATAACCTTTTTGATGACTTGTGCTTGATAAGCCTGGAACAATTTTGTGTTGAAAACAGGCAAGGAGAAGAGGCAATACAGTCTCCCATTGTGTATCAAGACTGCGGCATCCTGCAGTACGGCACATTGCAAATTCAAGAGGAGCTCAAAGAATGCTTGAGCAGTCAACTTCTTGCAGGTACAATTCGCAATCCTGCCCATTGCCTTGTCAAGGAATGGGAATACTTGACGACGAAGCTCTGGAGGTGGGTCGACGGTACCTCGGGTCAAGAAGAAGCTTCCTTTCTCTTGTGCATATCCAGCCAAGACCCGTATCGCCTTCAGTGGGAGTTTTGAGGAATACCGGTCTTCTCTGACATCAAGGTTTCAATTTCCGATCATCTTGATGTATTGGGGATCCACTTCTTGCATCTCCAATGCAACTGCACCTGATCCGCGGCCGAAGTGAACCAAATGCTTCGATGCGACGCCCAATGCCTTGCATGCTTTCCGCATCGTTTTTGCATACGCTTGGTCTGTTATCCGGCGGGGGTTCTGCAAGTGATTACAATCAGTGAGCAATTTGACTTTGAACCATGACGCGTTCTCTGCAAAGTCGTACCACAATGTTCTCCAGTTGCATGGAATCGCGCCATTAAGTAGAAGCCCAAAGCTCCAATTTGACACATATTGACATTGTGGTGCCTGATCACACGACCGTATAAAGTTCGCTGACCGTTTGTTTACCCTGTAATGATTTGCATGATAAAGATCAGGCAGGAGTGTACGCCTTCGTCAGCTTTGATGATGCTGCACAGATCCAACAACGTGCATTTGAACAAGGACTCCCCGCAGAGAACACCACAATGGGTCATAAGGAAACAGAATCTGTCCCTCAAGGCAGCAATGTGGTAGTTATGTTTGCTACAATGCTTGTAGAACAAGAAAGCCTCAATTCGCTTGATGCTTGACACCGTCATGTATGATCGCTTTTCTTGTCGTGTTGCATTATCTTGATCCGTTTCTTTCTTAATTGGACAACGCGGAGCAACTGTGTAACCCTGTCAGTCCGAAGGTGTTCCTTTGTAAGAGTGTTGGCGTTCTGACTCCTCTGATGCCGCAATATTTTGAGGATGGAACAAAAGTACTGATTCACCGTATCATAACCGACAGGGTCTGACTCCAGCATTGACTCACAAGCGCCAGCATGATTAGTGTTGTATTTGGCCATCACGGCGTGGTAGTCAATGACATCGAAAATTTGTGTTTGCGATTGCCCCTTCGTACGGCGCCCTCTCGTCCTTCGTGTCCAATAGGCCTGATAGAAGAGGAAGCCAAAGACCTTTTCTTCAGTCACTATTTGAGTGGAGTAACCAAAGGAAGAAAACACACTAGTGCAATATTGAAGGAATTCCTCCCCTTTTCAACCGTAGGCAAGTTGAGTATTCATCGGAATACCATCATTGTCATCAAGTTGGACTTGCCTTGCTGCTCTGGCAAATATTCCACTTGTGTAAGACATTTTTGTTGCTGGAGACCGAGGGGAGTGTTTTGTTGAGGATAGTGGTGTTATTTTGGGTGGAAATTGCAAGTGTTTTGGCTGTTTCGTCCTTGTTTTGGTTGCTTTGACGTTTTCGTTGTTTTCGTCGTTTTTTGTGTCTTTATGTTTCTTGTCGGAATCAAAGTGTATGTGTTTGCTGTGTTTGTCAATCGACTTATGTGTTTGTCTATTGACTTAGCCTTCTGATGTTTCTTGTGGATTGGTGCCAGCCGGCGCCATAGCCTTGTTCTATGTTCATGTCACATGTTTGCTTTCATGTGTTTGGGTTCCTATTATGTGCTTCATCTCATTGGTTGGAATTTCTGAAATGGTTGAATTTCATTGGTTGGAATTTCTGACATGGTGGAATTTGGTGCAATTTGATTGGTTAGAATTGCAAAAAGTGGTTATTCGACCAAGTCAGAGGAAATTACGGTTAACCCTTAAACTGCGCACAATCCTACAGACCGAGGTCTGACTGATCTCTGACTTAGTATATAATCTCTTATTATTTTATTTTTTGATACTGGTACCTCCTAGCTGCTATGTTTTCGTCCACCAGCTCTGACATTTTTATTCTGGAAAGAAACGTACTGGGTGCGGCTAGGCGTAGTTAAAAGAGGCTGCGATTTGCAAGAAAGCATACCAAAGTAGCAAACAACATTGAAAAGTCGTGTTGTTCTGTCTATCATACGGATTAGCGAGGGGTAAAAAGGAATTCGTAGACCCTTGTAACTTATCTCGAACTCGATACGAACAGCGTCGAATGGTCGGAATGACGTTACTTCAAGCATTGTCCCGAACATTGAAGTGAGAACCTGTATGCATGATCCTGATGAGCACATTGTTACTAGAAGTAAATATCAACTACGTGCAGGAGGCCGGTTTTTGACCTGTCCAACGTTGGCCGACTGTTATCATTATTTCTATTGCTTCCTCGTGGCTCACTCCCGAATCATCCCGAATGAGTTGCGGGTGCCTCGATGACATGTGATAAAAGGAGAACTGCATGCTCTACTACCATTCCGTTTCGCGGTAGTCCTTCAAAAATTTTCCGTAGACCTTAGAGTTGGAAAAGATTGGATCGAGGAGCCGGGCCGCGGCGTCTATCTCGTCAATGGGAGTCTGGAAATTGTTTACCTTGGCGGTTGTGGCCGCTTTCTCCAGGGGATTCTCGTCGTTGATCCATCCGGTATCGATGCTATTCATGTAGACGGAATAGTTCTTGGCCAGGTCTTCTGCTGCCGTTCGGGTCATCATGTTAAGAGCCGACTTGGCCATATTGGTGTGGGGGTGGTTGGCCATCTTGTATCGATAAAACTTGCCCTCCATGGCAGAAACATTGACAACGTAGCGGTGTTCGGCGTCGCTTCCGGACCTAGCCTGCGTCAGCAACGGCTGGAGTCTGGAGTTCAGCACGAACGGTGCAATGGCGTTGACGAACATGCACTCCATCAGCTCGGGTGTCGAGACCTGGTCCATCTTGAGCAACCACGAGTTGGTGGTTCTTAGATCGAGTTGCTGTCCGTTGATGTCGCTGAGTCCCTTGGGAAGGACCGATTCGTCCAAGCCGACGTCTTCCGGGCAGAGAATCATTTGCGATGCCGCGGCCGAGTGACTCATACCGGTGGTTTCGAAAGGAGTCTCCGCTGCACCCACCACAACAGCAGTGGACGACGATGAGGAGGATGTCACGGCAGTTGTTGTGGTCGGTAGAGGATCTGCTGCGGCGTTGTTGGAATCCGCAGACGCGGCAGGCTCATCCGATGAAGCGACTGGCGTTGTAGCATCTGCCGCTGCGTCGTTTCCTCCCAGCAGCAGCGGGGCCACCAGGCCTCCGCTACTGTTCCCGGTACCTTCGGACGGATATGTAAGGTGCAAGCGCCGACGCAGTTGTTCGTATTCCCGGCAACCCTTCAGCAAAGCCTTGTGGGTGGCATCGGACGACTGCCACAAATCTTTTTCTTTTTGACAGGCCGGCAGATAGTAGGCCGTCGGTCGCCGGATTGTTTGGCATGCGTTGTTGATCAGAATGTCCAGACCTCCGGAAGATCCAAGCTTGTGCTGGAGGTACCGGCAAAAGAGCTCCAGGCCTGTCACATCTCGGAGGTCCAGCCCGTAGATCTCGAGGCGATCATTCCACGTGTCAAAATCGGCTTCGGCCCGGTAAGAGGCGACGGCGGCGTTGGGAAAGCGGGTGGTGGCAATCACGAAGCAACCGGCCCGCAGGAGCTTGAGACAGGTCTGGTAGCCTATCTTGACTCGGGATCCGGTGACGACAGCGACCTTGCCCGTCAGATCCCGGGTCTTGTGCCGGTTGGTCCAGTTGAGGGTTGCACAGTCTGGACAGAGCTGGTCGTAGAAGTGGTGAAGGATCCGGAACCGGGTCTTGCATACGTAACACGACCGCAGCTTGGGGAGCTGGGTGGTTTCGTTGTCGTTGTCGTTGTCCTCGTTTTCGTCCACCGTGGTCACCTCTGGGGGAGTCGCAGTGGCCTCAGCCGTATTTGCTGGCTCGGATGCCGGTTTTAGATCATCGCTGCTGCTTCCATTTTCGATTGCCATCACGGGTTGAGCCGCCGCAACGGTATCGACATGGCCATCGGGAATCATGAGCGCGGCCTGCGCAGCCGTTTTCCACTTTTCGAGTTCTTCGCTTTGTCCCTCTTGTAACTTGGCGTTGAGTTTTTCGATGCGTCCCTTCCGCAGCAAGGTGTTGGCCAGGTGCTTTCTCTGCTGAACACTCTCGGCCATTTTTCGCTTCTTGACCTGGCTGAGGCCCTCCTTGTGGTTTTGGTAGGTGCCCAGCGAGCCGTGTCCGTTGAAGAGCGTCGGTTGCACGATCTTGGCACAGCACTGCGTCAGGACCTTTCGCAGGGGTCGGAGTGCCTTGGATTTTTTGTAGTAGTTTAGAAGCTGCTCGGGAGTGACAGCGTTGCTTTCGTCGTTGATGTTGCGGTTGCTGTCGGACACACTGCATTCGTTTTTGTTATTGTTATTGTTATTGTTATTGTTTGTCGCATCATTCCCATCCGCATCCGCATTGTCAGTCATCTTTCGTTTTTTTGGAAACGAGGTAGAATCAGCATCGCTATGTTTGTTTGCTTCAGAACCGCTGTTTTTCTTTCGATTGTTCTTTTGGATATAGGCTTGCTTCGACTTGGACGCCATGTCTGCAATGGCCGTCAGCACCTTCATCGTTGTCTCAATGTCGTCGGGTGAAATTCCCTTCGATTCGAAATATGCTTGGAGTTCAGCGTTACCGTTGCCATTGTCATTGTTCTTTTTGTCAGTGTTAGTCACGTCGCTATTGCTGTTCGCATTGACATTGTTATTCCCGTTGGCATCCCCGGTGCCGTTGATACCGGGCTGCGTCATAGCCGCAACGTCCTCCATGTTCGTACCCCCCATATTTGTCTTGTTCGAAGTTCTTTCTTGCTCCTCGTCTTGGTGGTTTGAAAATGTTTCCCATCAAGTGCCCTCGGTTAACCGATTGAGGGAACTTGTCTGTCTGGCAGGTGACAAATAAGGCCAGTGAGATGAGAATCTTTCGTTCTATTGCTTCGAATTGCTTTCTCGTTTCGAAGTCTAGAAGGTTATGGTTCGTGCTATACACGTTTACGGTACCGGTATTACTGCCCTGGGCCCTGAAGTACCGTAATCTTACATTTCTGTCTCTCTCTCTCATCAAACTGATGGATTTGAAATTAGAGAGGAGGACAGGAGGGGGCTTCGTCTAGTAGCGCACAAAAGGATGGACTGAATTGATCTCATCTAATCGTATGAGTCCAGTTCATTAAATTCAAAAATAGAGGGCCCTGCGGAACCCACTCGCGCGGCACGTGCGTTTTTATTTCTAATTAATTCGTGGGTGGGTTTTCGTACGTACCGTACCCCATGTTTTTCATGGGTATTGGTTCCGGAAGACATACCCATGTTTGGTACCCATGAATGTCCTGGGTATTGGTTCGAGAAGAAAAACATAGGAAATAACCCAGGAAAACCCACGAAAGATACCCAGGAAAACCCACAAAAACCCACAAAAACCCACGAGAATAACCCACAAAAATATACTCCGTACTACTAGCAAATGGGAGCAAGCAAGCAAATGACGGCACTTGTCGTCGTTCGCTTGCTTGTTGCTTCAGTCTTAACGATCGTCTCTTACTAGTAATCGTATTGCGTGTTCGCAAATCGTGCTTTCGGTCGGTTGCTTCTTTCTTCGTGGAAAACGTATTTCTAATCCTCCGGGGATACGCTACTACTATGCTACGACACAGCGGCTGACAAAGCAAGCAAGCATAATATGAGTTGCCGACGCTGATGGAGCAAGAAGACAGTTGTTTTTGCCATTGCTTTCCCCAACCGCATGTTGCTGGTCACCTCTCGTCAGCAAGCAAAAAAAAAGCGAGCGCTTGCTTTCCGTCGGTAGTAATAAATCATCGATTCGCCAATACGATTAGAAATAGTAATAGTAAGCGAATGTCGCTTGCCGTGCTGCAGTGGTCATTATAAAAGCATGGTAATACAGAAACGTCCATTATCCGGGAGCTTCTTCGACAGTTGGATAGATCAATACTTAAGCTTTCCATTGATGTGTTCAGTGGCTTGTAACTCCAGATACTTAGCGAGTTACATTCTGTTACAGTTTAACGTGTAACTCTAGCTTTGAACGCCGGCCCCCATACAGAGCCCCTGTAGGAGTTGGTAGTAGTCGTAATGGAATTTTTTGACTCTATCAACCGTGCAAGCATGCGCGCTTGATGAGTTCATTCATACTCTTGCACTCCGATTCCTCTTCTTTTTTTGTTAAAAAGAAAAACATCTTTTTTGCAAAGAGATGATTCCGATCCATTACAACTACTCATCAACCTTGTGAGCTACACAGCACCTCAGCACCTCTACTATACCACAAAAGTGAGCCTGTCGACCCATCGTTACAGCTAGCATCAGCGTTTGCTCACAATTTACAGTACAAAGGAAGGAAACAAGGAACAACAGAGGGCATCCCCAGGGCACCGACGACAACGATGATAACAACAACAACAACAACAACAACAACACATCGAATCAAATTGAATCCAAACGCCAACCAATTCGAATCCAAATGCCAACAAATCGAATTGAAACAAATCAAACTAATCAAATCGAATTGAATCTACAAAGGAAGGAAACAAGGAACAACAGAGGGCATCCCCAAGGGCAACGACGACAACGATAACAACAACAACAACAACAACAACAACAACGCATCAAATTGAATTGAATCCAAACGCCAACCAATTCGAATCGAAACGCCAGCAACATGCCGCAAGGACAAAGACCATATCACCCATTCACAGACTTCACCAACTACAAACACAATGAGTGGGAGATGGTTTGCAAATGTAGGGATTTCCTGGAGGATGCATCATTGCATGGTGGAAACTGCAAATCAATCACCACTTCAAAGCCACTAAAGTGCAACTGCCTCAAGTTCCTAGACAAGTCAATAGCAAGGGAAGCCGTCGCGCTCTACATGGTGGCCTTCTTCAACAAGTCAAAGGTTGACCAACAGCTTACTATCATGGACTGGCTAAGATACACATGTCTAGAAGGGAAACAATGGTTCTTTGTACCTTTTCTAAATCCATATGAAGAAGGAGGTGAACATGATTTCATTGATGAGGACACCCCAGAGAACCATGCTGTACTTGCAGCATTGTCGCAAACACGCGTTTGCAGGTATGCAATCAGTGTACTGCTTGATTGGGGACGGCGCAAGTGGGAAACATGCTATAGGAATTTGGAGGACAACACTACTATTAAATTCCTTTCGTGACCATAAGTACCAAAGCTACCAGATGGTAGATACCCTATTCGTACGAATCCATGAGTCCCGTATCAATCAAAATAATCAATTCCCACGGCATATCGATTCCCACGGTGCATCGATTCCCATCGCGCATCAACGGTGAGCAATCCCTGTTTTACAGTATTGCCATCGTTCTTCGGTGAGCAAACTCTGACTTCATAAAATATCACACGAGCTACGGGAGCAATTCCTGACCTTAATGATAAACAATTCATGGAGTCTTCCTAACGGAACAAGAGAAGAAAACCGTTGGCGTGTGATTCTCACACAGTATATATACATGCATACAGATATATATGGTCAACAACCAATACATGTACGGAAATAATCAGCGAGTAATCTCAGCACTACGCAACAGCAGTTGCAACGTATTCATCTCAATAAAAGAGATATCTTGCATTTCGGCAAGATTTCACTTTATCTCATACTTCTAACATTCAACTGATTTATATCCCAAAATTCACACTAGTTGCTACCAACTATCTGTAATCTACATACTAAGGTCTGTCTCGCTGCAATCTGAACAAGTCACAGCAAGAAGAGATCTGGCGTTTCCCTAGTCTCGCCTGTAGTCCGATTATCCGTTGCTGAAAGTATCCAACACAATTGTCACGCGTAGAGTACAATCGTTTGTCTACTAACACACTAACGCAGCGTTGCTGTTCTCCAGAAGCCTTTGAATCAGACCTTCAACGGACCGGATTCAGAAGGAAAATAATAGATTAACAGTCGCAAGCTCTAAGGTGGCTTGCACACAAAAGGGAACAGGAACAGAATTGAATACAATCCCTACGCTGGCATATGCCAGTCGCACATCGTACACGAAGCAGTTCCCATTCTCAGTCACCGCGCAATTCTTTCGAAGGATCGGAACCGTCACAAATGCCGAACATACCGATGATGCCCGGCAATGTATTTGGGGGCAGGGAGAACACAGGTGATGTCGAAGTTACTACTGCCAACCACTTTCCCAGTTTTGATACTGATATGAAGACGATACTCGTATCCCTACTCAACGTAACAAGTGAGGCTAATAGTAAGTTGTGTTTAGCTCTCAAGGAAGGCAGATTATGCGAGTGGAATGCATTCCTCGACGCACTTATCCAACTGGACTTTGCACGCGAGCTTACCTATACTGAGGGAGGACTACCAACGCATATCCCTCGATCCATTCAAAGGAGCATAGAGGCACTTGCGGAGTTCGCTATCGATCTACAAGAAGACGATATCGATCTACAAGAAGACGAGAAAAATTGGAAAGATGTAAAATCATATACATATAAGGAATTCCAACCATTCCGCAAAGAGCGTGCCCTACGCATGCGGAACGAATCTGCTCTGAACCCTCCACCTCCTCCGCCGGGAAGTAACAAAAAGTCACCTCAGCAGGTAAAGTACAAATCTTGGTGCCAAAAAGCACGGGATGAAAAGTCTTTTACGCCCCTCACGAATGACTCGAGATTCGAACACTGGCTCATAGGTTTCAAAGCTAAACTCAAGGCATACGACATCGACACAGAGACATTCCTTGATGAAACTTGGCCTCCAGCTGCGCTTCTGGGTTATACCCATGATCTTTTCGTCAAACAGTGTGCCTTCTTCTGGGTACTAATGTTGGAAGTCTTCAAAAGCAATCTTTCTGCATCGTGTGTACACAGCCATTCTACCACTCGTGATGGACGTAAAGCATACTTCGATTTCGTAAACCTTCACAGCAAATCAAAAGCCAAGGTATATGACAATTCGACTCAGCTACAAGCGTTGCTCAAGTTGAACCTCAACAATTGGAAAGAATCCAAAGTGAAATTCATTACACATTGATTTGATGAATTAAATCACCTCAATAAGCTCCGCCCTCCCAACAAGCCCCTTGAGTACCATACTGCAAAATCAGCATTATGTCAGGCATGCTATTCCAGCTTTCAGCTAAGTGAACAGTTTGCCAAAGTCAAGGATCCAGGTGGGGCGAATAGCACCGTGACAGATGCAGTCGCTGAAGTAGCTGCTATTCACGAACTTAAAATCACGCTTTTACTCGAAGCAACTCGACTCGATTCCCAGTCCGCGATGGCTGCTCCTCGGTCGACTGTACGTGCACACGTTCATGACTTCTCATCTGAACAAAGCCAAAACCATGATGACTTTGCTCTCCCTATCGAATTTGAAGGAGACTATCAAGATTATGCGGTATTTAAGGCTGGACGTACCCCTGACCCTACCACGCGGCTGCCTACAAACATATGGAAGGCCCTGTCACGTCAGGACATGAAGAGTTGGCTTAGTTTTTCTCCGGAAGGCAAGAAAATCGTGGTCGCATCGTTACGACACGACTTACTCCACAAGGACCAACCTGACCCCAACAATGTCAAACCCATTACCCGGAAGGCATATCAACATGGACACTCGGTATCATTCCGAGAAGACGATACTTCGAACAAAGATGAACATGCCAATTCCGCAGCAGATCTACATCCTGCTGTAGAAAATGATCGTAGAGGTGTTTTCCATGCATCATTAGGTGTATACAAATCAACAACCTCTTCATCCAAGGACCAGCGACCTCTCAAGTCTTCCGTGTCACCCGCGCATCCCGCTCGATTCCTCTCCGAAAGCCCTGACATTCAGTACAAAAAGGACAGTGACACCCAAATACCTGTAGGAACATCCTCCTATTCCGCCAATTTTCACCAGTGGTATAATCCTGACGAAGATCTGACCTTTCCTAACGATAGTCCAGTAACGTCGTACACATACCGCATACACAAAACTACGGTTACTAGTCCTGGTTTTGCCATGGTCGATCGCGGCGCAAATGGTTGCATCATCGGCAATGATGCATGCCTCATCTCCAAGGATATCCCACCACGATATGTCAATGTCACCGGTATTAACAATCACCAGGTACAGAATATCCCCATTGCTACATGCGGAGCTTATTCCATATCGAACAGAGGCCCCGTCATCCTCATTTTCAATGAATGTGCCTATACAGGCCGACACCCTTCTATATTGTCCTCCGGCCAGATGGAAGCATATTTTTCCACTGTCGACAACACATCCATCAAAGCGGGCGGTGGACAGGTCATCACCACCTCCGATGGATATGCACTGCCTCTTAGCATACAACACGGTTTACCATACCTTGCGATGCGAAAGTACACGACTATTGAGTTTGACACACTCCCACATGTTATCATGACATCCGATAAGCATTGGGACCCATCTGTTCTTGATACTACCATCAGTGCAAAAGATGAACAATTTCTCCAGAAATATCCTCCTCAGCCACAGCAACTCCCGTATGCTGATTACGACGAATATGGAAACCCACGTTGTCTTGAAGGATTGGATATCTCTGTATCCCCCGGCTCCTCCACGGTCACGTCCCTCAGTTCATATTCCAGCCAATCCACTCGATCTCCCTTCCTTCCTATTGATGATCATAGAACCAACGATCGCTCATTTTGGCTTACCTCCACCGACTACATTCACCAGGCACGCCTCGCATGCTGCACTTTACCTGAAGCCTCTGGGACAGTCACTGCGTTTCTGACGAATTGTACTGCCAGTGATACTACACGTATTGCAGCTACGCCCCGTGAGAGATATCCCAACGAACATGACTACTTATCCCTGAAACCTTTCTTTTGTTGGGTTTCCACCGATCGCATCAAAGCTACGTTTGAAAACTCAACCCAATATGGTTCATTAGCGGTTAGCCCTGATGGAAACATTTTCAAACGTTTCCATTCCCCACAACCGGCCATGAACGTTCAACCCTTCAATGACGATGTTATGTCCGATGCTGTCTATTTGGATGTCCCAGCGATTGATGGTGGCTCCAAGATTGCTCAGATCTTCTTCGGCTGAAAGTCACATATTATACACGTTGAAGAAATGCGTACCACCGGCGATTTTCTATCTTGCTTCCAGAACTTTGTTCGAAAATGGGGCAGGCCCATTCGCCTCCTTTGCGACCACGGTAACTATCAATCTAGTAAGAAGGTCGTCGATTATCTCAAAATGCTATGGATTGGACTCTGGCAAAGTGAACCTTATCACCAACACCAGAATCAATTCGAACGTCGATACCAAACGTTCAAGCGCATTGTCAATCGCGTCATGGATCGTACAGGCACACCACCACATCTATGGCTACTGTGCATGACATACGTCGCTGGTCTCCTCAATATTATTTCTGATCCTACGCTGTCAGATAAACAACCGGTCTTCATTGCTACCGGTACACTTGGCGACATCAGCGCATACACCAGTTTCTTCTGGTTTGAACCTGTGTATTTCAAGACCAACGACTCCCCTTTCGGTACCCAGTCTACCGAACGCCTAGGTCACTTCGTTGGCATCACCGAACATGTTGGCAATGGACTCTGCTTCCGAATCTGGGATCCAGTTACCAACAAGTTACTTGACCGGTCCGGTGTTCGATCTGCTCTTACGCCTGAGTCCCGTAACAAACGCGCGGGCCTATTCACTGATGATGGTTTCATCAAATGGCGTAACACCAAGGATTCCTTGCACCGTTTATACGCCACTGGAGACGCTCCAGCATTTAAACATGGGGAGCATACCACTCAGAGTAACCCCATTGACGCGTCTACAAAACCAGGCAACTCAATTCCCCCTAGCGTTTCACCCGCTGATTCTGACACTGCCAATGACACCATCTCATCTGTACCCAACTAACAACCAGGCACTACGCCTCCCGCATCTGGCACTCAAACTATTCTTCAACCACCCGCCCACCCCTCGTTACCGAGCTTTCTTTATAAGAAGGTCGATGACAGCCCGAGCTGGTCACCTTCTCCACTCCCTAACAACTATGGGGAGAGTTTTGATGGTCCTCCTACGACACACATCTTCAGCAAGACCTCCGATGGCATTCTCCTTACTGAAGATGATTTTGATCCACCGGAATTAGCATACTTTGATGTTAGTGACGTCACAACTCCACACACCAACCCCGCTACTCCTTCGGTAGACCCATCACAGGTAGTTGTTACCAACGAAGAAGGTAACGCACAATTTGACGATGATGGTAAACCAATTACCGTTCCTACGGTCCCGATTGCCGATCTACAAGGACGATCCTTCCTTGTAACCAACCCCGATGGCACCCGGAAGCGTCTTACCATCGTCGATGTAGAAGACAGTCTTGAACGCAACAAAGACTTCATCAAGTTCAAGTGCAAACACTCTGATGACGAACTTAATGATATCATTGCATACAATGATGTCATGAATTACATCCATCGTGATTCAACACAAGAAGACGGCAAACTTTGGTCATTTCGCCGCATCCTAGGACACCAAGGCCCGCTGGATAACAAGCACCCCCAATACAAAGGCTCCAAGTATAACCTTTGGATTGAATGGGAAAATATGGAACGCACATATGAACCTCTGGCCAACATTGCGGCTGATGACCCTGTCACTGTTGCGAAATATGGGAAAGACAACAACTTGCTTGACCTCCCGGGTTGGAAACGCCTTAAGCGAATCACCAACCTAGCACGACGAACCAAGAAACTTGATTGACTCGTACACCAAGCCAAACTTCGTTCTTTCCGTACAACTCCACAGTACCAATACGGATTCAAAGTACCTCGTAACCACGAAGAAGCCCTCCGTTTTGATCAAGCCAACGGAAACACCAAATGGGAAGATGCCACCACTCTGGAAATGGCACAACTCAATGAATACAATACATTCATTGATAAGGGCGCGTACAAGACAAGCTCCATTCCCCCCGGGTTCCAACAGATCAAGGTACACATGATATATGCTGTCAAGCATGACGGTAGACACAAGGCTCGTCTTGTTGCTAACGGTAATCTCACTGAGGCCCCTATCCACAGTGTTTACGCAGGTGTCGTATCTCTCCGCGGCCTACGTATGTGCCTATTCCTAGCTGAACTGAACAACCTGGAAGCATGGGGTACCGACATAGGTAATGCCTACCTAGAAGCAGTCACCTGCGAGAAAGTATGCATCAAGGCAGGTCCCGAATTCGGATCGCTGGAAGGTCACCTATTGATCATTTACAAAGCCCTATATGGCCTCAGATCTTCAGGCAAGTGTTTTGGAGACTTACTCGCGGCTTGTCTCATCGAACTCGGCTTCGAAAGATCCCACGCAGAACCGGAAATATTCCTCAAGCCTGGAACAAACAAGCATGGTGAACGTGTATATGAACTTATATGCACATATGTCGATGACCTATGTCTTTGCATGGCAGATCCCAATTCCTTCTTGAAGATATTGCAGTCGTCACCATATAACTTCAAACTGAAGGGATCCGGACCTATGAACTTTCACCTAGGTTGCGGATTTGAGCGCAACGCGCATGGTGTTCTCTGCATGAATCCCATAAAGTTTATCAAAAAGATGGAAGCGTCTTACGAACAAATGTTCGGATGCAAACCTAGCACTAGGTTCCAATCACCCATTGCAGAGAACGATCATCCCGAATTGGACTCCTCAGCCTTTCTCGAAGAAACTGGTATACAGAAATACCAAAGTATGATCGGTTCACTCCAATGGATCATCGCTATTGGCCGTTTCGATGTACAAACAGCCGTGATGACACTCTCCAGTTTCAGAGCTCAACCACGAGATGGGCATCTCGAACGTGCAAAACGTATCTATGGATATATCTCCAAGTTTAGACATTTTAAAATCAGATTCCGCGTGGAACCCCCAGATTTTATATTGACTAAACCCGACACCATCGATTGGTCCAACACCGTCTATGGGGAGCATTCTGAAGAGCTACCCAACGACGCTCCTGCACCGCTTGGAAAGACAGTAGTGTTGACACATTTCTATGATGCCAACCTCATGCATGATATTCTTAGTGGAAAGGCTGTAACCGGCATTCTTCATTTCGCGAACAAGACTCCCATGATGTGGTTCTCGAAGAAACAGTCTACTACGAAAACAGCCACCTTTGGAGCTGAATTTGTTGCAGGGAGAACTTGCATCAAACAGATCGTTGATCTACGCCACTCATTCTGATACCTCGGAACACGAGTCCATGATATCTCCTACTCTTGGGGTGATAACGAAAAGATGATTCAAACGTCGACCTTTCCTTACGCAAGGTTGCATAAGCGTCATAACATTCTATCGTTTCACTACGTACGGAGCATGATAGCGAGAGGTTTCATTTTAATGATGCACATCCCAGGTAAGGATAACTGTGCAGATATTCTCACCAAGCACTGGGGACACTCAGTTGTGTATCCACTGCTCAAGCCCATCTTTCACTTTTGTGGGAATACCGGCGATCTTCTCCAAGATGATGGAAGCATCATGTAGAGCGTGATGACCTTTCACAAGGAGACATGGGGAGTATTAAATTCCTTTCGTGACCATAAGTACCAAAGCTACCAGATGGTAGATACCCTATTCGTACGAATCCATGAGTCCCGTATCAATCAAAATAATCAATTCCCACGGCATATCGATTCCCACGGTGCATCGATTCCCATCGCGCATCAACGGTGAGCAATCCCTGTTTTACAGTATTGCCATCGTTCTTCGGTGAGCAAACTCTGACTTCATAAAATATCACACGAGCTACGGGAGCAATTCCTGACCTTAATGATAAACAATTCATGGAGTCTTCCTAACGGAACAAGAGAAGAAAACCGTTGGCGTGTGATTCTCACACAGTATATATACATGCATACAGATATATATGGTCAACAACCAATACATGTACGGAAATAATCAGCGAGTAATCTCAGCACTACGCAACAGCAGTTGCAACGTATTCATCTCAATAAAAGAGATATCTTGCATTTTGGCAAGATTTCACTTTATCTCATACTTCTAACATTCAACTGATTTATATCCCAAAATTCACACTAGTTGCTACCAACTATCTGTAATCTACATACTAAGGTCTGTCTCGCTGCAATCTGAACAAGTCACAGCAAGAAGAGATCTGGCGTTTCCCTAGTCTCGCCTGTAGTCCGATTATCCGTTGCTGAAAGTATCCAACCACAATTGTCACGCGTAGAGTACAATCGTTTGTCTACTAACACACTAACGCAGCGTTGCTGTTCTCCAGAAGCCTTTGAATCAGACCTTCAACGGACCGGATTCAGAAGGAAAATAATAACTACTCCCACACATGGACTGAAAGGGAAGCTACCTAATAACACCATTGAATTTGATGACTCTACAATTGTTGAAGACCTTGTTAACTTCTTTGATGAGCTTAAGGAACTTGGCCAGCCACAGTCAACAAGGATCATGCAAGCTGAAACCGGTGTTGGATTGCGCGACGGAGAAGAAGGTGTTGTTGAGTTGCCCCCATCATTTTCAAAAAGAAGTATCCTATTATCGGTTTTGTCATGACCGGGGATGGACCGTGAAATTGAAGAAGAATTCGAATTCAGTGTTGGAAGTAACTCCTGTAGAGCCCTTTGAAGGGGATTGTAAAATAATTTGTTCTTGGCCATACTTCTTGAAGTATTGGGATACCAATTTTCCAAACATTAAAATTGTAAGTCGGTCCGCGGACATTTGCAGCAAGTGCCATGTGTTCCACAATTGTTTGAGATATGTGAGATATGAAACAACAACAGAGCCTGGTGCTGATACAACTTGTTGCTCCACAGAAACAAGTTTATAGAGATACTTCCTGAATAAGAAGAAACAACTAGTAGACGACTGCAGTGAAGTTGTTGTTGCAGAACGCGAAAAGCGCAAAGTCTTTGACTGGAACGATGTGTATGATCCGTTGGTGACGGAGCCGGAGGCAGCGCTTTCAGAGAACAACAAGATTCTGATTGATGCAAGCCTGCATGTAAAACAAGCGGTGGACCAAAGGCGGGTGTGTAGTATGAAAATCAAAGAAGCCCATCACAATTATTTACACGCTGTTCAACACAGCAAGCGGCGGTATTGTTTAGTTGTTGACTACAGACCAGAATGCCCAGCTGCCAAATCTTGGAGCAACCCAGCCAGGGGATACTTACTACATGACACCTTTAACCATTGCAATCTTAGGAATTGTGGATTGCTCATTGGAAGGAGGAAGTTTAGATGCATTTGCATACCACGAAGGGAATGGTGGAAAGGGGGGAGACAACGTTGCTTCCATGATTGTCATGTTACTGAAACACAAAGGATGGATGAAAGAAAATGAAGTAGGCGGCGAATTGACAGTGCTGATGGATAACTGTGGTGGCCAGAACAAAAATAACCACGTGCTCCGTCTTGCAAACTTGCTCGTTGAAGCTGGGTATTTCAAGAAGGTGAATTTCATGTTCTACATTGTAGGCCACACAAAGAGCTGCGCTGATTGATGGTTCAACACAATGAAAAGGGACTACCGGAACCAGAACCTCTACACCTTTGAACAACTACGTAAAGCGCTGGGTACAAATGAACGGATCACAATACATTCTATAAACGACGGTGATTTCAAACACTACAAACGGTTGGAAGATTTGTTCTATAAGGACTTGAAGACAGGGACAATTCAACCAGGTCACATTTTTACAGTTGAATCAGATGCACCCACTACAATAAAGATATGACAAGACTGTCTTGGAACAGCGGACGTTAGTGTACAAGATCTACAAAAACGCGTAACCGTGGTGGATCGCAATCGTCGACTTCGGGAAGCCGTACGGGACTTTGTGTTGCTAGATCCAGTTGCACCAACAGGAATCAAAGAGATCAAGCAGATAGAGCTGTACACTAAGTGGAGAAAGCTTGTCCCTGCAGAATTCGTCAACATCATTTGCCCCTACCCAGGGGATGAGGTGATGCGGAAGTTCAAAGAAGAGAGAAACCGCAAAGCACGTGAACAGACTCAGCGGCAGCGAGATACCCGTCCAACGAAGAAGAAGACACAATAACCTAGTAGTACACAGTAGCCAAGTAGTACACCATCATTAAACGATTCGTTTCTTTACATACTAGTAGTCAACAAGCAAGTAGCTATTGTATGTAGAAGTAGCTATTGTATTGGCGTCGTCGTTGTCATAAATCGTAGTTCGGAAACAATTTTCCAACACCGTGTTATTTGTGTGATGTCTTTTGGATTATTGTGTCTCGACTTTGTAATGTGATTTTCTCCAAAAGAAAAAAATTCATTTTTTTGGTGCGCGCAAAAGTTGGATGGACGTTTCTGTATTACCATGCTTAAAGCATGGTAATACAGAAACGTCCATTATCCGGGTTCCCCCCCCTCCAAAAGACAAAAAAATCGATTTTCAGCTTCTTCGACAGTTGGATAGATCAATACTTAAGCTTTCCATTGATGTGTTCAGTGGCTTGTAACTCCAGATACTTAGCGAGTTACATTCTGTTACAGTTTAACGTGTAACTCTAGCTTTGAACGCCGGCCCCCATACAGAGCCCCTGTAGGAGTTGGTAGTAGTCGTAATGGAATTTTTTGACTCTGTCAACCATGCAAGCATGCGCGCTTAATGAGTTCATTCATACTCTTGCACTCCAATTCCTCTTCTTTTTTTAAAATATGTACTATTGCTTTTCATTAGCAGCATAAGCAAGTAATTTCCTCACGGACGCTTATGTATATTTTCATGGGTTTTCCTGGGTACCCCACATTTTCAAACATGGGTATTGGTTCCTGAAGAAATACCCATGTTTGGCAATCCTGGGTTTTCCTGGGCATTGGTTCCGGAAGAAATACCCAGGAAATACCCACGTTTGGCAATCCTGGGGTTTTGTGGGTTTTTGTGGGTAGTGCGCCACAGAAATTAAAAAAATGGGTTCTGGAGGGCCCAGTAAAAAATAAATAATTTTGTGTCTGCTTCTTGTTGCCTCAGAGGAGCATTGGTTCTTTGGCTGAGCAAATGAGGCCACGGGTTCGAACTCCAAGTATGATTCTACCTTTAGTGGGTATTGTTGTGTTTGAAAAGAAGTGTATGGCAAAAGTGTATGAATGTACCAAAAAGGTGTGAGATTGACCCGGTACCCGCAGAGAGTCCTAGCTAAGATTGGTCACATTGCAGGGGCAAATTGGAGTTGTTGTAGTACATATTTTGTACTACGTCCGAGAACTGTTTCGCGGGGTTTAAATTTACTTCTCGCGCACAAATTTTGTGCGTGATTTTAACACGGCAATATTTCTGGACACCCTGAAATTCGCGAGTAAGTGGCGGGCTATAAATTAACACAGCACTATTTCTGTGCGCGTGATGCACATTACTCTACTCTCGAATAAAAATAACACTCATAAGGTGGTGACACACAAACTATCAAAGATAAGTCACTTCTGTTTCTTTCATGATTCATCTTATCCATAATAGGAACAATATTCATTGATCGATCACCAAAAATATCCGATTTTCTATTTTTTAATTGCAAATGAGTGTGTATTTTTCAGTAGCCAAATGCACTCATAAGGTGGTGACACACAAAGTATCAAAGATAACTAACTTCTGTTTCTTTCCTCATTCATCTTATCCATAACAGGAACAATATTCACAGACTAATCACTAAAAATATCTGATTTTCTAATTTTTAATTGCAAATGAGTGTGTATTTTTCCTCCAACTCCAGGACCCAACGTCCAAGAACTGTTTCGCGGGGTTCGAATTTACTTCTCGCGCACAAATTTTGTGCGTGATTTTAACACGGCAATATTTCTGGAAACCCTGAAATTCCCACCCCCAGTTATTGCCTTAAAATCATACAAAAAAATAATTCTGTGGGCGTGATGCACATTACTCTACTCTCAAATAAAAATAATTTATTTCAGTCTCTAGCAGAACCCAATTATTATTCCGTACAAACAACACTTACTTCTTTTCACGAATAAAAAATAAATCTTGACTCAGTATTTATTCCAAAATATTAATCTCCCAAATAACAATTCGATTCTGCTCTCCTAATTGTGAATTCTATTTCTCGACTACAATATTCCCTTTTTAAAATGTAGATTCTATTATGCTTGATTTATTCCTATTGCAACGTATTACGAATCCTCCATAATTTCTTATATTCTCAATATTAAGTTCATAATTAGTAGTTGTTTTGTATTATGTATGTACTGTTATTTTCTACATTAATTGAAGGGATATATGGGCATTCATTGATGCTGTTATTGCCAGATCAACATTCATCACTGATGGGTTGGAGTTGTGTTTATTACTCTAGCTTTTGCCGCTGTTTCTACTACTGTGGCCACGCTGTTGCTCTCGTTGCTTGCTGCTGCCGCTACTTCGTTTTGTTGTTCCATTTTGGCATTCTGTTTTGACCATGTTCCATTGTTGCTCCGTTTTTGTTGTTTCGTTTTTGTTGTTTCGTTTGCATTGTTTGGTTTGCGTTGCTCCGTTTTTTTGTTTTTTGTTTTTGTTTCCTTTGTGTTGTTCCGTTTGCATTGTTCGGCTTGCGGTGCTCCGATTGTGTTAGTCCATTTTTGTTGCTCCATTTTTGTTGCTTCGTTTTCATTGCTCCGTTTTTGTTGCTCCGTTTTTGTTGCTCTGCTTTCGTTGCTCCGTGTTTGTTGTTTCATTCCATTGTGTCATTGTTTTGTTCCATTGTTTCATTGTTCCATTTTTGCTCTGAAAATAAAAATAACAGAAAGAACAATCAGAAAAAATAGAATCTCCAACAAATTGTTGTCGTTGTCACTCACTTGCGTTCCATTGTTGTTCTGTTGCTCCGTTTCACTTGCTACTCTGCTCTGTTGTTCCATTCAATAAAAATAAAAGAAAAATCAGAAACAAATAGAATCTCCAACAAATTGCCGTCATTGTTGTCACTTACTTGCGTTCCATTGTTGCTCCGTTGTTCCATTCCGTTTGTTGTTTTGCTCTGTTGTTCCGTCCGATAAAAATAAAAGAAAGAAAGATCAGAAATAAATAGAATCTCCAACAAATTGCCATCATTGTTGTCACTCACTTGCATTCCGTTGTTGTTCCATTTTGTTGTTCCCTTGTTCCCCTGTTACACTCACTAGTGTTTCTTTGTTGTTCCATTGTTCTGTTGTCCGTGACTGTTGCACAACATTCATTTTCTGTGTTTAAAAAAAAATACCGTACCGGCCAAGAAGTATGTGTTTTTTTTTGGTTTTGTGTGTGTGCAGTTTTGTGTGTGTGCTCAGTTTTTTGTGTTACTTCAGTTTTTCATGTGTGTGTGGTTTTGGGTGTGTTGTGTATGCTATGTACCCTGACTTCTTTCATGTGTCTGGCTTGTGTGTGGCCTTTATTTTCTATATAAGTAAAGCATGTACCAGTGCAAGCCACCCCTCCCGCGTCATAATTTTTTCAAAATGGAAATTTTGATTACACGAAGGTTATGTACTTAAATTCCCTACTCATCTGTAGAATCTGATAGCCAGTCGGTGGTTCGACACTGTCCTGGGTCAGCACAGTACCTACCGGTACCTATGTACACTTTTTGCAAAGTACCCAATGGTGTACCTTTTTGCATGTAGTATCATCTGCAACTAGTAATGCCTGCACACTTATATTTTTGTCTGAGAATAATCCAAAAGCAGCATTTCCATTTTGATTAAACAACTTATGAATTATTTTATTTGACACTCATTAAACTACATTTTTGGTGATTGGATTATAAGTGTTACTCCAATTATGGATAAGATGAAATGTGCCGGAAAAATAAATTGACTTGACCTGATACTTTGGGAGCCATTACCAATTCAGTCAGTGTGTGCCGGATTCGTACCAAAAATACTCTCTTGTCTGCAATTTGGAGAGACAAACCACAACATTTTCTGTATTGTGAGTTTAAATGTTGTTCCCAATATGCATCAGATGAGTCATGAAAAAATTATTCATGGCCTGGACCTGATACTTTTGGAGTCATTACCCAATCAGTCATTTTATGCCCTGGATTTGCACCAAAAATACCCTCTTCTGTGCCATTTGGAGCCATAGATCACAACATTTCCAACATTCTGTGTGGCAAAGTTGTTCCCAATATGCCTTTCATGAGTCATGAGAAATGTATTCATGGCTTGGACGGGATACTTTGGGAGTCATTACCCAATAAGTCAGTTTGTGCCCTTGAATTGCACCCAAAATACCCTCATGTTTGCCATTTGGATAGACAAACCACCACATTTTGGGCATTTTGTGTGGCAAAGTTGTTCCCAATATGCATTTGATGAGTCATGAAAAATATATTCATGGCTTGGACTGTATACTTTTCGAGTCATTAACCAGAAGTTGAAGTATCCTCTACTACGAATGGAATCGTCGTATCGATCGATCGATGATTTTTTTTCCTACCTTGCCAAAAAAAAACTCACACACACACACACACACACACACACACAGTAATTGTTTTTCTACCTCCAGACAAAAAAAATCACTTTTTCTACCTCGCGAAAAAAAAAACTCTTTCCCTTCATAATCTTCTTACATCCAACTTATTTGAGTAGAGTGTTGGTTCTTGCAATCAACACTCCGTCCGAGAACGTGGGATCTGACCCTCTTCACTGAGCACAACAATCCGTTCTCAGATATTTCAGTCCGAAATAACAGCCTTGTACTGCATGACAATCGAAAGCATTGGAGAAGAGGGGAATGGCTGGATAGATATTGTTGTTTGAATTGGCCCACAAACATATACGTCTTGAAAGCAGCAAACCTCCCATTGCATCTATATCACCAGGAACAAGATACTGTTTTTCGTGACGTAGGAGTAAGAAGTATTCAAATCTACGGAAGCAGCAACAACAACAATTTCACCGGGACGATTGTCAGAACAACGATTGTCGGAACAAGCAACGGTACAAATGAGAGAGATAGGCAATGGCAATGGCAATGGCAATTGATTGGTCTTCCACTCCACCGGCATTACTGATAATGTATTTCCTCTCTGTTTTTCTTCTTATTTTCATAGGACCGGATCGGAAGGACCGGATTGGAAACGTCGGCATCAACGAATCGACCATATCAACAAATTGACTGTATCAACAACAAATAGACTGTATCAACAAATCGACAGCATCAACAACAAGAGCAGACGGCAACAACGGTGACACTGAAGGTGCGGCATCGATCAAATCAACGTCAGCATCGAATTGATCGGCATGTAGATTATATTATTCTGTTGTTCTTATTTACTCTATGTACTACATCAATAGATACTCGCCCATTTTGTTCAATTATCATATATTATTTGAATAGGATCGTCGGCAAAGCCACCGGGAACCATTGAAGCAACCGGGAACCATCGAATAGAAGCAACCGGGAACCATTGAATAGAAGCAACCGGGAAGGATCGAGCCGCAGAGCGAGAGCAACAACAGCAACTGGGCGGGGGCTTGGAGGCCCATTTTTTGCCACATTTTGCCCATCATCTTTCCCATCCATGTTGAGTCGTTTTTTCTGATCCGCTGGATCAATCAATTCGAAACTTGGACGGCGTGTTCTTATATATGTAACAAAGAGAACCCTGCAATATCATTGCTGTTGGTGCCGTTGGTTCAGAGATATATGCTGTGACTGTTATTTGGGTTGCTTCCTTGAAATATAGCCGAATTTTGCCCCTCTGCTTCACCGGTTCGATTCTTCTGATACGCTGGATCAATTGATTCGAAACTTGGGCGGCGTGTTCTTATATATGTAATAAAGAGGACCCTGCAATATCGTTGCTGTCGGTGTCGTCGATATGGAGATATCTGCTGTGACTGTTATTTGGGGTGTTTCTTTGAAATACAACCACATTTTCCCAATCTGCTTCACCAGTTCGATTCTTCTATTGCTCTCAATCAATCAATCCGAAACTTGGAGGACGTCTCCTTCTAGATGTAATGAAGAGGTCTGTGAAATATCGGTGGCAGCGGCGACCTCGATATGGAGATATCTGCTGTGACTGTTATTTGGGTTGCTTCCTTGAAATACAACCAAATTTCTCCCTTCTGCTTCACCGGCTTGATTCTTCTAATCTGCTCAATCAATCGATTCAAAACTTGCAGGCCTTCTTAGTATAATAAAGGGATCCCTGTAATATCGCTGCCCACGGTGACTTCAGTATGGAGATATCTGATTCCTACTCCGTGTCGTTAGATTACAGTAGGAAGATTGCAGTAATATTGATTAGATTCTAAAATTGTGAGCATAATGATTAAGTTCTACCCGGACCGAACTGCACCTCTGTCGGTCCCTCTTTACGGGTCGTATATGCGTTGAGATGAATCGTATAAACAATTATTTGTTTTTGGCGGCTATCACGAGTGACTGATTTAGTCCGTCTGTATGTCCTTAACCGCGTGATTTCTAGAGTCCCCGTGTCTTCGTGGTAGTAACGTGATACTAGTAGAAGATACCTATCCCGCGGGTCTCATTTTTTCATCAACCCCATCTCGCCACATACACCTCATTGCCAGTTCAATTAGCCTGGATCCACTCATTAATTTTGTGAGTAAGTCCGCGATATTCGACTCGCCTGGCTCCTTTGCAATCCGGATAGTTCCTGCTGCTATGCACTCCCTTGCCTTATGATAAGCAACACTATTATGCTTCTTCTTACAAGGGCTTTCTGGTCGTGTAGTGTTCTTCACGACTGACTCATTGTCACAGTAGATATTGGTAGGTCCTTCTATAGGTACGCCCATCATCCGTAACTTATATCTTAGCCCCTCTACCATCTCGATTGCTATCCTAAGCGCGACTATTTCCGACCCAAATGTAGATGTTTCAACAGTTGTTTGCCTCTTGGAGAACCACAAAATAGGTGCTCTGTTAACAAAAATAATGACTCCTGTATGGGATCTCCTGGTAGCCTTGCAACCCGCATGATCCGCATCCACAAAACATGTGGTAATAACTGCCTTTCCTTTTGGTTCAGGCATATCTGGAGGCAATAGCTCTTTGGCCTCTGGATAGAATTCACTCCAGTCGCACGACTGAAAATTTGACTCATCTACATCAGGCATAGATGCATCGAACACCAACTTAGACTTGCTGTAATTCTTCAAGTATGCAAACAAATGGAACAACTGGTTGAGATGACCTTCCCTGGCTTGCGCGAGATATCGAGACATAAGTGATACGGGCATAATTATATCCAATCGACCGAGTTCACATATCCACCGGAATATCCCAACTAAACCTTGATAGTAGTTTTGTTTCTCCGGATCAAGTTCTGGTGACGCGTCTATCTCAGGCCTATATTCAGAGCTCAAAGGTGATCTCGCTGTCTTGGGTAGTACCTTAAACGCGTATCTTCCAGTTTGTAGTTCTTCTTCAACTGATTTGATGGCCTTCGCAGTATACTTAGATGAAGCCATGGACCAGTACGGGTTACCGTCTATGTAGGTCTTTCCTATATCAGCGCCCAAGTAGAAAGAAGGTTCTTCAACTGTTCCATTCTTCAACTTGAACTGCCTTTCTATCGCATCCATATGGAACTTTGGGTCCATTCCACATACAAGGATATCATCAACATAAGCCACACAGTACTCGTAGTAAGCTGAGCCATCTGGTTTGAATGCAGATCGGAGATGCACGTCTGGATCTGCTTTGCAAGATTCGTAACCAAGTTCCCTTAAGTGACTGGCCAAGTGTGACCTAAAAGATGCCCCAGCAACCGGGAGTCCATATAAAGCCCTTACAATCTTGCAGGGCCTTCCACATAGTTCCGACGCGAACCCTTGGGCTTCTGTAGCTATTGTGAAGTACTTCTCCTTGATGGGTGCTGTTAAGTAGGCGTTCTGTATATCCGCGCTGAGTACTTCGAGGTTGTTGAGTGCTGCCACTAGGAAGAACAATCTAACTGAATCCCTACTGGGTACACTGGAATAAGTATATTCCTTGGAGATTTCTGGGACTCTGTGGCCATCTCCAACTAACCGGGCTTTCCGTGTTAAGTCGATCTTGACGTCAAAGACCATGTGCATGGTTATTTTAGTATGCCCCACTGGTATTTTGTCCTCTTCATTGAATTCAAAGGCAATAGAGCTGTTCCTCATTTCTTTTGCAATAGCCCGAGCCCAATGATCGGTCCCCGTTTCTCTATCAATTGCTTTTGCTTCTGAAATAGACTTAGGGAGCCGGACCCCGTACTTATGAGACTTGGTCCAGTACTTGGTTTTAGCGCCAGATAAGATCCGGTCCTTTTTCCGAAGTACTTTGTAAGCCCACCACTTAAACGCTGGCTCATTTATGACGCCTTCTTCACGGGCGTATATTGCTGTTTCAACCGGGAAGCTCTCCTTCATATCGCTTAACTTTGCCCAGGATGTAGTGCCATCCTTCCATCTAACAAGAAACCTCCATCCTTTGGTTGTTGGCTTTGTTCTAGTTTGTCCGGACTTTGTTGTATAAGTGGCCTGTTCGACAGTTAAGGCATCTGAATCCCTCTCAGAATCGATAATCTCATCCATCAGGCAATACATGCGCCCTTCGTCGTCAACGGAAGAATAGATACTCTCTGAAAGTGTATTGGCTGTATAGATTTCAATAGATCCATCCGGCATGGCGACCTCGTAAGACCTCGTGTCTAAGAGTGGATTGTTGTTCTTCTCGCCAATCAGCACACCATCCTTATCCCTGCAACGACTCTTAACTAAACCCCGGATATGTTGGTCCCCTATCTGGAGTAACACTTCAGTTCCAAGATACTCATCAAGGTCTTTATCAGATAGGTCTTCAACATCCGGGGAAGAAGCCTCAGCTTCTGCCATGAGCACTTCATCCTCCCCCTCATATTTGCCATCAAATAGGCCCAGAGGTGGTTCGCCTAGTTCGTTTTCAAGATAAGTATCGGAAGGTTTAACCTCGTCACCTATTTTTGCGTTGATCTCTTTGTTGTGTGCTTCCAACTGTGATAGAATATCTGGATGTCTCCATTCTTCCTCAGATATAGCCCGGGTGCTGTTTGTTATGTGAACCTTTCCAGTCTTAAATAAGACATAGTGACAATCTCCACCACCAAAAGTGTCTCCACATGGGCCCAGCCACCGGCCAAGCCTATTTGTTTTCCCATTTAAGTCATACCACCAAATAAAGTCATACCAGTCGTGGATCATATACAGGGTGATATCTGGGGTATACCCATGCACCAGTTCGAAGTTAGTCCTCCCCATTGAGGAAGGATCACTTGATGCCATGAGGTTCATCCGGCCGGCCGCTAACATTCCACAGAAGGCCCAACACCTCCTGGGACTGCCCTTCTTAGAAGTCATCCAACGGATTGCCCTTCTTAGGTCCCCGGCACTGTGTTCAGCTGTATTCTGCCAAGAGCAGTGAGGCTGTATGTATGTTTGTCGAATGCGATACTCCGACCGGAGCTTATTCCAACCGGTGTTGTGTGTCTCATGACTCCCCTGGGCCTTTGCCCCATCTGTAACAAGGTGTTCTGGGATTCCCACTTCATTTATAAAGCAAGATAAGCCATCATGACATCGGACCTCTCCCCTGACAGGATAGAAGGCCACATAGCCCTTTCCATTCGCAAAAATCTGGGCTGCTGTATCATTTCGAATGATACTGGGAACCTTGAACTTCATAGTGTCGGCATACCATCGGCCCTTGAGCATCCTCCTATTCCTCCACTTCTGTGTCTTCAGTCTCTTTGTAATAGGCTGGGACAGTTGTCGAATGCCATCTTGGGTAGTGACTTCAATAGTAGCCTTGGCCCGCTTCTCACTGATATTCCACATCTTAGCAATGGCCTTGGCATCATACCTGTCAACCTTGTCGGGTATCCTTATTGGAGGTCCCCATTGTCCCCGTCGTATGAAAGACTTCTTGTCAAGGGATATTTCTTGGTCTAGGACATCTTGTTGCCGCCTTAGTAGCTTCCTCTCCTTAGTTCGTGCCTTGGCTTCCTGTTGAGTGGCAAGCTCAGCTTCAGATAATGAAGCCTTGGTGGAAACATCAGAAATCATAGAATTTGCTGAATTGTGTAGATTTTCTTGGTCCTCCCCGGTGGTTCCAGCAAGGGCTGAAATGAATCGTGTGGAGACATCCGTTGGGGTATATCCGGTGCGTTGGGAAGGAACTCTATTGGTACAGACAGAAGCCAAATGAAGCAGCCGGTTTGTGTCGTACCCTGTGCCGAGTGGTTCTGGATGAATCGTGGATGAATATGTGACTGGAGTCCCACAAGCCGGCAGGCATCCTGAAAGAGTAGCAACAACCCTCGGGAAAGAAGCATTGGTGGCTTCTTCCTCCTCTGCGAAGTGAGAGGAATAGGGGTCCCAGGTGTGGGTATCTGTAGCCAGTATGTGTTCACAGTTTGCCAGTTCCTTCTTTGTAGGCTTCCGGGAATCAAAATAGGATATGACTCCTTCAACGTGGAGAGGGATGAAGAGTTCAGTGTCGTCCGATTGAAATGTGATCCCGTGTGTAGAATTGGAGTCGTATTGCCTTGGGGTATCCTCAACCTTGTTGAAGTTGCAGTCCCGGACTTGATTGGGACATACCAAGCTGTGTTGCAACTTGGTGCCAAAAAACAAAGCCTGCCCAAAGACCAAGATGTAAGTAATCCCATCGGTTGGGTCAGTCCAAGCTGTGGCGCAACGGGCAATAGGGACATGGTGAGTATGTATCTGAGAATGGTGCAACATCCACATATGTCAAGATAGAATCCAATGAATCCAGTAATACCATATTTGATCCCGCGGCTGTTGTATCAGCGTGGCTGTCCAACTCGCATCGACCGTTACCTTGAGACGGTGTGCCAAAACTCTTGATATGGACTATCGGCCGGCCTACCCGGGATACAATCGACAGGCCCCGGCCGGCAAATCAGTCTTGATTCTTTTTCTTGTGAGTATGACTACCAAACTGATCGCCAGCCGACCCTTTTGCTGTGTTGTCCCCTTTGGCTTCGACAAGAGAAACCTGTGGGGACTTTGAATTGGAGTTAAGAGCTGGGCGTAGAGACCGGACTTGGTTCTTCTGAGCAGCGGACATAGTGACCCAGATTTCCTTTGGGTAGATCTTTCCCTCCAGAGGTCCGTCGTAGGTCCCTGAAGTTTTCTGTTTCTTGTTGCCGTTGCCGTGTCTCTTGTTGGAGGAGGAGTTGCTATCGTTGTTGCGTTTGTTGCCGCCTTTTCCTTTGAAAGAGGAGATATTTCTGCGATTGCCTTTGCGGCTGGTTTGTAACTTCTTTATACCAAGCGTTTGAGTGAAGTGGGCGGAAGCCTTGTCAAAGCTGTCATACATGCCGCCTGCTTCATTTAGGACCAATTGCACCGCCATCTCGAGTCTTGGATCCGAGATAGAGTGACAGAAGTCAGTAACAAACTGATCTTCTGGTGGGAAGGCCTTATGTCGCAATAGGAACTCCTTTGCATCGTACCAACGCCTCTTGTGCTTGTCAAAGCTGTAGTTCTTGGTGTCCCCGGAGTAGGTGGAGCTCTGTAGGAAGGCCCTCTTTTCTTCTATGAGAAGTCTTACGTTCGTTGATTCATATGCCTGAGAATAGAGGGTGAAATATGCCTTCCTCCCATCCCCGTCCGTTCCAAGTCCTTGGATGTAGGACCAACCGGGACCCGCTCCCACCAATTTGAAGAGGATTCCCCATAGTGTATTGTTGTCTTTTGTCCAGTGGGACCCTGAGTGAACGGTGCAACGTATAGAATATTCGTTCCAGTTGGCATATGTATCTGTTGGAGCAGACCCAACGGTCCCCCCCCTCTCAACATCACCGACCATCGGTTCCTTTCGAATTGTGTATAGTAGAGATGTTTTGGTGACACCCCTTTTGTGTCTAAGATACTCCCTAAACCGTTCATCGAATTCCTTGAATTTCAACATTGCAGTGAGTGGTTCTGGGAGAGTCAGGTCCCCGGCCGCCGTGTTGCTGTCATCCTCCTTGAGAGACTTGAGGCGCTCCCGAGTCTTGGATTCAGCATCCGGATCAGCTACCCAGTCAACTGGGGTAGCTGTGGCTCCAATGAGGGGCTGAAAATCAATCCACGCCACAAACAACTTGAGTCGATCCCCAAAAACCCTCCCCACATACACTTGCTTTGGGTCCGGGCAGTAGTTGTGTTTGGTCTTGTTGACACCATTCACCAGGGATTTGATAGCAGAGTCATCCATGTCCCGCAGGGAGTCGGTACTGCTGTGGCCGGTCCGGAAGAGCTCATCTGCGATGATCCGGTTCAACCCAAAGGATTCCAAGATTTCTCTGAAGACTACCTCTGTTGGGGTTAGAGTCCTTTCCCCTGCGTACCCAGGGATTCCCTCAAGTTGATTAGCGCGTTCGATTGCGTCTTGGACCTCTTGTGTGAGCAACGGGGCCCGGTTGGTATCCATCATGGTCCTAATGAATTCCATTTGCGCTGCCGTAAAGCCAAGATTGGCAGGAATGGCTGGTCCATTGTTAGCAGGTTCACCAGCTACTGCGTTAGCTGCTGCAGCCGCTGGATTAGCGGCCGCATTGTCGTTGCGTTGGTTCTGTCGGGCTGTTCTTCCTCTCACCATGGTTGGTATTTGGTCTGGAATAGCTGTTTACTTGATCTGTAAGTGATATATGAATGATTTTCTGAGGGAATTCTGTATTTCACACGCAATCACTTCCCTCGCGATATCGCTAGTAGTGGATATTTCTCCCTGTGGAATTTGCAAACGTTTCTATTCCGAATGAAAATCACCCCGTTGCCCCTTACTTAAGCAAACTGTTCGGGTTCCGGTTTCGAATCATGGCCGTTGAGTTTACTCGTGCGGGAATATATTGACCGTTAGATCCGGCCCGCTGCATGTTCCCGTGGGATTCTGGGGCCGTTGAATTATTTTCACAGGGATTGGGACCGTTGATTTGTTTTCCCGTTATTTTACGGTTACAAGTCCATCGGGTCCCCCTATTCAGCGGGAGTTGAAATTATTGTAGAATAATTCAACTGCCATCTCCGTATAGTTCGTAGGCTCAGAACAGCTTAGTGTACACGTCTGTACGCTGTCCCACCTCATGTGAGCATCATATTGACTCGTATAGAGGAATCTATCCCTCCTAACTGTACTCGCACCTACTGCTATCTGTGAGCTTTAAGCTCCTAACTGTTGGTGTTACTGTTGTTGTTGTTGGGGTCTTCTTACTCGTCTTTATCGTGTCATTTCGAGACCCCATGTGGGTCTCTTCCATTGTTTGAATTGGGACACGTTTACGTTTGAATGTAGAGACTGCGGTTGTTCTGGCCCCCCCCGGAGTTCGAGGTGTTGTACTGATGGCATTTGTTTGTTCCCCTATGGCCATTATGTCGTTTGAGGGAAGCAAGAGGTATTAGCTCATGCCCGGCTGCACTAGTGCCATTACCCGTCTAAGTGCTCAAACATGGACATAGCCTTCAGGGGTCTTTGATTAGCCGGTGATCAGTCGGTAATCTTTCTCTCTTCGTCCATTGTCGTGTGGACACTCCTTATATGGTTAGAGCGTGGGTCTGATAAACTCTGATTCCTACTCCGTGTCGTTAGATTACAGTAGGAAGATTGCAGTAATATTGATTAGATTCTAAAATTGTGAGCATAATGATTAAGTTCTACCCGGACCGAACTGCACCTCTGTCGGTCCCTCTTTACGGGTCGTATATGCGTTGAGATGAATCATATAAACAATTATTTGTTTTTGGCGGCTATCACGAGTGACTGATTTAGTCCGTCTGTATGTCCTTAACCGCGTGATTTCTAGAGATATTAATATTCACCGTTTTTTTTCCTTGTTTACCTTCAAAATGGACCTTGTGTGTCCAATGCTTTGCCGGTTAGATACTTCCAATCCACTCAATCAATCGATTCGAAACTTGCAGGCCTTGTCCTTCTCAATATAATTGAGGAATCATTGCAATATCGTTGCCCGCGGCGCCTTCAGTATGGAAATATCTGCTGTCCCTTGGGTTTGGAGGGGGTGTTTTCTGTGGAGGTGAAAATTTGGGTTTGGAGTCCTCTGCTAGGCCCTCCTATTGCTTCCAACGCGCACGGTAGATCCCTTTGAGACTTGCAGGCCTTGTTAGTATTGTTGTCTAGAATCGTTTGCCTATCCTACCAACTTTTTGGAGTTCTTGGTTTATGAGATACAAGGGGGGGGGACAGGTCCCTATCCATTGTAATGAAAATGGGATTTTTTGGAGTTTTTTTTTGCCTCAACTCGTACCATCGAGTTTGTACCCGTAAAACCAACTTCGCTATTTTGCATGAGTTATTACTAGTAGATAGTAGTAATACGTTATTTTCACTAGTACTTCTTCAATAATTCATTATTTCATTTTCTTTCTGAGCTGCAAAACCAAAACCAACGTGTTAGGTATTACTACTAACTAATCTTCGAATCAACAATCTACTCTACTGATCCTACTAATCCTAATCTTCCAATCGGCGATCAAACCAACCATGGAGGGAATTTCCAATAAAGAAAAGATCGTTAGGGATCTTCTAGCCGAAGTACAACGAGAACACCCAGGCCAACTTGAACGAGAACACCGGAAAATGATTGTTTATCACAACCAAGAGATTGCTCGACACCAACAAAAAATTCGTAAGATTCTTGCACGAACCAGCAATCATCCAGTCGTTACCAATGGAATCATCAATCCACCCAGCAATCATCAAGTCGTTCTGAATGTAACCATCAATCCACCTTCCGGGTTATTGAAGAACGATTCAGATTTTGGTGACAATTCCAACAGTGTAGCTTCTGAAATTACTATGGATCTTCCTGCCATTAAACAGGAACAAAACCCTTAAGTGGAATAGCCCGCCTGGGGTGGATTCCACTTGGAGTTGGAGTTGGGATTTGAGTTGGAGTTGGAGGATTTGGGACGGAGCCCGTTATATGGTGGCAACATGTTGAGAAGATGAAAATAGTCATTCGTGCATAAGTTGTACACAAAATAGTGCTTGTCACGAAAAGAATATGATATCCTTAACCCTAAAATAGTTATTTTATTTGAGGAGTGACGAGATATTGTCTCGAAAGTAAAGGTGTGCGACGCGCGAGGTTTTTTAGTAGACACGCGACCTAAAAAGATAGGAAATTTTAAAAATAGGGTCGAGAATTTTAAACATACCGCGCGATAGCCCGCGGGGGGTAGAGAAACAGTTCTCGGACGTACACTGCAGTACTATGTTTTTGACATGCAGCAGTGATCTGGATTTTGATAGCATTGTATGATTACTGTGTACTATTAGTAGTACTAAAGTTAAGCTGACATCTATATAAATTTTATACTTTTCTTATTCAATTGCATGCTAGGATTTTTTTGTGCAAACCTAGTGCCCAAATTGACTGATTAGGTGACTGATTAGGTGACTAATTACGTGAATGATTTGATGAATGAGTACGTCACCAATTAGACTGGTGCCCAAACTGACTGATTGCATGACTGACTACATGACTGATTACGTGAATGATTATGTGATGACTCAAAACATATCAGATTAATTGTGTGAATAATTTTTGCATGACTCATCTCATGCAATGTACGAAGAACATTGCCACTCAAATTGCAGAATATGTGGTATTTTGTCACTCCAAATTGCATGCTAGGATTTTTTTGTGCAATTCCAGTGCCCAAAATGACTGATTAGGTGACTGATTAGGTGACTGATTAGGTGAATGATTTGATGAATGATTTGATGAATGATTATCTCACTGATTAGACTGCCCAAACTGACTGATTAGGTGGCTGGTTAGGTGAATAATTACTTGACTGATTACGTGACTGATTACGTGATGACTCAAAAAATGCATCAGATCAATTCTATAAAAACAATTTGCATGACTTATCTCATGCATATTGTGAAGAACATTGTCTCTCCAATTACAGACTATGTGGTAGTTTTTCACTCCAAATTGTATGCTAGGATTTTTTGTGCAAATCCAATCCATACTATGAACAATGTGCAGTGTGTTTACACTGTTCTGAAAAAGTGAGTACTAGTAGCCCTTATTTTTTACCATATCTAGGGTCCTAGATGAATTAAAAATTCATAACACCTAGACTGTCAGTGATCACACCATTTTTCTTCCATCATCTATCCAATCCACACCATGAACAATGTTGATAATGAAATTTCAACTCGTGTAGAGCGCTAGGAGAGGTGGTTGAGGCACCACTCCAGTGAGAGGAGCTAGGTGTAGTAAAGCAATCAGGTGGTGATACAAAAACCATGAGGTCAATCCCATTCCCTTTTCTTACACATTTCCTCTTGTCCACACGATGAACAACATTTGTGGTGAAATACAAAATAATGTATGAATTTTGCACTTCTAATTGCAAATAAGTGAGAATTTTTCCATATTACTGGGCATTTTTCTCCAAATCCAGGATCTACATTCAGTCATTAGGTGGTGACACACAAACTATCAGCTCAATCCCATCCAATTTTCTTTCACATTTTGTCTTGTCTATAGCATGAACAGCATTCATGGTCAAATCACAAAAAATGTATTATTTTTGCACTTCTAATTGCATATCAATGCGTATTTTCCCTTCAAGATCTAAGACCCAAATGCACTAATTAAGTGGTGATAGTACACAAACTATCAGTTCAATCACATCCCATTTTCTTTCAGATTTCATCTTGTCCATAGCATGAGCAACATTCATGGTGAGATCACAAAAAATGTAGTGGGGCAGTTTGTTAGAGAGTAAAAACATGCAATTCATTTCCCTCTTCTTAAAAGAAGAAATTGGGGAGGTAATTTTAAAAAACATAATTTTCCCTAGGTTCAAATCACCCCCCCCAAAAAAGGTTTTTACTGTCTGTCATTTTTCCTATTCCTTTTGGGGGTTTTGATATCCCTTTTGACTTTCACTACCCGCTTTTAGTTTGGTCAGTCGTTTTGTGCTAGTAAAAAATGAGGAGGGCATGGAGTTGAATTTGTTTTGGGGTTTCTTTACCCTGTTTTTTAGCTTTCACTGCCCCCTTTAGTTTGGTCTGTCCTTCTGTGCTAGTAAAGAAGGAGGGGGGAACGGAGTTTAGTTGGCTTGGTTTTTTTGATACCCTGCTTTTTAGCTTTCATTGCCCCCTTTAGTTTGGTCTGTCCTTCTGTGCTAGTCTGTCCTTCTGTGCTAGTAAAAGAAGAGGGGGGGGGTGGAGTTTAGTTTGTTTGGGGGTTTTCTATACCCTGTTTTTTTAGCTTTCATTGCCCCCTTTATTTTGGTCTGTCACTCTGTGCTAGTAAAAAAGAGGGGGATGGAGTTTAGTTCATTTGGGTTTTTTTGATACCCTATTTTTTAGCTGTCACTGGTCCCTTTTAGTTTGGTCTATCTTTCTGTGCTAGTAAAAAAGAGGGGGGTATTTTTTTTTTTTTTACCAGAATTGAGTACTTGTCAGACTGTCTGACAGACCTGCGCACACAGTTTTACAAAGTGGTATAAAATAACTGAGTTATATATACTCAAATCTAACAATAACTAAAGTTATAGTTGAGCCTGTCAGCGTAGGTTTTGTACTGCTGGGCACTTGTTTTAATGCTCTTCCAACAGATGCCAAACCCGAACCCATTCCAGAAGTGACCACCACTCCAGTTTTTAATATCAATATCAAGAACTGAAGATCAAACATAAATTAAGACAGCCCTACCCGCTGGGACTAAACTCACCGGCCAAGGTAAATCCCAAAACTTTTTCTAAAATGATTTCTGTTTTTTGATATTCAACTAAACACGATGCGTTCTTTGATACTCAACTAAATGGGATTCATTTCCACGATCAGTTGACACGATTGCTTGGAGGAGTGATTTGCAAAAGGAAACTCTAATTTGCAATTTGCACGTGATTCCACTACGTAACACACAATTTTACTAGATAACGGCTGATTCCACTTCATAATTTCTACTTTTCTAACAAAGTGCTCATAATCTCTAATTTTGAACAAAACTCTGCATCTTTTTCAGCTATGTAAACTTTGCTAAGCTGAATAATCTTGGAATCAAATCAACCATGGGATTCCTCCACCAACTAAACCAATGATAAGCAAAACAGTCTTGGAATGGAATCGACCATGGGATTTGTCAGAACAATCGACAATTGGCTCTCCAATCACCTCTCCTTTCCAATTGGCTCTCCTCTCCAATCCACGACTCTCCTCTCAAATTGGCTCTCATCTCCATTTGACAACTCTCCTCTCCAATTGGCTCTCCAATCAACAACTCTTCTCTCCAATTGACGACTCTCCTCTCCAATCGACAACTCTCCTCTCCAATCAACAATGGGAAACCAATCAACAATCTACAAGTCAAACTGTTTGCAAAGTGTTTGACGCTTGCAAAGTGTTTGATGTTTTGGGGATGGGCCACAAATCAATTGTTGATTGGTTGGTGGTGGGAAGTTGAAAGGACTTGGTCTTTTGAAGATAGATGTGGAGTGTTGAAAGGATCTTTGCCTTTATCTTCATTAAGTTGTCACCTTCTTCCAGTATTGACTATAAGGATTTGTCAGCAGCAACTCTACCCTTCACACAATCAATAACACACTTGAGTTGGGAGAAATGCTTCTGGCCAGCTGTGTTGTAATGCTTTCTCTATTGACTGTCACTCTTTTCAAGGTCTTCAATACTCCCAGGGAAGTTAATGTCATCGAAGTCCCCAAGTCCAAACAACTCATTCTGCATCAAAGAAACTGACTTATGGGTACAAAACAAGAACTTTCTTGTTGTTGGAGTATCATCCTGCGGGTTGGTTGTTGCTTATGTTGCTGGTGTTGGCATTGGCAATTGAAATGAATGCATGTGCTGCAGGAAGTGGTTTGACAACACCTTGTTGTTGTCTGAAGGTGGGAAGCCTTTATCCTCCAAATGTCCTGTGAAACATAATGGACTTCTGAATGAATGTCGTGAAGGCGGTCCCAAACCCCCTGAAGGGTGACATTGATAGTCCTTTCAATTGAGGTACTAGCTCCCACTCCTGCTTCAACGCTGATCTTCTTAAGGAGTGCTGCTTGATAAGTGTGGAACAAGTCAGTTGCAAAAACAGGCAAGGAGAAGAGCCAGTTTTTCCTACCTTGGTGGAGCAAGATGGTGGCGTCCTGCAATACCACGGATTGTAAATTGAAGAGGAGCTCAAAGTATTATTTTCCTTCTGAATCCGGTCGGTTGTGAGTCTGATTCAAAGGCTTCTGAAGAACAGCAACGCTGCGTTAGTGTGTTAGTAGACAAACGATTGTACTCTATGCGTGACAAATGTGTTTGGATACTTTTGACAACGGATATTCGGACTACAGGCGAGACTATGGAAACGCCGGATTTTTTCTTACTGTGAACTTGTTCAGATACAGCTAGACAGACCTCAGTAATGTAGATTACAGATAGTTGGTAGCAACTAGTATGAATTAGGGATATCAATCAGTTGAATGTTAAAAGTATGAGAAACGAGAGCAATCTTGCTGTAGAGCATGATATCTCTTTTAGTGCAGTGATGAATACAGTACACTGCTAATAGCACTGTAGAATCACGTGCTATTGAACTGCTCTTTATTCGAACTGTTCTATATATATAATGAGAAGCTTCCTTCTAATTGTGATCATCAAAACAGCAGTTACAAGAAGCTTCTTCGAACCTCCCTTTTGATCATGAGTATTGAAACACATGATTGGAAGTATCAAAATGGCTATACCGGAACCAGGCAATTCACCTTGTTTTGATCATGAAAACAAAAGGAATCTTGCTTCCAATCTTAAGTATCGAACTTTGATCGTGAAAACAGAAAGAATGGGCCTTCCCGATCATTTACCATAAGATATGAGAATATCCCAATCCTGTTTACAGAAAGAATGGGCCTTCCCGGTCATTTGGCCTTTGAGAAGAATATTCCAATCCTGCTTACAGAGATACTCCAATCTTGCTTACAGAGGTGCATATGACTCGATCCTGCTTACAGAGATACTCCAATCTTGCTTACAGAGGTGCATATGACTCGATCCTGCTTACAGAGATACTCCAATCTTGCTTACAGAGGTGCATATGACTCGATCGGTTGTATCGTACCACTCCAGCTGTAGTACTATAAATTACGTAGGAATATACGTAAGTTAAGGTACTGGCCTGTAGTCTCCTTACATACGTACGAAAGGAATTTAATACAAAGAAAGTTTGAGCAGTGGGCTTTGGATCACTATTGATGGTGTCTATTGCCTTGTCAAGGAAGGGGAACACTTGACGACGAAGCTCTGGAGGTGGATTGATAGTACTTCTTGGCAAGAAGAACCCCCCTCTATCTTGCGAATGCCCAGCCAACACCCTCATAGCCTTCAAAGGGAGTTTGGAAGAATATGGATCCTCTCTGACATCAAGGTTCCAATTTCCAATCATTTTGATGTAATGTTGATCAACCTCTTGCATCTCACATGCAACGGCACCGGTTCCTTGGCCAAAGTGAACAAAATGCTTTGAAGTGACACCCAATGTCTTGCATGCTTGTCTCATAGTGGTTGCATAGGCTTAATTGGTGATCAACCATTGATAGTTCCCCCAGTTATTACAATCAGTGAGTAATTTGATATTGAACCAGCATGACACGTTATTGACAAAGTCATATTGAGCAAGCTCGGCCATTGAATGGAATCGTGCCATTAAATAGAAGCCCAACGCACCAATGGGACACATGTTAACATTTCTGTGTCTCATAACCCGGCCATATAAAGTTTTCTGACCATTCGTTTTCCCTGTCAATATTTACATGATAAAGATCTGGCAGGCGTGTGCGCCTTTGTTGTATTTGACAAGGTCACACAGGTCAGACAGCCCACATTTGAATGAGGACTTGCCACGCAGAACACCTCCATGTGTCATCAGGAAACATGATCTGATTCTCAAGGCTGCCACATGATAACTTGGCTTGTACCAATTCTTAGAGAACAGAGAAATCATCTATCTGCTCAATGTTTTGCACATTCACATATGGTGACAATGCATGATCTATTTTCTCATCGAATCTCATTTTTTAAATCTTTTTGTTTCTTATTTGAACAACTTGCAGGAGTTGGGTGACTCTTTTGGATCAGATGTGTTCCTTCATAAGATTGTTGGCATTTTGAATTCTCTGATGCCACAATATTTTGAGGATGAAACACAAGTACTGATTCACAGTATACCAACCTACAGGGTCATGATCCAGCTCCTCCACAAGCTCCTTGCAATTATGATTGCTGGTATACTTTGCCATCACCATCCTATAGTCATTGGTGTTGAATATTTGTACTATTGGTGTTCCACCCTCTTCTCCTCCAGGTTTGATAGGCCTGATAGAAAAGAAAGCCAAATACCTTTTCTTCAGTTGCTGTATGTGGATAATCCAGGTAGCCAAACATGGCAGTGCAATACTGAAGGAACTCTGCCCCTTTGTGACCGTAGGCAATTGTGTGTTTGCTGAAATGCCATCATGGTCATCCTGTTGGACATGTCATGCTGCTTTGGCAAATAGGCCACTTGTGTAAGACATTTTGCTTGCTGGAGACCATTGGGGGTGTTTTGTTGACGATGGATGGGTGTTGATGGTTGATATTTTCAAGAGTATGTTCTCGTTTTACTTGTTTCTGTGTCCGGCGTTTCGTCGTTGTTTTCGCGTTTTGTGTGTGTTTATGTTCAAATGCTTGTTGGAATTGAAGTGTATGTGTTTGTTGTGTTTGTTGTTGGTGAGAGGGCGCCCTGGGCATGGGCCCAGGGACTTGAAGCTGCTGATTAACTGAAGAATTTGGTTATTGGAGGGTCCGTCATGGCCACTTGGTTGCACACATGGTTTGCACATGGTGGTTGAATTTGGTTGAATTTCATTGGTTGCCTTTACTGTAAAGCAGTTATTTTAGTATGTCAGAGATTTTGACCGTTTCGGTTAAATCATGCGCATTTTGCTAAGAGAGGAGTCGGACACTGCTCTGACGTACTAATAATAATCTCTTATTTTTTTTTCGGTTTCAATTTTCATTTAGGTTGCAAGTTGCAAGTTTCTTCTTAGGGGTACGTACTTTCGTGGGCCGGTTGCAAAAACAAAAAGAAACTGACCGGCAGAGGTGCAGTGATAGATACGGAGTGCTGAAACCAGGTTGAAACTTGATTTTGATTTTAACACAATTTTATTCGGAAGATTGATCTTTGAAGAAGAAGCTTTTATAAGAAGGTGAACCCCAAGTTTCATAATTAGGATTCATTTTCTCGGGAGCTTCTTTGAAACTTGGTGGAGGTGCACAGCTTAGTAGGGTTAACAATTAAATACTAGTGGTGTTTCTTAGTGTTGTGTGCTCCATTTTTCTATGTTGTATCCACTTTGAAACTTGGCGCGTGTTGTCGGTCAAAAAATACGGCAACGAAAGAACACAACAAAACAGCACCTCAACTGACGGTTATTGCCTGTGTAAATTGGCGTGGAAATTGGTCCCGATACCGCCACATCTCTAGGACTCCCGACACTTCCCCTTTCCTGCTTGTGGATCAGGGGGTATACTTGCCAAGCATACCTTGTAATCCACAACCAGTCCTCTGACTGGATTACAAGATAAAGACCACCACCGCCTTTAATAGAAGCCTCTTATTGCTGTTGTTTGGACACGCCGATAGCAACCCAATCCATCACTTTCCGCGCCGGCCACATATGTGTCACCAATCGAACGACGCCCATTTCTTTTTGCAACGCACTACTATCAACCAATGGTTGCAACTCTCCATCATTGCATTAACCCATATGCCCGATTATTCAATATTTGGATAGTTGCTCTTCCCTCATCCTTGAACGACAGCCGTTCACAGCAACATCCACCCCGTTCACCTCCATGGTCTACACCAAATACTCTTCACCTACACTGACAAGGACTATTCTTCAACTCTACCTCCTACACCAATTGCTCCAAGCAACACCTAGCAATTGCAACACGATCGAATTGCTGCTATCATCCGCATAACAGCAATCACAACCTCCAACCGTGCCAGCGCCTCCAAATCCCTTGAGTTGCTGTTACCCTTCCCACAAGACAATACCACAAATCACAGTGTTTTGCTTCTCCTTTGCATCTTTGCCTAGCAATTACATGATTACTCAATATTCTGATAATCAATTTCCTCTCTCCAAGTTCTGCAACCTACGGCGACTTCCATTCTCCCCGCTGATCACAATCCTTTATTATTCCCCACAATCATGACAGAAACCGTCGTCAGCTGGAATGAAGTCCGCAGAATACATGTCTCATTTGGTAACCATTTTGGAGCTGGCAACAAACAAGGCGACCTCAATGATGTTTTCACCCAGACATTGCTCAATATTGCCAGCCTATTCATCATTGACAATGACGGTTTCGAGACTCTCCAACCGGATCCAATCCCCACCTTCAAGTCTCTTGTAGTTGCTGTCATTGTAGACGAACTCCCTGTATCCAAAGTACATAAAGCACACAAACAACGTATATGTCCTCATTAATCTCCAACTCCCTCATCTTTTGGCATATAGAAGGCCACAGGAGACAACAAGTTCGAGACAAACGTGTATTAGATAAAGTAGCCCGACGCGGAAAGAATGGACATCCAATCATCAGATTGGTGCTGAGCATCCACAGTTGGGAATTTCACATTAATTGGTATCCATATGAATTCCACAAAGTCTAAGGCCCTGGATATGGAATCCCAATAGATGGGGCAGCGTTGCCTCGCAAAACCTTCTTCTGCACACAAATGACCAACAAGCTAAAATTCAACAGTAAGCTCATTGATCAATTCAGGCAGGAACAAAATGGTGAAACAATCCTTGCATTACCTCCCAAAAGAAAACACCAAAGCAAGCACATGGTCCCTTTCAAGCCCATTGAACCCAAGGCCAATTGGACTGTTCAAGTTTCTGCTAAATGCACTTCCAGTCACACGGCTACCAATCCTAATGATCCAGTTGTTAGCCATGCTATTCCTGTTCCTTATCATCCTGCGAGCATTCCTTCCTCCTGTGCAAGTGTTCCTTCCTCCTGTGCAAGCGTGTATCCCACGCTGCTACCTTAGTTGATAACAAGACAGTTGATTCCAATCACCAAATACTCCTCATTACACTTGGATCTGGTCTTATTCTCCCATTGGCGACTCCACCTTCTTTCACCGAGTCCATTATTCTGCTTCTGCTCTGTCCTGCCAGTGACTGTTTTCACTAGCAAGCCTCCATCTCAAAGTTGTGGTCATCAGACAACCGCACCATCTCCATTGCCTGGCTCTGGTCATCATTCTGCTCCTCCTTGGAGGATATCTATCCAGGCTCTGGCGTACTGTTAAATGGGTCAAATGCTGAGCGTGTGGATCTTCTGACTGCCGTTCTTGCACCTACGCAGCGCAGCATTGTTCATGACTTCACACAGCATAGCTCATACTCATCTCAATCTTGCTGTCATCACTCATTTTGCTTCAACTCAATGCCTCATCAGAAGGTTGTGTGCATCACAAAACGGCATCGAGATGCCCTCAAGGTCAAGCTGTACTATTATCTACATGCAAATATCTTGTGTACAAATTGGTTTTATGATACTATTAACAGACTGACCATTGCAACACATTCAACTTACCCACCAATAGTTGCCTCAATTACTCCAGCTTCTGTGATTCACTGCCATCATTCACAAAGCAGCACTCACACATTGCCATTTTCCCCAATCCTTTTAGATTCAATGATGTATTGATCCACATTGTTGTTGATCGAAACATTGTCTTTGGGATATTCAAATCTCCGGTGGAATCAGTTAATTCAAAATCTCTGCTTATTGGAATATCCGGATGCCAGTGATCATTGTTATTTGGAATATTTGAATATCTGACTTCATTGTAGATCCGAGCTTCTGAAATTTTGTTATTTGGAATATCTGGATCAACACCGTTATTTGGAATATCTGGATTGGCACTGTTATTTGAAATATTTGCATCGACGTTGCTGTCCAAATTGTTATTTGGAATATCCAGACTGGAATTGTTGGTTGTTGGAATATTTGGATCTTCCGCGTCCTGATACCATTGACTGAATATTGCAACCTACTGCTACTCCTCCTCCAAAAGTTGCATTATTCCAACGCTGCAACAACTATTTTTTCCTTGTTCGATCCGATTTCTTGATTCTTCGCTGCCACAACAATTTTTTGACAGACTGAATGTAAACTCGAAGTCAATTGGATGAAAACTTGATGTCAGTTGGTTGTAAATTGATTTCATTACTGTTAAAACGTGCGAGTCTCAATTGTTCTTAGACGCACCATAGTAATCCACCAAACTTCAGATCAATTCATTTTGCGCTTTCAAAGATTCTCAATTGTTAGGCGCAGCGTACCGGTACGTACATACGGTACGTCCGATAACTGTCACGCGACCCCTTTTTTTTTTGTCGCAAGGTACTGTCGCAACCCCTTTTTGTGTGTAATCTTAACACGAGTCCCCCTTGCGATTCACTAGGCCTGTAACAAGGTACGTTTTCTAACTCTCAATATGTGGGTCGCGTTTATTTTTTTCCCTGGGTCATGAATAATTACTATTAATTTTTAATAAAACTTACCCGTATGATCGCGAATCACATTTACTAGAATTAAATACGCAAGGTCATGACTCACAACCAAACCCCCCCTGTGATTCGGTCGCTTCGTATCATGCTCATTTTTCTAACTCTCAATCCCTGGTTCGCGATTATTTTTTTCCCTGGGGCATGAATATTGATTTTTAATTTTTAATATCACCTACCCGTACCTTCGCGAATCACATTTACAAAAATGAATTTTGCAACGTCATGACTCACAACCACTAAAATTCAACATTAGTGCTCGCGACACGCAACCCCTAAAATGTATCTCCATTGCTCGCTACCCACTACCCTTATAATTTGATATTTGTGCTCGCAACAAACAACCCTTGAAATGTACTATCATCGCTTGCGACTACCTACCACTACAGTTGAATTATTCGTGTAAAGAATTTGCCTAATAGTACTATCGTATGCAAAATATGTATGATATGTACAAGTACTTCTTTCTGTACAATTTAATCGTATTTGTCACACAGAACGAACCCTCGTCAAATTAGTGAATGGACTGACAAAATGAACAGTATCGATTCTGAAAACAAGGCCTAAACTTCCTCCATTTCGTCAAGCAATTGTCTCCATGCCGGATCAATATAGTTTTCATCCTCACTTTCCTCTTCAGCAAGACTACTGGCAACAGTGCCACCATTATTCGACACAGTACTGGAAGGATTGCTTTCTGAGTAGAATCTTTGTAGCATCATTTCCTCCAAATTTATACCCGTTTCGGGATTTTCTCTTAACGTTTGTATCTTCTTGCACAATTTAGTGAACACTTTCCGTCCTTGTTTGTCCCATCCATTTGCACTTCCACTTTTTGAATCGCAATATTTTTTTTTCATGTATTTTGTTTTTTGTGTGTCGTGTATGTTCCATCAAGTTTCATTTCCTTTTGTTTTTCCCAATTTCTGTACTCGTTGTCAATTATCATTAGGGCAAAAGCCTCATCCGTAACACTAAAGATGGTACTAATAAGATCCTTTGTCTTCCTCAGCCTAAAGTTCGTCTTTCCCGGATTAATGGCAGACAGGATTCTTGTCACAAAATAATAAAATTCTTCATTTGCCGCATTTCCGTATCGCCGGTACTCTTTCGCCAGAATTTCCATCGAGTCCGTATTTAGAGCTACAGTACCAGGGAATGATGCCGGCACTTTTGCCATTTCACTATCAACTGCGGTGATGTCATCAAATGGCAGTATGATATCATAGTATGGTTGGGTTAGTTGTATGTCTGTCGTAGGCACATATTGAAGAATGTCGAAAGTACCATAATTTCCAGATGACTCAACAATTACGCCGTCACTTACCAAACCAATTTTTTCTAGCCAATGTTTGATTATTGTGTCTCAATTTAGTCAGGGCTTTTGGTACTGCATTATGAAAGTATTCACAGATTTTCTTAATGGGTATATCTTTTGGATAGGATATTACACACTCATTGATTCCTTGCACGATTATTTTATTGGAGAGTGTGTTTGTTGTCATAAATTTCAGGCCACCGTACCATTTCTTCTTCACATATGCCCTCACCTGTCCTTCAATTGTATCTTTATATGTTTTCAATACTTTCATAGTTTCCGTTTCGATACTATGTATAGTTCTACCACTCAATGTACTCACTTTATCACTGCTATCGCCGCCCCGCACTGTTTTCAATGGTACCGTGTTGGTAGTTTTTGCAGCATTCTGTTTAGAATTCTCTCCCTTCTTACCTTCGCTCCACGTTTTCATGAAATCCTGTACTAGATCCGGATCCTCATTCGCTATTTCTGTTAATATTTTTTCTTTCTCGTTTTTCTTTTTCTGTCGTCCGCCCTCCGTAGTTTTTTGTTTTTTTTTCTCTTTGGTATTTTCTCTAGTATCCTTATTCTTTTTGGAGCTCTCATCATTGTCTTCACTAACCGAACTCGAATCTGTGTCACTGTCAGTGTCACTTTCACTGTCGCTGTCGCTGCTGTCCATGATGCTAATGTTTTCCGCTTTCCTTTTTATTGGTTTTTCTCTTTCCGTCGTGGTGGTGCCTTTTTGTGTTGCTGCAATGTTTGTGTTCGTTTCGCTGGACATGGTTGTAATGCCTGTATTTGGTATTATCTCTAGTGTCTCCATCCCTGACTGCGGTTGCTTTTTCTGCTATTTTCTTTTCTTGGAGACGTGTTATTTTTGCCTTGGGTAGGTTGGACCATTTTTGTTTCGTCATCTTGTATTTCAAATTTTTCAATTGTTGGTGTTTTTGGCAATTTTGTGAATTTTTATGCTGCCTTGTTTTGTGATCGATTGTACGAATTCAGCAATTTGCAATACATTTGTCTTTGTCTAAGCGGGCTTGTGAGCGCGGGCCAACCAAAAAGAACTGTCTGCCTAGCCGCGCCATTTTTTTTCTTCCGTACATTCGCTTCCTATTTCCCAACAATTAGTACTAGTAACGGTACTAGATTGTACGATACCAATTTATTTTGATGTTCCCCATCCTACTACTAGTACCGTATCACATCACTTCATATTGAAATCTGTAGAACCGAAAACAGGCACATTGTATGGAAAGGTGTTGGAGACAACCATTCTCTGTTTTGGGAAATCCGCACAACGTATGCATTTTCGTTTTAAGGTTAAGTTTCTGTAACGGCGTTCCTGATTGAGTTGTCTGGAACCTCAATTCTGACTTCTTCATTTGTAAGGAACCAGTTGCATTGATGAGCCTGTAATGGAAAATCAGCACGATTTTTGCCACGGTGTTTCCGTGTTGTGTGTCTGGAACGGTGTTGCAGGTAACAATTCACTGTTTTGGAAAATTTACAGAACGTCTTTATTAGCGTTTTCGGTTTAAATTTCTGGAACGGCGTTTCAGATTTAGCTTCCTGGAACGGCAATTCTGACTTTTTCATTTGTAACTAACGTTTTTCACAGTAGTTAATTTTTATATTTATGTATTTAAGTACGACAGGATTCTGCACGTATTCGTGGTGAGTAGGGGTAAGTTTTTCCATAGTAAAGCTTCTTGTTACTAGGACTATTTCACACGTCCCCACGCACCACAAGGAACGGGATAGTTATTGTATTCCTCTACATCTTCCGGTGAATTCCAACGTTTTTCGTAAAGTTGTAGCCAGTGCACAATGTTTCTCTCGTTTCTATCCTCTTCCTCCCTTTTCTCTTTGTTTGCAAATTGTTTGAGTTTTCTTTTTTTCTTCTTAGACTGCTTTTTCGCTTTGTTCATGAATGAATTCCAATTGTTTTTATTGTTGTTGTTTATCTTCGTTTCTTTGTTTCGTTCCTTTCCGTCGTCGGTTTCTTCGATGTACATTATACTGTTTTTTTCAATGATTGCTTCTTCAGTCATTGTGCGCCACTCGTTTAACCAAAGGGTCGTCAGACAGGGACGGTTACCCGGGTGAAAATGTATGCATTGCTTTATGTGTTTTCTGGCTTCCGGCGTAAGGTTACTCCATTTTTTTGGTGGAACTGTATGACCATTGAGTTCGAGCCTCACTCGTTCTCCTGATTGTACTGGTCGTCCAATACCCACGTTGTTGTAGCACTGTATGTCCTCCGTTCCTTTCAATGCCAGATAACCGCATAACATGTGTGCCACAATGATACCCAAAGCCCATATGTGGTCAACGGCATCAGTGTCGCCTTCCTTGTAGAAAGGAAATATGTGCTCAGTTACGTACTTCAAGCATTGTTCCCAAATTTCTAAAGCTTCTTCTTCATCGAAATGCCCTTTTGGGCTGTCGAGTCTATCTCTAACGTCGTCTATCTTGTTGCATCCATTAAGTATTGTGAGTACCAAGTTGCCGTTTTCGGCACATAGCGCATCGAACTCAGTTTCAAAATGATATAAGAATGGATTATTCTCGTTGTTTTCGTCACCGTCATTTAGCTCAGTCATTCTTGCACAGTACTCCGCCGAATCCAAAACATACCTAGGCTTCAAAACCTTCCTCTTGTACGCTGATTGTGTTGTTATGTTCTCCATTTTGCTCTTCGTTGTAATAATGATTTACGTTTGGCAAATACCGAGGTATTTTCGTTCAATTACTCGTTGCAATCTGTGAAGGAATAATTCTTACCGCACTTTAAGTGGTGTAAATTTCGTCATCTCGCAATGATTCGGTTATATTCAAGTAACTGTGTCTCGTGGTTCGACTCCTCCTTAGAACGGTCCATACGTATTACTTCCCTCCTTACTTTATGTTCCTACTACTAGTTCTATTTCTTTATTTTTCTATGAACAAGTAGTAACCTAAGAAATAAAGATTGTTTCTAAGTTTTTGTTGAGTGCAACAGTTTGTTACTTTCTGTTGTTTTAAGGATGAATACTGTTCATTCTATGGATTGGTTAGAGTATGAAAGTATATTGCCAATTCTAAGGCTGATACTTTAGTCTTTATGAAAGTTTTAATACTTCTGTTGTTCCCTGGTAATTTTTTGTCCAAAACCAGTAACCAAATGCACTAATTAGGTTGTGACACACAAACCACCTTGACATATAAGTCAATTCTGTTTCTTTCATTAATCATCTTATCCATTACACTATCATTATTCATTGTTCAATCACACGAAAAATCTGATTTTGGAACTTTTAATTGCAAATTAGTGTGTATTTTTCTTCCCAATCCCGTCACCAAATGCAATCATTAGGTGTTTATACCCAAATCACGACAGATAACTCCCTTCTGTTTCTTTCATGATTCATCTCACCCATAACAGGAACAATATTCATTGTTCAATCACACGAAAATATTGGATTTTCTATTGTTTAATTGCAAATTACTGTGTATTTATCCTCCAAACCCAGTACACAAATGCACTTATTAGTAGGTGGTGACACAAAAACTATGAAAGATAACTCACTTCTGTTTCATTCATGATTCATCTCACTCATAACAAGAACAATATTCCTTGTTCAATCACACGAAATATGGGATTTTATATTTTTTGATTGCAAATTAGTGTGTATTTTTCCTCCAAATCCATGACCCAAACGCACCCATTACATGATGACACATAAAGTATGACAGATAACTCACTTCTGTTTCTTTCATGTTTCATCTAACCCATAACAGGAACAATAATAATTGTTCAATCACACGAAAGATGTGATTTTCTATTTTTTAATAGCAAATTACTGTGTATTTATGCTCCTAATCCAGTACACAAATGCACTTATTAGTTGGTGACACACAAATTATGACAGATAACTCACTTCTGTTTCTTTCATGATTCATCTCACCCATCACAGGAACAACCTTCATGGACTAATCACACAAAATATCTGATTTTCTATTTTCTAATTGCAAATTTGTGTGTATTTTTCCTCCAAATCCAGGACCCAAATGCACTAATTAGATTGTGTTACACATACTATGACAGATAACTCACTTCTGTTTCTTTCATGATTCAACTTATCCATAACAGGAACAATATTCATGGACTACTTACACAAAATATCAGATTTTCTATTTTCTAGTTGCAAATTTGTGTGTATTTTTCGTCCAAATCCATCACCCAAATGCACTCATTAGATGATGACACATAAACTATGACAGATAACTCACTTCTGTTTCTTTCATGATTGATCTAACCCATAACAGGAACAATATTCATTCTGGAATCACACGAAATATGGGATTTTCTATTTTGTAATTGCAAATTTGTGTGTATTTTTCTTCCCAATCCAGTCACCAAATGCAATCATTAGGTGGTGATACCAAAATCACGACAGATAACTCACTTCTGTTTCTTTCATGATTTATCTCACCCACAACAGGAACAATATTTATTGTTCAATCACACGTAATATGTGATTTTCTATTTTTTAATTGAGAATTACTGTGTATTTATACTAAAAATCTAGGACCCAAATGCACTTATTAGGTGGTGACACAAGAACTATGCAAGATAACTCACTTCTGTTTCTTTCATGATTCATATCACCCACAACAGGCAGGAACAATATTCATGGTCTAAGCACACAAAATATCTGATTTTCTACTTTGTAATTGCAAATTTGTGCTGTATTTTTAATCCAAATCCATGTCCCAAATGCACTAGTAAGTAGATGGTGACACACAAACTATGACAGATAACTCACTTCTGTTTCTTTCATGATTCAACTTTTCCATAACAGGAACTATATTGATGGACAAATCACACAAAATATCAGATTTTCTATTTTCTAGTTGCAAATTTGTGTGTTTTCCTCCAAATCCATGACCCAAATACACTCATTAGATGATGACACATAAAGTATGACAGATAACTCACTTCTGTTTCTTTCATGTTTCATCTAACCCATAACAGGAACAATATTCATGGGCTATTCCCAATTTCAGATTTTCTATCTTATAATAGCAAATAACTGTGCTTTTTTCCCTCCAAATCCAGTACCCCAATGCACTCATTACGTGGTGACACACAAACTTTGAAAGATAACTTCCTTTCTGTTACTTTCATGATTCGTGCATGTTCCCCCTAATAAGAACAATATTCGTGGTTCAATTCAAGTAAATATACGATTTTCTATATTTTAATTGCAGAGTATTTTTTTTTCCCCTACAAATCCAGTACCCAAATGCACTTATCAGTACAAGGTGGTGTCACACAAACTATGACAGATAATAACTCACTTCTGTTTCCTTCATGATTCATTTCACCCATAACAGGAACAATATTCATGGACTAATCACAGTAAATGTCAGATTACTCTATTTTACTTTTGAATACTATTTCTTACGTACAGAATAATGTTTTGGTGAATCTGAATCCAAGTTGGAGAAGAATAACTACTATTAGTGTCGACGTTGTTGTACTAATATGATAACTTCTTTCCCGCTTAGGCACTCTTTGCTCTTGTGTTCTACAGCGTAGTTCCATTATTTGAATACATCCGACAAATTGGTGAACTGTGGTTTATCCGACCCCACACGGTCGTAAGGAAACCAGGTTGCGCGCTTCACTGGTGTTGTACCATCCGGTAGTTTCTTGTACACCGTAATATGATAAATTCTTTCCCGTTTATGCCCTCTTTGCTCTTGTGTTCTATGGTGGTGCGTGAAGAAGGCTATGAACGTATACCCAATACAGCATAGTTTCATTATTTGAATACATCCGACAACTTGGTGAACTGTGGTTTATCCGATCCCACTCTGTCGTAAGGGAACCAGGTTGCGGGCTTCACTGTTGTACCATCTTGTAGTTTTTTGTGCACCATGTATCCAGGGTATTGAGGATATTGGTCCTTCTTCTTCGCTGCATAACTTTTCACAACACCAGTTCCAGGTGCTGGCAAACCCGTGATTGTCACCTCACTACCAATTGCAAATTTAGGATACGAGATCACCGGGTCAGGATCTTCGAACAACACCTTCACGTTTCCGGATCGCTTCTGTCTTATTACGTTGGCTGGTTTTGGGCGAGGAACTTGCAGAAGGTATCCAAGATCTTCTACGTGGCCCAGGTTTGGAGAGACCTTCCTCTCCTTGTACTTCCGCTCTCCATTGGATTCGTCTGATGCAGTCTTGTTTCGTTTTTTTGGTTTCCTGAGGAACGACTTCTTCTTTGCCTTCATGGATGCGTTCTCTTTAACTGCGTTTGGTTCTGTGGGAGGTACGTTGCCGTTTACTACTTCTACGTCTTCTTCTTTTTCATCATCATCGCTTTTGTTACCTCCATCAATTGAGGGTTCACTAGAGTTGTCGGTCAATTTGCCTTCCCAAGGAAATCGAAAGAATGATTCCGGTTCATGGATCTCTGTGTTAGTGAACACTATCCATCGTACGGAATACGTATCATTCTCTTCGATGAACTTCTCGAAGTTCTTCAAGTGTTTCTTCATGAAGTCCCACTTTGCAATGTCGGTAGCTTTGTAACTCTGACTGTTGGGTACCTTGATTTTTTCAAATAGTTTGATCAATGAGTCGCCATCGGATTGTAAAGTCTTTTCATCCTCTCGTGAAACAAAACTTACTTGCAAGCCTGCTTCCAACAGGTGTCTTTTGTTAGTGAAAACCGAACACAAAAGTTCCTTTGTCAAGGGGACGAACAATTGTCCCCCTTCAGGTAGATAATTGTAAGTTGTCAGAAACCGCAAAGACCTCTCAAAAAAATTAGAAGCTCCGAGTACTATTTCCGGTCGTGTGATGAAAATATCACTGAATACGAATCTCGTGTGTTCCCAGAACAATCGATCGTCCACCGTGTACGTGCAGTTCTCATCAAAATTAAGGAACCTTGTGACAGATAAGCTGTAGTCCTCTTTTGCGATAGGGTAAGTATGTCGACTTTCCTTACCTCTCACAAGCTCAGGCGGACTTGGTTCTTCAAATTGAACGGATCGAGCACCGTCACTGGTGAAAATGAATAACCGATCTTTGCGGTGAGGTTCACCTTGATTAGAGCGCGACGACAAAGAACTTCGCTCTGCTTTCAACAAATAGTCCAGAACCTCATGTGCATGGTCAACGGTAAAAGGAATTTCTTCTTCGTCGCCAAGTACAGCATTCATTATTTCCTTTGAAACCATATCCCTACTAACCAAAACACGTGTACCGTCAGCATCACGTGACAAACGAGATGTTAGAACATAGTCGAGCAATTCGTCGCAAACAAGATTCACGTCTTCAAGTTGTTCAGAAGTCGAAACAACATTGTCAACACAGGACAAACTCAGGATGTAATGTTGCAACAATGTCTTCACGTGAAATTCCTTCTCTTCATTGTACTTGTAAACAAATAAGTCACTTTCGGCCGATTTCTTTTCAGTGGAGAGAGTGACCAATTGTTTGTCAAAGTCAACGCCTATTCTGTAGAACTGGTTAAGAGTTTTCCGGTGCTCCATAATCTTGCAAAAGTGAAGAGAAGATAACAGGTTGAATCGAATAATCCCCACCTTTTTGTCCACTCCTTTTATTGTGTATTTTCCAATCAAAAACGAAGACTCATAGAGATTGGGCAATAGTTTGTTGTACAAATTGTCATGTACTAATGACTCATTGGGGAAGTGGTCAAGGCTGAGTGCTTCAAAAATTCTGGCCTTCTGTCTTTGGAAGCATACCCACAAATACATGAGGACCTTTTCAAACGCAAGGGGTATCTTGGACATGTCGGAGGGCCATTCCAACTTGAGGTATTTTTGGGAATCAGTCAAGGGCACTATCTCGACTGCTGTGACACCATCTCTTATTGGTCCACCAACAACTTCGTTACCCCTAATAGAATTGATTTCTTTCACCAAATCATCAAAGGAGTGACTAGAGGAAAGAAAATGCCTCAATGCGCGGTTAAAGGAAAGACCTTCAAAGAACGAGACCATCTCCCGGACGTATAGCTTCCCTTTCTTTACATCGTCTTTAAATCTATGATTGAAAAACGGTCCTTCTTTTTCCGGTGAAGGCGCAGGGGGGAATTGGACACAACGTACGTACCAACGCAGTAAGCTTAAATAAACTTTCATGTACTTCAGTATGGTGTCGTAGTTAACCACATTCTTTGCCCAGACAGAATGCGACGTGCCTTCCGATAATTCGTCTTGTCCTTGAACCCGGGAGAATTGTGTTTCGCCTTCCGTTGTATTTTCATCGACTTTGATAACGGAGTTGAGGACTGACTGGAAGGAGTTCCATTTTTCTTTCATTTTGTACTCCTTGAAACGAGTTGTCAGTTCCTTTGCATTCAAGATACAGACCTTCTTTGTCAACTGCGACCCGGAGTCACGTAGGAAAAGATTTACCATCACGTCAACAACCCTTGGTATAGGACCCGAGGATGGTTTGTCTGACGTTTCTTGCTCTCTGAAGTCAGGACGGGTTCCGGAAGAAGAAAGTTTAGTAACAATGAAAACCTTGTTCATGAGATGGCGGAAGACAGATTCGATGTCACAACTGACGGCAGTGATGAGTTCGTCCGTCAAAATATTCTCAGAGAATCCGTTAGGACCCTGTTGCTTCAGACAAGCTTTGACACATCTTTTCATTGCATCCGTGTGATCCTTGTATTGGGAGTCATCATCAAATAATTCCAATGACAAACTTCGACCGCCTACATTTCCTGTAGACGACGAAGGTTGAGTGGCACCTGTGACTGCTTGATGTGGTGTTTCGGGAACGACTGCTGGTATTTGTACCACTTGAGTTCTTTTCTTATTCTGTGATGGTCTTTTTGATGTGTGGTGTCTCCTCTGCCTTCGTTTATCGACTGCACGCCGTTGACTGACCGGATGAGCATTTGGATTGTTTGCAAACAACGTTGTTGTGGTACTATTACCTGAAGGTCTGTCTTTGTCTGCGGCTGCCCCTTCATCTCGTGGTGGAGTAGATGCTGGAGTACCGTTGACTTGTGCCGCCGCATTTGCGCCGGCTACATTGGTTGGAGTTGCGGCTGCATCTGTGACTTCATCTGGTGTTGAATTAGCCTTGTTACGTTTAGCGCTACTTCTTGTAAGTCTTGGCATTGTTTGATTGCTAATTGAGAGTACAACAAAATAAAATTGTGTGAAAAGCAATCTAAGTTGCTACAAGTGTTTTTTTTTGTCGCATATCAAGAGATTCGTAAATGAGGTAAAGGAAAACAGAGTCGACTCAACTTCAAACCTCAGCAACTCTAACAACGAACAAACATCACGCAACTATGTACAAATATTTCAACTTTAACGGTAAACAAATGGTACAGCCTGTAACGCCGTTGCAAACGAAAAGTGAAAACGTTACCAAAACGAACCACAACGGTACGAAACACCGATCATCCATTTTGAGATACGGTAATGTATGCTAAGATTTTCCGACAAATAGTTTCAAACCCAGTAATTTGGTGATTTGCAATTGAAACCAAAATGGAACTCAAACTTTGCAACGCCGTTCCATGACTGTTGACATGAATTGTCGAAGAAACCGTTTCACCACCGAAACCATACGTAGTACTTCATTTTGAGTTTTGAAATTGAAACATGATTCGAAATTTCAAATTGGAACATGATCCAAACACAAAGGCTGAAACGCCGTTCCGGTGACTCAATTCTGAAACGCCGTTCCATGATTGATGACATGAATTATACAAAATCACCCTTCACAACCGAAACAGAAGTCATTAGTATTATCATACGTACATTAGTACTACTACGTATACTACTATCGTATTATACCTATACAAAAAGGTATCTGTCTACGTAGCTACTACTGTCATCGAATACTGGTGGACAAAACTAGGCAAATTCATTACCAGTAAGATCACCGGCACACATGTGTTGTTGTTAAGAAGTACAACCTCACCGGTACATAAAAGTTCTCAGTGCATCACAAGTTGAGAACGTTAAGAATAAAAGTCATTGCACTACTTTTTCTTGTTCTCTATTCAAAAAGAGCGCGGGTGGATATTTCTTTACTTAATGTTCTTATTTTTAAATAAGAAAATGGTTTTATTCTTCATTGTTCTAGATTTACAGCGGTAGATCTGACAGGTTAGTAAGTCTCGATTCTTTCTTTGGAACACACATGGCCACACACACACAAACACACACACACACAGAGAATACATTTTTTTTCGAACTGATTTAACACCGTGATTTTACAGTGTGGTGATTGTACAGTGTTATTTTACAGTGTGATTTTACAGCGTGAATTTTTTTTCTTTTCGAGTCAAAAAATACTGTTTCCCTTCATAATCATCTTACCAAACTTATCTTGAGCAGAGTTGGTTTACCGTACTTGTACGACAAAGCACTCCGTCCGAGAACGCGGGATCCCACTTAACTGATCAGCAATGGTCACTGTTATGCAGGGAATTCAGGCTCGAGATATTTTAATCCGAATAAGCTGCCTTTGCTGGAAAAAGAATTGGACGGCATTGGACTGTCGAGGAATTGCTGGATAGATATTGTTTGGACTGCAGCCTTACATATACGTCTTGAAATCAATGAATCTGCATCCATTGCGTAGATATATCAACAGGATAAAGATCCAGTTTTTCGTGAGAAAGGAGTAAGATTGAACAACGTATCGGCAACAACAATTTGACCGACAAATTTCCCCTGTAGTTTGAGAGAACGATTCGGAACAAAGTATCGGAACAACGGACGGAGGTACGGCGAACAACTATTGTAAGAACAAGCAAAAAGGGTACAAATGGGAGAGATAGGCAATGATTACAATGCCACCTGCATTGCTGATAAGAATGTATTTCCTTCTATTTCTATTTTGCTATTTACATAGGACCGTATTGGAAACAACAGATCGGAAGGCAACACTGGGTCGAAGGCGGAAAAAAAAACAACGTAAGATAGAGGGAAAATGATGCCTGCATCCTGCATTGCTCATGATGTCCTCCTAACTTGTATTTCCCTCCTTCTTATTTTCATAGGTACGGATCAGTAGTAGAACAATCAATTTGAGACAACGTCGGACAAGGCGCACGCAGGATCGTAACAATTTGATCGGACGAATTGAACGCAACAACAAAAACAAGGCCAACAGTGTAGGTTAGTGACACGTAGATTATACTATTCTTTTGTTATTATTTACTAAATGTAGCGCATCCGTACATGCTTACCCATTTGGTTCAATTCACATATCATCATAAACTCGAATACAATCGTAGACTACGGCAACGACATAGAGCAACAACAGCAACCGGAAACCTAGCGACAGCGATAGCAAAAGCAGCAAGCAAGAACTAGTATCCAAGCAGCCGCAACCCGGAACCATCGAACCAACAGCAGCAGCGATAGCAACAACAGCGCCAGCAACAGCAGCAAGCGGTAACACCAATAGCAACATCAGCAATAGGGAACAATCCAACCGCCCGCAAAAGTAAGAATTGCGGTTCCAAACAACTCATTCTGAAACGCCATTCCAGAAAGTTTACCCTCAAACAAAAATACAGACACAATTACCGTTCCAGAATAGTAAGTCCGAAACGCCATTACAGAATCTTGACCCAGAAACGCCAATACACCAGACGTTCAAATCAGAATTGCCGTTCCAGACAACTCAATCTGAAACGCCGTTCCACAAACTTGACCCAGAAACGCCACTACAGAGATTCTGCAGATTTTGAAGCAGACGGAACCGGGAACGAACTAACCAACAGCGGCAGCGATATCAACAGGTGGGAACATTCGAAGCAGCCACAAAAGTCACAAATGCAGTTACCGACAACTGAATTTGAAATGCCGTTCCACAAAGTTGACACGGAAACACACTCCATGGGCAAATCGATTCATCGTCTTCCTCAAACATCTTATCTGCAAAGAGTCCGGCAACGGTCACACAAGAAAGGCACCCGGTGCAATGGGATTGACTACAACAACAAAGCAATTGGCAACAAAATCAATGAAGCAAAAATCAAAGAGGAAACGGGGGAAGACAGAGAGAAAGAGAATGAAATCAAAATTTCTCAAAAACGGAGAAACGTCATCATCAACAATCCACCAGACTTACAAACACTTGTCGGAGATAAAACACAAGAAGCGTAAAAGTATGAAGGAAATTGTACAACATGTGGAGCAAATAGCATTGAAAACAGTTCATAAGAATGGGTTTCGAGGTAAATTCATGGAAACACGATGGGTTTTTAAAACAATTGGAGGAAGGGAATACACATCGGAAGAGGCGGTGTCTATCGATAGTTTCATGACATTGGATAGTACCGACGATCAGTTGCTTTTAGCAGTCGCCGAATCGGAACCATCATTGAGAATCTTTGCAAAAGGTTCCAAAAAATGTGCAAAACAACGCTTGGGTACTCCCAAAAATATAGAAATTACAAGAACATTTGCTGCGGAAATTGTTCAAGCTAAACCCAAAATAGGCCGGGGAACCAAATGTGACAGTGTAAACAGTGGATATGCGATTATTGGGATGAGACCAAATCAATTGAAATCGGGAAATGGTGTGTATGTTTTCAACAAGAATGTGGAACAGAAAACACAAGACCACCTTGAACAGAAAGCCCTAAACATTGTGAAGGAAATGCAGCTTTGTTTACGTAAAATGTCCAAATTTGTCAACCTTGAAACAACTGTGATGAATGAGGTTGTTAGTCGTACAACACTGAATGCAATCGGCCATCACGCAACGGCCTTTTCTATTGGAAAGGATTATCACTCGAAATGCCATACCGATGCCGATATGTTCTATACAAAGGCTGACGGTTATTGCTCCAAAACATGTAAGTGATGACGAGGTGATTTATTACTTTGTGTTCCCAACGTATAAAGTGAAAGTTCCATTGAGGTCAGGCGATACTCTATTGTTCAATCCATTAGTATTACATAGCTGTTCGAATCCAAAATACAAAGGCTGTTATAATATGAGTGCCTATGTGTCGACAAAAACTGTGAGAAGAGCTGATCCTCTATAATATATTAAACAATAATTTAAAGTTAGACGTTACATTCACTTCGTTTGTTTTACTGCGACATTGTGCAATCGTTTCGGAGTAGCTATCAATCAAAACGTAGGAGAAATATGTTACGATCAATAGGGAGGAGCATTCAATTCTTCACTAATACTACGTCCGAGAACTGTTTCTCGACCCCCCGCGGGCTATCGCGCGCTATTTTTACAATTCTCGACCCTATTTTTTAAATTTCCTACCTTTTTAGGTCGCGTGTCTACTAAAATACCTCGCGCGTCGCACACCTTTACTTTTGAGACAAATATCTCGTCACTCCTCAAATAAAATAACTATTTTAGGGTTAAGGATATCATATTCGTTTCGTGACAAGCACTATTTTGTGTACAACTTGTGCACGAATGACTTATTTCATTTTCTCAACATGTTTCCACCATACCGGTATAATGGGCTCCGACCCAAATCCTCCAACTCCAACTCAAATCCCAGCTCCAACTCCATGTCAACTCCAAGTCGAATCCACCCCAGGCGAGCTATTGCACTCAAGGGTTTTGTTCGTGTTTAACGCCAGGAAGATCCGCTGTATTTTCAGAAGCTACACCGTCGGAATCGCCACTCCAATCGTTGTTCGCTCCTCTCAAATAACCCGCTTTGTGGATAGATACTGCTGGTTACATTCGGATCGACTTGATCATTGCTAGTAGGATCGACGCTTTCAATTTTAACGTTTGGATCATTTCTTTTTTCTTCACTGAATCTTACGAATCATTTTTTGGTGTCGATTAATCTCTTTCTTGTGATAAACAACCATTTTCCAGTGTTCTTGTTCGAGATTGGCTGGGTGTTCCTGAATCACCTTTTGTAGTTTGTAAATTCCCTCCATGGTTGGTTCGACTGTCGATTGGATGATTAGTATTAGTAGTATCAGTAGAGTAGATTATCTATTCGAAGATTAGGTAGTAGTAACACCTAACACGTTGGTATTTGTTTTCCTCGTCGGAAAGATAATGAAATAATCAATTATAATGATGAAGTACTAGCGAAAATAATGTATTACTAGTATCTACTAGTAATAACTCATGCAAAATAGCATACTAGTTGGTTTTACCGGTACATGAAAGTCGGAATCAACTCGATCGTAATCAACAAAACAATTGTCCACGATTTCCATTTCGATAATCAACAACTGCAATTGTCCACGATTTCGTACTAGTATCTACTAGTAATAACTCATGCAAAAATAGCGTACTAGTTGGTTTTACGGGTACATGAAAGTCGGAATCAACTTGATCGCAATCAACAAAACAATTCTCCACGATTTCCATTTCGATAATCAACAACGCTATTGTCCACGATTTCCATTTCGATTCACATTTCCGTGCACCTTATGGAAGAACTGACGCGCCTGCCAACAAATATTTGGAATAACTGATGGGATTGACCCGTCCGGCGCTGTGTATTAACCCTCTTAAGGAGTTGACTGTACGTACTGTTCACTACTAAACATATTGTACGAGGAATGTTGCAATCATCACTAAGTAGTAATTACTTTACGGACCATTTTTGCAATCGAAGTACGGTAGTAAGGAAATCTACCGTACAAGAAAACACATCACACACAAAGTAACACATGTAATTTTTTTCCTTTCAACGATTCATCTTTGTGATCTCCTTCGTTTCGACCCCATCTACTGATAGTTTCCTTCAAACAACTCCGCAACATCATGCCTCCTGTTATGAAAACCCCTCTTCTATTCTACTGCCGCTGTTGCGCGCTGAATGGCAAAAACTCCAAGTTTTTAGGATATAAATCCACGGCAAACAAGCAGGGTACTTTGAAATACGTCTCCGTTGGCCTAAGAAGACATCTTTATTGTCTTGATGAGTGCCGGGATTTCTACCATAGTCAGGGTCTAATTAAACGAAAGATCTATAACCTCTCCACCTCTATCAAAGTGCAGCCTACCTTGCCGTCTGTTCAACATTCTCCGTCTGATTTTGGGATGACTATGACACAAAACGGTCCATCTGTTCCCCCTTCCCATCTCTCCCAGCAACACACTGTCACAAGTCAGTCAGCGACGGGTCTTCATTCTGTTCTAAACCAACAGATTGTACATGATGTCTTTTTACCGCCAATGGATCGGAACGCCATTGAATCTTACATGGCTGTTTCTGCTGTTCAAGATGAAGATGCATTCCCGCTGAATAATGATATCGACAATTCCGATGACGAGGATGACAATGACGATGACGTAAATGAAAATAACGACAACAATTCTACCAACAACATTGATTGTGGAGACAACGAAGAAGATAACACTAATGGTTCTGCTGTTAACGTCGTTACTGCTCAGCCCGTCCCTCCACCACCATCTTTTCATGAAAGCATTAATTTGAACGAAAGAGAGGATGCATTTCAAAGCCACACAAAACTACCGCCGCCCCCTCATCTTCTTGCTGAATTGGAACTCATGAATTTAATGGCCAGACATAAATTGCCACTGAACACATTCAAATCCATTTTCCAGTGGGCAAAGAAAAGTCAAATGAGACCGGGTTTTGATTTTTGCGATGCCAAAATTAGATCTCGGCAAGCAATTTTTGACAATCTCCAATCCAATCTTGGTCTCTCCTGATATGAAATTTCATCCTCATATACTGAATTGGTTACCTGATAATAAGCCCACTCAGGTGTATGTTCTGTTCTTTTAAGGATGCCTATTTATTCTCTTCTTTCTGACCAGCAGCTAATGATAGAAGAAAACCTCTCCTTTCCCGACTATTCCACCCCTCTGTCTCCCTGACAATAATCCTGAGTTGAATCCTAATTCTGTAATCTCAGAATTGCATCACGGCTCGTGGTGGAAATCTTCTTGGAAAGAAATTTGCAATCCCAATTCGCAAGAAATTCTTGTTCCTATTATATTTTACATGGACGGCATATCTTTGGATGCGCACGGACGACTTACGTTAACACCATTGAACATGACACTTGGTATTTTTAATGTGGAGACTCGTTCTCGACCTGAAGCATGGACAACTATTTACTTCCATCCCGACCCCGAATGGGAGTCAACCAGACACTCTCGTCCTGCCACTTCAAAGGAAAAAATTCAGAATCTTCACAATGGTTTGGAAGTAGCGTTTCGTTCCTTCAAAGCCGCGTGTAACGAAAGACGGTGGTATCGAATGGAATTATCTTCCGTACGCAAATCAACAGTGGAGGGTAAAAATGAAATTTGCCATTGCCTATGTTATTGGCGACACAGAACTTCACGAATAAATTGTGTGGAAAATACGGCTCCTTCAATAAGGGTGTCATGCGGATGTGTCTGTCACTGCAACTGTTATTCTCCAAACATAAACATTCCTTCTGTTCAACCTGCAACAAAGAAGTGGTCACCTGTTGATTTCCATTGTTTTCCCGGCACAGATCTAAATGATATCAATAAGAACTTCAAAAACAACTCTCATCACAACATAAGGAATGTATTTCATGATTTATGCTTTGGTACTAATCAGAACAACATTCATTTTGCAACTCCCGGTGAATGTTTGCACATGCACCAGCTTGGTACTGCCAAACGGGCCATCGAGTCAATTGAATTGTTGCTCCGCGGAAGTGTTCCATGTGTTTATGCCCCCAATTTGAAGCACGGTGTGGCTGTTGCTAACAGTATTGGCCATTTAGCACAACGGTACAGTGGTTTGTTATCACGCCAGTCTGATAGAGATTTTCCTCGCACCAAATTTGGGACTCAGCTATTATCAACTACGAAGAAAGAAGGGCATGATTTCTCTGGAATGCTTATTTCTCTTCTGATCGCTATGGTTTCCAAACATGGATCTGACATTATTGGTGACCATCGTTTTGTAAAGAAACAGATAGAGGTAATTCAGCTAATTCTATCAATGGAAGAATTTCTTAAACACGGTCGAATGAAATATGGTTCCTTAAAGAATCTCCCAAAAACAATTGTTCACTTTATTAATTGTATAAACTCAACATGTCACAGGAAAGGGATGGGAACAAAACTTAATCAAGAATCACCTGTACTTTCACCTACCAGATTATATCTCTTTATGGGGGAGCCCCGCAGGCTGGGATAGTGCTCCGAATGAGTCTCACCATAAAACTGAGATTAAAGCTCCTTCCAAGAACACGCAAGGTAATGCTGCATCACTAATCGGTCAAACGGCGAAGCGAAAGTCCGAGAAAATGATGCTAAGCCAGGCAACATATCACTTCAACTTGCATCTGCCTGATCCTCCTCCAATTGAACGACCTGATGGTGGCGGTTCTCATTTTCATATAATGAGAACCGAAAATGGGGAATCAACAATGAAGTGGCTTCGTTCTACGAACAAAACCAAACCATTTTTTCCTTCTGACATACTTCGACTTTGTTTGTGATTCTGTGCTACCTTTATTGGAGAATCCTTCACACATTTGTGGAGTTACAGAGCACAATCGTTTCGATGTTGCTTGTGGGTCTAATTTTATATTTCGCTCGCATCCTTCATATAGATCAGGATAGTTCTCTGCTGAACTCCGTCTGGATGGATTGGTGTTTGATGAAATTGGACTTTGATTTAAATAACAATCCCAAGCTCATACCGTGCCATCTGGTATGCTTCTTAACTGTACAGAGTTTGAAGCAGCCATACAGTAGTATTGGTGGCTATCCAATTGATACAAACGGAATGTATGCTGTGGCTCGTCGGTTTCAAGATGTGCCTAAGAAAACAGCTTCTGAATTTGTCCAACGTGGTCGCCTGATGAATTCACTGTACCTATTTCATGTCGACACTATCCATTCCGAGCTGGCAGTTGTTCCAGAGCAAGGCCTTGATGGGTCCATAACCAATTGCGATTGGCTAGTGATATCGAATCGGATCTCATGGCTAAATTATTTTGAAAGCAAAAATGCTGCTACACCACCGTCTTACGAATCTTTGTACAACGCATGCACACTACAGGACGACATCCAGTTGGAACCGTTTGAGATGGCATTGAATGATAACAAATCCAGTGATTCTCTATCCAGTTCAGAGAGCGAAAGCTCGGACAGCAGTTCCGATTGAGTACCAAGGGTGAATGTACCGGCTAACTTTAAACTATTTTTTAATATTACTATAGAGGGTTAGCTCTAAGCACAGTTTTGCGAGATACATAGGCGCTCATAATATAACACCCTTCGAATTTGGGATTCGAACAGCTATGTAATACTAATGGATTGAACAATAGAGTATCTCCTGACCTCAATGGAACTTTCACTCCATACGTGGGGAAGACAAAATAATAAATCACCTCGTCAGCAGACACTTCCGCCGGAGCAATTACTGTCAAACGAGTGTAGTACATGTCATCGTCCACATGGCATCTAGAATGGTAGTTGCAACCGATCGAAAATGCTAAGGCCTGCTGCCCAATTGCATTTAGCTTTGTACGAGACAGAATCTGAGACAACACATCCATTTCCTCCGCAACAAATGGTTCGACGTCAATTAAACTATGATGCATATGCTTCACAATTTCAACTGTTGTCTCTTCTAGCTCTAGTTTGATGCTGGGATCAACATGACTTTTGAAAACATACTCACCAATATTTGAATCCAATCTTTTTGGTCGAATTCCAATGATAGCATAATCATCATTGATACTGCCGCGCTTAACCCCTCTTCCAACGGTTGGTTTTGCTCCAACAATGGCAGGAGCAAACTGTCTCAACAATTCGATATTATTCTTCGAAGCGAGGTGTCGTTCCGCAAAATGGCGTGAAACTTTGGCAAAAATTCGCAATGATTGTTTAGAATGATCAAACGCTAGAATATGCTCATCCTTCGTACTGATTGGATAGATTCCTCGTGCCGCTTGCTGCTGTTGCTCTCGCTGCTCCCGCTTTCCGCTGTTGCTCTCGCTGCTGCTTTCCGCTGTTGCTCTCGCTGCCGCTTTCCGCTGTTTCTCTCGCTGCCGCGTTGCGGATCGATTTGCCGTTGCGGATCGATTGGTGTTGGATCGATTGGTGTTGGATCGATTTGCCGTTGCGGATCGATTTGCCGTTGCGGATCGATTGGTGTTGGATCGATTTGCCGTTGCAGATCGATTTGCCGTTGCGGATCGATTGGTGTTGGATCGATTGGTGTTGGAATGATTTGCCGTTGCGGATCGATTGGTGTTGGATCGATTGGTGTTGGAACGATTTGCCGTTGCGGATCGATTTGCCGTTGCGGATCAATTTGCCGTTGCGGATCGATTGGTGTTGGATCGATTTGCCGTTGCGGATCGATTTGCCGTTGCAGATCGGTTGGTGTTGGATCGATTGGACGTTGCGGATCAATTTGCCGTTGCGGATCAATTTGCCGTTGCAGATCGATTGGTGTTGGATCGATTGGACGTTTCGGATCAATTTGCCGTTGCGGATCGATTGGTATGGTTCCCGCTTGCTTGGTTCCCGGTAGAGGTTCCTGGTGGCTTTGCCAACAATCCTATTCAAATATATGATATGATACTTGAACAAAATGGGTGAGTATCTATTGATGTACTACATAGAGTAAATAATAACAACAGAATAATATAGTGTACATGCCGATCGTAATTATCACCAACCAGGAAATTCCCCGCACCTACCGGGAAGACGGAAATTTCCTCGCACCTACACGGAAGACAACAATTCACCTCAAGGATTCCGATCCGTTGATTCCGATCCGTTGATTCCGATCCGTTGATTCCAATCCGACCCGTTTGTTTTGATTCGTTGCTTCCGATCCGGTCCTATGAAAATAAGAAGAAAAGCCAAAGTTAGAAAATACATCATCTGTAATTTGGTTCCAATTTCATTCATTCTTGTTGCCGTTTGTATGTTTACCGTTTATTCGTACCGTCGTTCCGACAATCGTCCGGATTCGTCAACACCTACAGGGAAGATTTGTTGCTTCTGATTCGCACGGGGAAGATTTGTTGATTCCGATTCGATGGTTGCTTCCAATTCCGACAATCGACCCGATGAAATTGTTGTTGCTGCTGCTGCCGTAGAATACTTCTTACTCCATGTCACGAAAAACAGTATCTTGTTCCAGTTGATATAGAGGCAAGGGATGCAGGTTCATTGATTTCAAGACGTATATGTAAGGCTGCAGTCCAAACAATATCTATCCATCAATTTCCCTCTCGTCCAATGCTTTCTATTGTCATGCAGTACAAGGCTGTTATTTCGGACTAAAATAAATGAGAACGGATCGTTGTGCTCAAAGAGGGTCGGATCCCACGTTCTCGGACGGAGTGTTGATTGCAAGAACCAACACTCTACTCAAATAAGTCGGATGTAAGAAGGCAGATTATGAAGTGTATTTATTTTTTGTTGCGAGGTAGATTGTTTTTTTTTGTTGCGAGGTAGAAAAAGTGATTTTTTTGTCGCGAGGTAGAAAATAAAATTACTGTGTGTTTGTGTGAGAGAGTTTTTTTTTTTTTTTTCGCGTACGATTTTCTTTTTCCTTGTAGATCATGTAGAATTCTACATGATTTGGTACAAGTGTAGAATCCTACACGTTTTTAGTAGTACTGTGATCCGTTTGAATTTTTTGAACGGTCGAACGTTGGAATTTTTTTAACGTTCGAACGTTAGAATTAATTTGGAATTAGTACTGAATCTACATGCTAGCTAGTACTGTGCTGTATGTGATCCGTTTGAATTTTTTGAACGTTACGTTCGAACGTTCAAACGTTCGAATTCCAAATGTGATCCGTTTGAATTTTTTGAACGGTCGAACGTTGGAATTTTCTTATTAGTACTGATTCTACATGCTAGTACTGAATGTACGTACATGGTACAGGGGGGTAAATAACTTGCGAGAAGTCCACATATACGAACAAATAATTACTGAATTTGCGAACAGGATGTAACCCTAACCATATTGGGAACAACTTTGCCACACAGAATGCCAAAAATGATGTAGGTTTGACTCTCCAAAGGGCAAGCATGAGGGTATTTTTGGTGCAATTGCAGGGCACAAACTAACTTATTGGATAGTAATGACTCCAAAAGTATCCAGTCCAAGCAATGAATACATTCATCATGACTCATCAAATGCATATTGGGAATAACTTTGTCACACAAAATGCCCAAAATGTTGTGGTTTGAATATACAAATGGCAAACATGGGGGTATTTTTGGTGCAATTCCAGGGCACAAACTAACTTCTTATTGGGTAATGACTCAAAAAATATCGGGTCCAAGCCATGAATACATTCATCATGACTCATCCAATGCATATTCGAAACAACTTTGTCACATACAATGCCCAAAATGTTGTGGTTTGACTCTACAAATGGCAAACACGGGGGTATTTTGTGTGCAATTCCAGGGCACAAACTAACTTATTCGGTAATGACTCAAAAATTATCGGGTCCAAGCCATGAATACATTCATCATGACTCATCAAATGCATATTGAGAACAACTTTGTCACACAGAATGCCCAAAATGTTGTGGTTTGACTCTCCAAATGGCAATCATGGGGGTATTTTTGGTGCAATTCCAGGGCACAAACTAACTTATTGGGTAATGACTCAAAAAGTATCTGGTCCAAGCCATGAATACATTCATCATGACTCATCCAATGCATATTGGAAACAACTTTGTTACATAGAATGCCCAAAATGTTGTGGTTCGACTCTACAAATGGCAATCATGGGGGTATTTTTGGTGCAATTCCAGGGCACAAACTAACTTATTGGGTAATGACTCAAAAAGTATCTGGTCCAAGCCATGAATACATTCATCATGACTCATCCAATGCATATTGGAAACAACTTTGTTACATAGAATGCCCAAAATGTTGTGGTTTGACTCTACAAATGGCAAACACAGGGGGTATTTTTGGTGCAATTCCAGGGCACAAACTAACTTATTGGGTAATGACTCAAAAAGTATCTGGTCCAAGCCATGAATATATTCATCATGACTCATCCAATGCATATTGGAAACAACTTTGTCACATACAATGCCCAAAATCTTAAGGTTTGAGTCTCCAAATGGCAAACATGGGGGTATTTTTGGTGCAATTCCAGGGCACAAACTAACTTCTTATTGGGTAATGACTCAAAAAGTATCGGGTCCAAGCCATGAATACATTCATCATGACTCATCCAATGCATATTGGAAACAACTTTGTTACATAGAATGCCCAAAATGTTGTGGTTTGACTCTACAAATGGCAAACACGGGGGTATTTTTGGTGCAATTCCAGGGCACAAACTAACTTATTCGGTAATGACTCAAAAAGTATCTGGTCCAAGCCATGAATATATTCATCATGACTCATCCAATGCATATTGGAAACAACTTTGTCACATACAATGCCCAAAATCTTAAGGTTTGAGTCTCCAAATGGCAAACATGGGGGTATTTTTGGTGCAATTCCAGGGCACAAACTAACTTCTTATTGGGTAATGACTCAAAAAATATCGGGTCCAAGCCATGAATACATTCATCATGACTCATCCAATGCATATTCAAAACAACTTTGTCACATAGAATGCCCGAAATGTTGTGGTTTGACTCTACAAATGGCAAACACGGGGGTATTTTGTGTGCAATTCCAGGGCACAAACTAACTTATTCGGTAATGACTCAAAAAGTATCTGGTCCAAGCCATGAATACATTCATCATGACTCATCAAATGCATATTGAGAACAACTTTGTCACACAGAATGCCCAAAATGTTGTGGTTTGACTCTCCAAATGGCAATCATGGGGGTATTTTTGGTGCAATTCCAGGGCACAAACTAACTTATTGGGTAATGACTCAAAAAGTATCTGGTCCAAGCCATGAATACATTCATCATGACTCATCCAATGCATATTGGAAACAACTTTGTTACATAGAATGCCCAAAATGTTGTGGTTCGACTCTACAAATGGCAATCATGGGGGTATTTTTGGTGCAATTCCAGGGCACAAACTAACTTATTGGGTAATGACTCAAAAAGTATCGGGTCCAAGCCATGAATACATTCATCATGACTCATCCAATGCATATTGGAAACAACTTTGTTACATAGAATGCCCAAAATGTTGTGGTTTGACTCTACAAATGGCAAACACGGGGGTATTTTTGGTGCAATTCCAGGGCACAAACTAACTTCTTATTGGGTAATGACTCAAAAAGTATCTGGTCCAAGCCATGAATATATTCATCATGACTCATCCAATGCATATTGGAAACAACTTTGTCACATACAATGCCCAAAATCTTAAGGTTTGAGTCTCCAAATGGCAAACATGGGGGTATTTTTGGTGCAATTCCAGGGCACAAACTAACTTATTCGGTAATGACTCAAAAAGTATCTGGTCCAAGCCATGAATATATTCATCATGACTCATCAAATGCATAGTGCGAACAACTTTGTCACATAGAATGCCCAAAATCTTAAGGTTTGACTCTCCAACTGACAAACATGAGGGTATTTTTGGTGCAATTCCAGGGCACAAACTAACTTATTGGGTAATGACTCAAAAAGTATCCGGTCCAAGCAATGAATACATTCCTCATGACTCATCAAATACATATTGGGAACAACTTTGTCACACAGAATGCTGTAAATGTTGTGGTTCGACTCTCCAGATGGCAAACATGGGTGTATTTTTGGTGCAATTCCAGGGCACAAACTAACTTATTCGGTAATGACTCAAAAATTATCTGGTCCAAGCCATGAATACATTCATCATGACTCATCCAATGCATATTGGGAACAACTGTGGCACATAGAATGACCAAAATCTTAAGGTTTGACTCTACAAATGGCAAACATGGGGGTATTTTTGGTGCAATTCCAGGGCACAAACTAACTTATTGGATAGTAATGACTCAAATAGTATCGGGTCCAACCCATGAATGCATTCATCATGACTCATCCAATGCATATTGGAAACAACTTTGTCACATAGAATGCCCAAAATCTTAAGGTTTGACTCTACAAATGGCAAACATGGGGGGATTTTTGGTGCAATTCTAGGGCAAAAACTAACTGATTGGGTAATGACTCAAAAAGTATCGGGTCCAAGCCATGAATGCATTCATCATGACTCATCCAATGCATATTGGAAACAACTATGACACATAGAATGCCCAAAATCTTAAGCTTTGTCACACAGAATGCTGTAAATGTTGTGGTTTGACTCTCCAACTGACAAACATGAGGGTATTTTTGGTGCAATTCCAGGGCACAAACTAACTTATTGGGTAATGACTCAAAAAGTATCTGGTCCAAGCAATGAATACATTCCTCATGACTCATCAAATACATATTGGGAACAACTTTGTCACACAGAATGCAGTAAATGTTGTGGTTTGACTCTCGAAATGGCAAACATGAGGGTATTTTTGGTGCAATTCTAGGGCACAAACTAACTGATTGGGTAATGACTCAAAAAGTATCGGGTCCAAGCCATGAATACATTCATCATGACTCATCCAATGCATATTGAGAACAACTTTGTTACATAGAATGCCCAAAATGTTGTGGTTTGACTCTACAAATGGCAAACACGGGGGTATTTTTGGTGCAATTCCAGGGCACAAACTAACTTCTTATTGGGTAATGACTCAAAAAGTATCTGGTCCAAGCCATGAATATATTCATCATGACTCATCCAATGCATATTGGAAACAACTTTGTCACATACAATGCCCAAAATCTTAAGGTTTGAGTCTCCAAATGGCAAACATGGGGGTATTTTTGGTGCAATTCCAGGGCACAAACTAACTTCTTATTGGGTAATGACTCAAAAAGTATCGGGTCCAAGCCATGAATACATTCATCATGACTCATCCAATGCATATTGGAAACAACTTTGTTACATAGAATGCCCAAAATGTTGTGGTTTGACTCTACAAATGGCAAACACGGGGGTATTTTTGGTGCAATTCCAGGGCACAAACTAACTTATTCGGTAATGACTCAAAAAGTATCTGGTCCAAGCCATGAATATATTCATTATGACTCATCCAATGCATATTGGAAACAACTTTGTCACATACAATGCCCAAAATCTTAAGGTTTGAGTCTCCAAATGGCAAACATGGGGGTATTTTTGGTGCAATTCCAGGGCACAAACTAACTTCTTATTGGGTAATGACTCAAAAAATATCGGGTCCAAGCCATGAATACATTCATCATGACTCATCCAATGCATATTGGAAACAACTTTGTCACATAGAATGCCCGAAATGTTGTGGTTTGACTCTACAAATGGCAAACACGGGGGTATTTTGTGTGCAATTCCAGGGCACAAACTAACTTATTCGGTAATGACTCAAAAAGTATCTGGTCCAAGCCATGAATACATTCATCATGACTCATCAAATGCATATTGAGAACAACTTTGTCACACAGAATGCCCAAAATGTTGTGGTTTGACTCTCCAAATGGCAATCATGGGGGTATTTTTGGTGCAATTCCAGGGCACAAACTAACTTATTGGGTAATGACTCAAAAAGTATCTGGTCCAAGCCATGAATACATTCATCATGACTCATCCAATGCATATTGGAAACAACTTTGTTACATAGAATGCCCAAAATGTTGTGGTTTGACTCTACAAATGGCAATCATGGGGGTATTTTTGGTGCAATTCCAGGGCACAAACTAACTTATTGGGTAATGACTCAAAAATTATCGGGTCCAAGCCATGAATACATTCATCATGACTCATCCAATGCATATTGGAAACAACTTTGTTACATAGAATGCCCAAAATGTTGTGGTTTGACTCTACAAATGGCAAACACGGGGGTATTTTTGGTGCAATTCCAGGGCACAAACTAACTTCTTATTGGGTAATGACTCAAAAAGTATCTGGTCCAAGCCATGAATATATTCATCATGACTCATCCAATGCATATTGGAAACAACTTTGTCACATACAATGCGCAAAATCTTAAGGTTTGAGTCTCCAAATGGCAAACATGGGGGTATTTTTGGTGCAATTCCAGGGCACAAACTAACTTATTCGGTAATGACTCAAAAAGTATCTGGTCCAAGCCATGAATATATTCATCATGACTCATCAAATGCATAGTGCGAACAACTTTGTCACATAGAATGCCCAAAATCTTAAGGTTTGACTCTCCAACTGACAAACATGAGGGTATTTTTGGTGCAATTCCAGGGCACAAACTAACTTATTGGGTAATGACTCAAAAAGTATCTGGTCCAAGCAATGAATACATTCCTCATGACTCATCAAATACATATTGGGAATTGATGTAGCAAACCGGATGAGGGGAATGGTAGTGAAGTACAGACCAGCAGACCGGGGAACCACCTTGAGTATACAAGCACACGTACTTCGCAAAAGATCTCACTGTATCAGCAAGCAACAGCGCACGTACTTCGAGAAAGATCTCACTGTATCAGCAAGCAACATTGGTGCGTACCATATCCACGGAACGTTCCCTGTAGGTACAGTACCAATCTTACGGGGAATTCTGTAAGCATCGAATTCTGCAAGGGAATTTGCAAGCGAATTCTGCAAGCAAAATCTGCAAGCAAAATCTCTGCAAATTACAGGCTAGCGCTAACAAGCGTGTAGAGGATTCCCCTAGCAGAATACAAGCCCACAGCTCACTCTTTTGCTCCTAAACGATTAGTAGTAGAATTAAATAGGTAACGCGTCCTGGTCCAATAGTTATCCTATTGTACCCGTACGACAAGCCTATCTGTTGGTCCCCTAGCCTGGCCTAGTGTACCCAGACAGCAGTCTCCTGTCCTGGTCCCCTAGCCTTGCCTAGTGTACCCATACAGCAGTCAGTCTCGAACCATACTACTCACCATCCTCGGCTCCCTATTGTTTACAGCACGCGAATAGATTCGGTACTCCAACTTCGAACGACCGGCTCCAATCCGCTCCTCACCTCCAGTGATTCCTTGTGACACCAAGATACCGCCGGCTCCAATCCGCTCCTCACCTCCAGTGATTCCTTGTGACACCAAGATACCGCCGGCTCCAATCCGCTCCTCACCTCCAGTGATTCCTTGTGACACCAAGATACCGCCGGCCTTGGTATTAAGAAACCGTTTTGATAGTCCGCACCTCCAAGCGTCCACTTCCTCCGAGAATCGACAATCATCAAGCGGACCGACGTATCCGTACGGACTCCTCCTCCTAGCGTCCAGTTGAATCGATTTTGGTCTACAGATCCGCACCTCCTCGCACCTCCAAGATACGGACGACTCCAACTCCAACTGATCCGCACCCGAGTGTGACCACGCCTCTTCACCTTCAAGCGTACCGATCTCTTCACCTTCAATCGGACCGACGTATACGTACGGACTACTCCTCTAAGCGTCCAGTCGAATCGATTTTGGTCCACAGATCCACCTCCAATACAGATCCGCACCTCCTCACACCTCCAAGATACGGACGTACTCCTCCAATCGCCCGGTGACACTCCGAGCTTCCGCGCTGTAATCCTTCCCAGCACCTGCTTCGATCAGCCACAACATGCTGACCTACACTGAGTATTACCAGAGCACCCCCAGTCCCCTTGGAGTGGGACCTGCCCGGGACCTGGCCTACCAAACCATCTATGACTACTTTGCTGAGGAAACAGCCACCCCCATACTCCTGGGCCGGCTCTTGGACCTCTTCGAATCAGAACCTGTGGGGGCCCTAGGAATATTCCTGACCGACACCTTTGGAAAGGCGCGCCTCCGATTGGTGCATGGCCTTCGGAAGTACCCGGGGCCCTTGACCGCGCCAAGTACCAACAAGGGCAAGGCCTTTGGCTACCTGGACGACATCGAAGGCGATGCAGGAGAGCTAGTGCTAGTGGATGCTGCCCTCCTCGAGCAGGCGCCCGAGACCTTGGTGCTGTCCCTCGACCGCCACCTCGACGTCATCAAGCATGCTCACCATTCCCACATGATCCCCATGGTGCTAGGTGATGATCCTCACATGGAAGTCATCACCCCCTTCAAGGCCTGCTTCATCCCCTTCCAATTGGTGCCCTTACTCCTAGGCAAGGGCCTTAGTCCAATCCACGCCTTGAACATCATCTACCCCTACCTTGACACACTCAACCTGGCACTCACTTGCGCCCCCCTACTGAACACCCTCCGAGCTGCTGGCACCGACCCCACCATTGCTGATGGAGGTGTTCATTTTGCCACACCCGGCACCCCCTTCCGAGGGGAGCCAGGTCTGACCTTGTACATGCGCAATCAGGTACTATACCGGGACCTCCCGGGATTGAAGAAACCCTCCCATCCGGGGCAGCCGCCGGCACCCGGCCAACCAGCCGGGGTAGATCCCACGCTGGCAGCTACCCTCACCGCCCTCGCCAACCAACAGCTCAAGCTCAGTGAGGGCCTAGACCAACGTCGCCCCCCTGCCACAGTCAAGAACACCTGGGGCCCCTTGTACACCCAGCGCTTGCTGCTGCTGTGTGGCAAGCTTGAGGAAGCCGACCTACCCCCCATATACCAAGCCTGGGCACAGAAAGGCAAACACGAGAAGACCCATATGATCTTCCAGAGCCAGGTAGCCACATGCGCCGCCGAGTTCCTCATCCAGGCACCCTTGGTCACCACGGCGGCACTCAAGAAGTTCCAAGATGGCAACTTTCATGGGACTGACCCCTTTGACGTGGCGGACGGCATACTCCCTTTAGCTTTCACTCCCCCCGGTGGATCTGCCGCCTCCTTGAAGCGGGAACAGGAAGCTGCAGCCACTGTCGCGGCCTATGACACCATGATCTCCACCGAAGGCAACTCCCTCACCTTGAAGGACTCCCTCGAACTCCAGAAGACCAAGGCCTACCTACCCATCGACTGGACTGAAGCTACCACCCAACTGGAAAGCTACCTGGCCGTCCTGGCCACCATTCTAGGCATGCATCACCCTGTCGTGCAGGGCTACCAGAATGGACTCGCCAAGCTCAAGCTCCAGCAAATGCCCCTCCGCCGAGCAATTGCCGATGAACTAGGGGAGCTCATCACTCCCTCCATTGTGGTATACTACTTCCAAATCCGGGTGCGGGGTTGGCTTGAGGAACAATGGGGATCAACATTCACTGTCCCCTCCCCCGACTTTGGGAAGGACTTCCAAGCCTTCCGTATCACCCAGAACCTCTACTGGCTCCCCAATGTCACCAATGTGCCGGCTCTGAGGCACCTACGTCGCGTAGCTGCCGTGGCTGCCCCTGCTGCAACCCCAGGCACCCCCACGCCCAGCAAGACTACCCCCAGCCCCAACCAAGGCTCCGCCGGAGGTGCCCGCGTCTCCAACCCCAACCTGGATCCCCGGCTACAAACGGCGGGGGTAGCCAACAAAGTCCTACGCGCCCGACTGAGGGAAGTCATGGCCACCATGAAAGAAAAAGGTACCATTCCCTTGTCTCGTCCGGATGGCAACGAGCGCTGCCATTCCTATCACCTTCGAGGAACCTGCTTCACCAACTGCAGGAACATCCAGGACCATGGCGCCATCACTAGCAGTGAACAGGACCAAGTCTGGGCTTGGTGCCAAGCCACTTTTAATGTCTGACCGAATGGCAAGCGCCCCTTTGGCGCGTTGACCCTGCCCTCTAACTCACCAAGGGGGGCTCTGCCTTCCTCCCGACGACTCCCTATGCCTCCCTCTCCGCCCTTACGAATCACACCGGAATTAGGTAAGCACAACCCGCCTGCGCGCGCATGTACCCCTCTCGCCGTGTATGTGCCTCCCAAACGTTCTACAGGTTCAACGACCTCCCCCCCACCTACTCCCGCATCCCCAGTCCCTCCTCCGGCTGCGGCATCCCCTCTCCCTTCCTCCCCACCCACCTTGTCCTTGCCTAGGCCCGAGCTCCTCGTCACTGCCAAGTTGCCTAGGCCCAAGCGCCTAGTCCTCCCCACCCACCCATTGCCTAGGACAGAGCTCCTCGTCACTGCCCCCCCGTTGCCTAGGCCCGAGCTCCTCGTCAACCCCACCAACCCATTGCTTAGGCCCACCCCCCCGCCGACGCCGACGCCTACGCCAGCGACCCTCCATCCGGCACTCTCCGTTCCCCTCATCACTCCCTCCCTCTACCCCGTCGACCGCCTCGACGTGCACATCAACCGGGCTGTCACTGTCTACAACGACAGCACCAGCTGGGGGGACTTCATTCGGACCATCCGAGGACGGGGTGACATCCATCCTGACGTCGCCTCCATCCCCCACCCCGCGGGGAGCCTCCTTGCCCGCTATGGCAAGGAGGGCACCCCCGCCCAAATGTCTGGACCCTCTTGGGATCCACCTCGCATTGCCGCTGCCCTCCACCGGGGTCCGCACCAATCCTCCCACCAGGGCATTGACTTCCTTCGAGAGGAGTATGCCGACATGATGGACAAGCAACAATGGACTGTTCTCCCCGCCAGCCTCATCCAGGACCTACCCGGACTCCGCCTGAGCCCCCTTGGCTTGGTCCCCCAACGAGGCCGACGCCCACGCATGATATCCGATTACACCTACTCGGACGTCAACCAAGACACCGTCCCTCTTGCCCCTGTGGACGCCATGCAGTTTGGCCGGACACTCCCGCGCCTCCTCACCAAACTGCACCGCGCCAACCACCGATTTGGTCCAGTATATATGTCTAAGATTGACCTTGCCGATGGCTTCTACCGCATCCGATTGCACCCAGACGACACCATGAAGCTCGGCGTCCTGTTCCCCTCTCGCCCTGGGGAAGCTCCACTCATTGGCATCCCACTCACCAATCCTATGGGGTGGAAGTCCAGTCCTCCCAACTTCTGTGCCTTCACTGAAACCGTTGCGGACTTGGCCAATGCCACTCTTGCCACCGGGCTTGCCGAGGCCCGGCTCACCCCCCATCGGTTGGATCTCCCCTCTGAAACCAGCCCCAGCGCGCCTCCCATTGAGCCACCCGCTCCACCCCCCCAGGCGCCACCTCCTCCTCCCCCTACGGCCTCCACGCCGCCCCTCATCCCCCCTAGTAGCACCACTCCCCGCAAGTCGCCGGTTCGCTACTGGGATGTCTATGTGGATGACTTCTGTGGCCTTGCCCAGGGCAACCAGTGGACACGCCGCGCCATCAAGCGCGTTCTCTTCCAATCCCTTGACACAGTCTTCCGGCCCCTTGATGCCACTGACACTCCCTTCCGGCAGGAACCGGCTTCCCTCAAGAAAATGCTCCAAGGGGACGCCACTTGGACCACCAAGAAAGTCATCCTCGGCTGGCTCATCGATTCCGTCAACAAAACCATCAGCCTTCCTCCCCATCGGGTGGCCCGCCTACACGATATTCTCCACTCCATCTCACCCACCCAGCGCCATGTCCCCCTCAAGCAATGGCACCAAGTCCTTGGGGAGCTCCGGTCAATGGCGCTGGCCATTCCGGGCTCCATTGGCCTCTTCTCCATTCTCCAAGAAGCCTTCCGCCACCAGGAACCGGGCAGGCAGCGCCTCCGGCTCACCAAGCGCGTCCACAGCTTCCTTCGCGACTTCCAATGGCTTGCCAATGATCTCTCCAACCGGCCTACCTCCATTGCCGAACTCGTGCCGGATCCCTTCCCTGCCACCTTGGGCGCCTGCGATGCTTCGGGTTTGGGCATGGGGGGCGTCCATTTTGTCCCCCTTCCCACGGGCGCCGTGCAGCCCGTCATGTGGCGGCATGCGTTCCCCACGTGGGTCTCAGCCCAGCTCGTCTCCTTCGACAATCCTGAGGGCTCCATCACCAACAGTGACCTCGAGCTCGCCGGTTCCATTGCCCACAATGATATTCTGGCTCAGGCTGCTTGGGTCCACGCCCGCACGACCCACAACTGCTATGACAACACAGCAGCTGTCTATTGGCAACGCAAAGGCGCCACTACCACCACAGGCCCTGCAGCCTACCTCCTCCGGCTCCAGTCTCTGCACCAGCGCCTCTTTCAATATGTCCCCCTTAGGGATTACATCCCGGGCCCCGCTAATCACCTGGCGGACCTCCTCTCTCGATCTGAACTCTCTGACACTGCCCTGCTCCATCACTTTAACACGACCTACCCACAGGACTTGCCCTGGACCTTATGCCACCTTCGGCCGCCCATGCATTCCGCGCTGACCTTAGCGCTGTCCAGACGACCATGCGCGCCTCAGTCACTGAGCTCTATGCCAAGCGCAAGGATGCCCATTGGAACCAATGGGTTCAATTCTGTTTGTCTCAAGGCTTTGACCCGCGCCTCCAGTCCATTCAGGATCCCATCCCCATCCTCCAAGTCTTTGCCAAACGACTCCATGATGGAAACCTCTCACGTAGCCACAAGCCCATCCGATCTCGCACAGTATCGGACACCATCCGGTCAGTGGGCCAGACGCTCGCCCGCCTGGGGTCCAAAGACCCTCGCACCGACTCCACAGGCAGTCTTGACTTCCGGCTAACTGCCCAGTTCAGGGCATATGCCAAGTTGGACCCAGCCCCCTCCCGGGTCAAGCCGGTCCCCATCACCCTCGTGATGCATGCCCTCCACTTTGCATACCACGAGTCCCCTTCCCCCACCCGACAGGCCATTGCAAACATGATCTGCATCGCCTTCTTTTTCTGTCTCCGACCTGGTGAGTACACTGGTACTACCACGGATGACCAAGCCTTCCACCTACAAGACGTCTCCTTCTACCTTGACTCCCGCATCGTCCACCACGATGGCCCTGCGCATGAGCTCCAAGCTGCTACCTCTGTCACGCTCACCTTCACCACCCAGAAGAATGGCGACAAAGGGGAAGTAGTGGCGCATGCCAGGAGTGGTGACTCACTATGCTGCCCCGTTGCCGCCTGTGCGCGCCAAGTCCTTCACCTCCGAAGCTGTTGCTCTTCCAGCGCTCCCTTCGGTCCCTCCCTCACGCTTGCCAGTTACTTCGACAATGGGGTCCTTACCCTTGTTCGAGCAGCAACTGTCACTTCCTCCCTGCGAGTCTATGCCCAGACCCTCTACCCTACCACTGGCATTGCCCCTGCAGCCATCTCTGCTCGCTCCCTTCGCGCGGGAGGGGCTATGGCCCTGCTCCAGGGCAAATGCGACTCTAATGTCATCAAGCTCCTTGCCAGATGGCACAGTGACTGCATGATGCGCTACTTACATCAGCAATCCCTCCCCATCTTCAAGAATCTTGCCTCTGTCATGTTCAACAATGGAACATACTCCTTCCTGCCCGAGGAATGGGTTCCGGCTGCGGACCCCACTCCTGCTGGCAGCTCTCTTTGAGGCACCCTGGCGCCTCTTCCCTCCCTCACTCTGCTCCAAGCTCCCGCGCGCGCTCCCGCTCTCCACGCCGTTCCCACCCGGTGGCTTCTGGCCCATTGGCAGAAAAGGCTTAACAGCCAGAGGCTTAACCGCCCAAGCTGTTAAGCCCGACTGTACGCCGGTGTGTGTGGGCAAAGCAAACCTCTAGCACTGCTTAACCCACCAACTCACCAATGAACTACAAGCATTTCACATCCAGTACTACAAGTAGGTTAGCTACTGAAGCTATCACAAACGTAGCGCGTGATAGTTGATGTAGCAAACCGGATGAGGGGAATGGTAGTGAAGTACAGACCAGCAGACCGGGGAACCACCTTGAGTATACAAGCACACGTACTTCGCAAAAGATCTCACTGTATCAGCAAGCAACAGCGCACGTACTTCGAGAAAGATCTCACTGTATCAGCAAGCAACATTGGTGCGTACCATATCCACGGAACGTTCCCTGTAGGTACAGTACCAATCTTACGGGGAATTCTGTAAGCATCGAATTCTGCAAGCGAATTTGCAAGCGAATTCTGCAAGCAAAATCTGCAAGCAAAATCTCTGCAAATTACAGGCTAGCGCTAACAAGCGTGTAGAGGATTCCCCTAGCAGAATACAAGCCCACAGCTCACTCTTTTGCTCCTAAACGATTAGTAGTAGAATTAAATAGCCCGCCACGCCCGCCCGCAGAAAAGGCTTAACAGCCAGAGGCTTAACCGCCCAAGCTGTTAAGCCCGACTGTACGCCGGTGTGTGTGTGCAAAGCAAACCTCTAGCACTGCTTAACCCACCAACTCACCAATGAACTACAAGCATTTCACATCCAGTACTACAAGTAGGTTAGCTACTGAAGCTATCACAAACGTAGCGCGTGATAGCAACTTTGTCACACAGAATGCTGTAAATGTTGTGGTTTGACTCTCGAAATGGCAAACATGAGGGTATTTTTGGTGCAATTCTAGGGCACAAACTAACTGATTGGGTAATGACTCCAAAAGTATCCGGTCAAAACTATGAATACATTTATCATGACTCATCAAATGCATATTGGGAACAACTTTGCCACTCAGAATGCCCAAAATGTTGTGGTTTGACTCTCAAAATGGCAAACATGATGAGGGTATTTTTGGTGCAATTCCAGGGCACAAACAGTCTCATTTGGTAATGACTACCAAAGTTTTTGTACCAGGCCATGAATGCATATCACATGACTTACGAAATGCATGTTGGGAACAACTTTTAAATGCATATTGGGAACAACTTTGACACACACAGTACAGACAATGATGTGGTTTGTAGATACAAATGGCACACAAGACAGTACGGTATGTTAGGTGCAGCAGTCTACGAGATTCTACATGTGACTAGAGGATTGAAATACATAACCTTAGTGTGATCAAATGTTTCCCTTCTGAAAAAATTATGGCGCGGGAGGGGTGGCTGGCACAGGTACGTGATCTACTGCTACAAATATAACAGCGCGCCCAAAACCAGACAACACACAGAAGATGTTCGGGCAAACAACATAGTACAGAACCCACGGAAAAATTCTACACACAAAACATCGTACACATACTACACGAAACACCGTACACACACACACACACACGACACACACAACACACACAACACAAAACACCGTACACAACCCGACAAATTATTAGTACACACACAAAACCACACAAAAAGAAACACATGATTCTTGATCGACACCGTATTCAGAAAATAAAATAAAAAAATATGAATGCTATCGGAAAGACACGACGAAGCAAAAAATCCGAGGGGAAGACCCTTCGAAACAACAAAACCAATACATCCGGCCCGGTGATCATCAAAATACAGGGGACAACAACGGTAAGAAAAGAAGAGTTAAAACAAACACCGCAATTACTAACAAAGTGTGTAACAGTAATACCACAACTATGAACGCATCAAAGGGCAACAGTAAAAAAAATGGTTCCGACAACACAATTTCTACTACTACAAACACGGAAGAACAAAACACCATCAACCAGAGTAACGAACCAGCGCTGACCATTACCAACACAACCACCACTACAGTAACGAACCAACAGAAAGAAGGAACAAAAACCAATGTGGTAGAGAAAACATCTAACGGAGAATGCTACAATTTAGAGGATGTTGCCGAACATGTCATGAAAAATATCCAATATGACAAATTGGCAGAGGAAGTGGCAAAACACTTACGGAAACAAGAGAGGGAACCACATATAGGGGTGGGAAAGGTAGTAATGGTACCTAAACAAACGGAGGCAACCATGCAGGGAGAGGGGAGTTACAATGCCGGCGACACAAGAGAACGAGCAGTAAGTACAATTACCAACGAATATGGACTTATAATAGACAACAATATGCTTAAGGCTTTGAGTGATATGACTGAAAGAGTGGAGAAGCAGCTAAGGGATTACGTCAAAAAACATTGGTACCCCAACATGAAGTTCCCTATCAATGACAAGGTAACGGCGCTTGTAATAAATAAAGCTGTTGGAGAAAGTGCGGTTATGAAGCCACCAAATATTCCACTTGCGGCATTCTGTTCCTTTTACAGGAAACGAGTAGGGACAGTACTGACTGCATTGAGGCACAACTCACAAACATTAGCGAGAAAAAACTGGATAGGTAAATACAGGTGGGAGAATTGGTTGTTGAAATTAGGATTTTGAGAATCTATTTTTGGTCCGACAACACTAACATGCTGCCCGTTGATACTTATGATACTTCCGTACAGACGATTACAGAAAAGGTCGAGTCCCTATCACATTCCCTGGTACTGTTGCAGTTATTCAAGACACAGAATATGAAAACACAGGTATTTTAAACCCTCAATACAGAACATACAAAGACGCGGAAGATGAAGATTTTTATTATTTTGTTACAAGAATCATGTCGGCAATCAATCCGACAAATTCCAATTTCAAACAACGGAAGGAGAGGCACTTGCTGAGTGATATATTTACTATAGCAGATGAAGCATTTGCATTGGTACTAATCTACAATGAGCATCATGTATGGGTGAACCAGCAGCGGCGAAAGGGTGATGCCACGATTCCGCGACAAAAAAAAAAATTCTGCGATTCAGACAGTGGAAGCAGAAATGGATGGATGGAGGAAGATCGCGAGTTGTTCAGTGACTTGTGCGACAAAATTGGCGAGATGCGAAAACACCCAGAAACAGGAAGGAAATTGGAAGAAATGATGAGGGACAGATTTAGGAACGAAAGTTCGACAAATTACACCAACAATAAGCAGGGCGATGCAAATATTACTAGTAGCAGCTCCACTAATTGTAGTGGACCAAAAAAGAAAAAGAAAAGAAACGTCTATATTGATCCGGCAATAACAGCATTGATGAATGAAAGTTTATCTATGGGTGAACTAATGTAGAAAATAACAGTACATACATAATACAAAACTACTACTAATCTTGAACTTAATTTTGAGAATATTAGAAATAATGGAGGATTCGTAATACGTCGCAATAGGAATAAATCAAGCATAATAGAATCTACATTTTAAAAAGGGAATATTGTAGTCAAGAAATATAATTCACAACTAGGGGAGCAGAATCGAATTGTTGTTTGGTAGATTAATATTTTGGAATTAATACTGACTCAAGATTTCTTTTTTATTCGTGAATAGAAGTAAGTGTTGTTCGTACAGAATAATAATTCGGTTCTGCTAGAGACTGAAATAAATTATTTTTATTTGAGAGTAGAGTAATGTGCATCACGCGCACAGAAATAGTGCTGAGTTTACATATACCCTTATACGATCGTCGCGAATTTCAGGGTGTCCAGAAATATTGCCGTGTTAAAATCACGCACAAAATTTGTGCGCGAGAAGTAAATTCGAACCCCGCGAAACAGTTCTCGGACGTAAGTGATTATGGATATTGTAGTACGAAAACAATTAAGTATTGGATGTATCAGAGAGGACCTCACTATAGTCATCATCATTCGATGACATTGAACAATCATCACCTGAATTAGTAGCATCATCATTATTGTCGCTGTCCTCTTCAACAATAGTGCATTGGGAGTAGAGTGCCTCTTCATTAGGCAAGGATGACGTTGTCTTGTGGAATTCATCCAGCCAAGCCCTTCGATTAGAGACAACTAGATATGAGTTAGATTGCAACGTACCAATTGCATCAAGTTCAGGGACAACTGCTACATCGGAAAGTATGCTGTCGACATGAAATAAGAACAGGGAATTGTCGTCTACTTCACCTCTTGTCACAAACGACGAAGCTGTTGGTAGTGGAGTGGATTTAAACTTGGTCACTACTGCATAAATGCCTTCGTCGGCAATTTCGTACTCAGAAACAAATGAGTAAGGCTGCTTCAGATTGTAGAGTTCAAGGAAACACATAATATGGCAGGGTATTTCACATGCGTCGACATCAAACAACGCTAATCATACCAGACAGAGTTTAGTTGGCCACCATCGGAACGATATGAAGGGTGGCTCCGAAACAAGTAATTTTGCTGTGTGCACTCATCAAACCTGTTATGTTCAGTAAATCCTTTCACGAACGTACAGTCCTCCAAAAGTGGAAGCACATTCTGACATACAAATGACAACACGATGGGAGAAATATAGGGTTTTGTTTTGTTCGATGACCTAACCCATCTCATAGTACTTGCCCCATCGTCGTTAGTGAAAACATGAAATTTTGAACCAGAAACTTCGGGAGGGACTCGATTACCAGAAACATCTTCTGCCGTCACTAAATTAAACTTGGAAGTAGCTACTCGTAACAGCATTTTTTCTTCCTGTCGCTTTGCCGTTTGCATTATCAATGTCGAAGCATTCTGTTGAGTGTTCTTCGAGAGTGCTTTGATTTCAGTTTTGTGGTGTGATTCGGAATAAGAAGAATCCCATCCGCATGGAAGTCCCCAAAGTTTGATGTAATCAACAACGTGAAAGTATAGATGGTTTTTGATCAGTTTCGTACCCATTCCCTCTCTGAGGCAGGTCGAATTAATACAATTGATAAAATGGATTATCATCTTGGGGAGATTTTCCAATCCAGAAATGGGTATATTCCCATGCTTCAAGAATTCTTCCATGGACAGTATCAGTTGAATTACCTCTACTTGTTTCTGAATAAATGTCGCGTCCTTGATGATGTTTATTGCCACATCGGAACAAAGGGTGATTAGAATGGAAATGAGCATTCCCGAAAAATCATTACCCTCCTTTTTCGTAATGGAGAGAAGCTGACTGGAAAACTTGGTTCTGGGGAAATCTCTGTCCGATTGCCTTGACAAAAGAGCACCGTATAACTGCGCAAGTGAACCAATAGTAGCTGATGTGCCATTCGTGTTTAAATCAGGGGCATACCAACACTTAGGACTACCTTTTAACAATGAATCGAGTGATTCTACTGCCCGACGTGCTACACCCAGTTGATGCATATGCAAACACTCACCGGGAGTAGCAAAGTGAATGTTGTTGACATTACTACCAAAATTGAGGCTGTGAAAAGCATTTTTTATGGGATGGTGCGATATGCTTTTGAAGTACTCCAGGTTTTCCCGTGCAGAATTGTTTGGGGGGGAATCAAAATCTTCTGGAACCCAGAGACGAGTCAGTTCCTCCACTTGGGCTTTTGGTTTATGGATGACACGTGTAGGACATGTACAATGTCGGCACAATTTCTTCACCTTTTGCGTGTAGGATCCATACTTTCCACATAGTTTGTCATGAAGTTCTGTATCCCCAACAACATAGGCAATTGCAAATCTCATTTTCACTTTGAACACTGTTCCTGCATACGGAAGATAATCCCACTCCAACCCGCCCTGCATTTCACATACTTCCTTGAAAGATTGCAAAGCCGATGCAAGCGCGGTGTGTAGATTTTGAATATTATCTTTCGCCGTGGTTTTTTTCGTGTGTCTTATGCTCTCAATTTCAGTGTCGGGATGAAAATAAATTGTAGTCCAAGCGTCAGGTCGTTTTCTTGCTTCAGTATTGAAAATACCAAGAGTCATGTTGAGAGGAGTGAGTGACAGACGACCATGTGCATCCAAGCTGATTCCATCCATGTAGAAAATGATCGGAACAAGGATTTCATCATTTTCATTGCAGATCTGCTTCCACGATTCCGTCCACCAAGAGCCGTGGTGTAGTTCTGTTATGTATGTTTCATTGGTGAGTGGTGGGTTGTTTTCGGGTGAAAGAGGAGTCTCGACATTCGGAAAAGACAAATTGGTTTCTTGCATCAACTCCTTATTGGTCAGAAGGGAATGAAGTGCGTCTGGGAAGGATCGAACAAATATTTGGGTGGGTAAATTACAAGGTAACCAGTCAATTATGTGTGGCTCGAACTTGGTCTCTGAAATACCCAAATTGGACTTGATTTCACTAAATATGGCTTCTCGATGGCGGGGGTAGATAGAGCTAAAGTCAACACCATGAATAGTTTGACATTCGTTTGCCCATTGAAAAATAGATTTGAATGTGTTTAGAGGTAACTTGTGTTTCAGTCATTAGATTCGTGAGCTTTATTTCAGCAATGAGCCTATTGGTAGGTGAAAAATAAAGATGAGATCGAATCAATTGCTCTTTTTCATTGATGTTTGGTTGGGATGCGGTGGGTTCCGAAGCATCCATACCATTATCGTTCTGAATAGGAAGGCAATTGTCTTCATGAATAACCATGTCATCGTTGTTGCTGTTGTCTTCTGAAGGAAGCAACTGTGATTCCATTACATTTCTATCCATTGGTGGAACAAATAAGTTGTGTACTACCTGACTGTTTAGAACAGAGTTGAACGTTTCGTTTGAGGATGCCTTGTTAGTGTGAGCGGCAGCAAAAGAAGCGGAAGGAACGATTGGACCATTCTCCGTCAATGTCAGGCCATATTGTGTAGGTGAATGACGGACTGTACTAGTGGTTTCTTCTTTGGCAGATGATGAAAATTCCATTAGGTTATGCTTTAAATAGAAATCACGGCAAAAAGCTATTGAATCAAGGTGACGTGAAAGGCCTCGTGATACATATCGGTATGATTTGTGTGTAGACGAATCTTGTCTGCTTCCGATGAATGTCTTCGATTTGCCCTTACAGGACATGCAGCTACGACATATAAATGATTTGGGAATTTTGGTATAACAACCACTCTTGAAGTGACGGCGACTTTTACTAGGTTGTGACATATTCTTCTATTGGAAGAAGGGAGGGGGAGAAATGGTTTCGATGGGGGTGTTAAATGTACATGATGAAAATGAGCATGATGCTATCGGATCGAGCATGAAAAGGCATGAGGGTATGAAAAAAGAAACGTCGTGACATAGAAACAAGGCAGAAACATAGTACTAGTACGAAGTAGCAAACAAACACTTCGGAAAATAATTTTATTTCATATCTTGGGTTAAGGTTAGGAAGTTGTTTGGCACCGAGATTTCAAATTTGAACATGATTTCGAACAAAAAAGCATGTAACCCCGTTGCGGTTACTGAATTCTGAAACGCCGTTCCATGATTGTTGACATGAATTGTACAAAAAATCGTTTCACAACTCGAACAGAAATCAATACTATCATACCTACATTACTACTACTACTAGTACTATCATAATACACCCAGACACATATCTAAGAAAAAAGTATTTGGTGGTGAAATCGTGTAGGAGGAAGTTAGTACTGTAGAGTTATACGAAAATTCGTTAAGAAGAGCATGATGCTATCGAAACGAGCAATAAAAGGCACGATGGTATGAAAGAAGACACGACGTGACATACCGTAAAAAACAACGCGGAAACGTAGCGAACTAACACTTCGGAAACTAATTTTATTTCATATCTTGGGTTAAGGTTAGAAAGTGTGGTAGTGAAAAATAGATTTTTTAAATCAATTTAGTCAAAATGGAGAGATCAATGGACATTTTGAGTCTTTGGGGAGAATTTAGGTCGCAACCTGAGGGGGGTCGAAAATCATTACCACAAAAATTGTGAATTTAAAAAAATACCCTTGCGCATAACAAACGCAGGGTCGATTTTCTGAAAATAGGGCTTGCGAGGGGTCGCGTGGGGTCGCGTGACAGTTATCGGACGTAGTAAGACGCCTGAATCAAGATTTGGATGATTTCGTACGAACGTACAGGCAGGAGTCATAAATAAGAGGGGTGCGACACGAGGAGTTTCCACTGAAACCATGATAGGAGGATTTTGGAAAAAACTTCCCCAGCTAAATTTTTAAAAGTATGTTTTTACTGCATAATGCTAGTAAAAAGGACAGTGAAACACCTGATTCCCAAAGGTACTTCCAATCACTTTCTGACCTTCATATTACATACACACCTTCCTTATACTCTTGAGAGACACATAGCAAGTGGTGTTTGGCTGTATTATTCATCTGTGGCGTTCTTGACAAGCACATGTGGGGTGACCACCAAAAAATGGTTCAACAGTCTGTCTGTCATCTGTTTTTGCTGGTCAGTCCCACAAAAAATGATTCCAAACCCACAAACAGTCTGTCCGTTGTCCATTTTATTGGTCAGTCCCACCAAAAATGATTCCAAACCCACAGAAAAGTCTGTCCATCATCCGTTTTTGCTGCTTTTTTCTCACAATATCTTGTGCTGTCTCTCTCTTTAATAAATACAATTCTGTGCATAATCAGCCCAAACAAGCTAAATATTCAGCTTCCTCACAAAAAGTTGGTTTAGAATGAACCCTGTAGCTCATTTTAATATTGCTTTTTGATTGAGTTGCTATCATTTGAAAGTGTAGTAGTTTTACTAGCATTATGCAGTAAAAACAGACTTGTAAAAATTTAGCTGGGGAAGTTTTTAACAAAATCCTCCTATCATGGTTTCAAGGACCCCCATTTTTTTTCTAGTATCATGCAGCCAAAACGGATGACGGACAGACAGCGTATCGCACCCCTCTTATTTATGACTCCTGCGTTCGTACTGGTATGGACCTAAATACTGGATATTTTTGATCCCTGACCCATTGTTGAGGGCCTTCTTCGATTTTTTACAAGAAATTAACAAATTGTCGTTGTACCGGTACACGTATTTACCTCTACCTAAGTAGGTGAACTACTGAATTTGCGTTCGATTGCACTTATTCTTTGATTATTGCCCTTCACTGTCAGATTGAAGTGAGGCTTGTTTTCTCATATAATTCAAGACCCGAGGCGGAACTGTGTTAGTCGTGATGACTAATGGAAAGGTCAATCAAGACCCGCAATATTCTTCTCTCGAAGTACTGAACCTGCTTATTTTCAAAAAAATTATCCTTGAACTGTCATACGGTACTGTACCGTGCGCACAGGTACCCGAAGTACGTGACGTATCAAAATTCATTAAAAGATGGAGACCCGTAATTCCTCTCGTGAGTCGATCGTGAATATCATCAACAAATTCTTGGGGAAGAACATACCGATTTTGATAGAAAAAATATCCTATGCGCTATGCAAAACCGCATGGTTACTTTCCACATAAAGCTTCAGACCCACAAGATTGTCTGTTACAGTACGATTCGCCATAGTACTCTCTTGAATTTATCAGAATCTTCTCATAACCAAACTATTACATTTCTCATAGTATGACAACACCATGCCTCGACAACGGCCTCGCTCAGTGTCCAAGAAATGGAACAAGCTTTTGATGACGACCACTATTAGATTTGCCTGCAACGACCGGAAATCAATGCGATTTATTCCTCATTCGACTCAAACAAAAGCAAGAGGAGAAATAATTGAAGAAGCTGACGTGCTATCTGACACGAGTGTTACGAGTTCCGAAAGCTCCAGCGACGACGAAAAAGATGTTGCTGCCACATGCGGCTGTGATAACCATGAGTGTGTCTCTGCTACCCCCACTTCGGACCAGATTGAAGCTCTCCTTCTTAATGCCAGTGGTCACACCCGAAGGAAACACGATAAAAGCGGAAAACCGAAAAAAAGTCCGAAAGACAGTCATCGGTTCACAAAAAATAAGGAGGAAAACCTGGACCCTCAAAGTTCCGATTCCCCCTTCCAGCCCCAACGCTGTCCACGTCGGAGTTCTATGCGCAATGGCACAACTGAGGCGAAATTACGAGGCCGCCGAAACGTCGCAAAACGAAGGCGATCAATTACATTCAACGACAACATTACTATCCAAGAGGTGGTTCCTGCAAGATGTCTTTCGCCTGTTAACCTGTGGTTCCACGAGCAGGAGTACCGAAAAATTAGACAGGGAAACTTCGATTTGTTGTCTTCTTTGGATGCCGGTGGCTATCGGGACAGAAATAAATATTGCACCCGTGGCCTTGAAAAATACATGACGAGCCCATGGGAGCGACAAGGGATGAAGTGTTGCGCATGGGACTCTGTTCTGATAGAACAAAGACTTCAGAGAATGTTGGGAGTCGATTGCGTTGACTCTATTGCACGACTATACAAGTGGGTGACTTTTAAATCGATGGAAGATGCCTTGTACAGGGCTCATTTGGATGCAAAAGAAGCCGCATCCCTTTACAGAGAAGACATTGATTATAGTGCTGAAGCATTGAGAATGCGCCGCCGAGTGTCTGCTGCACGAACTGCGAAATAGAATAATACTGAAGTACCCCATAGAACGTTTCATAAATGTTAGAAGATTTTACAAGTTTTTGAAATATTCCCTTCTATTTCCAGTTTAGTATAGTATACAATTGTGAATTTTCGACTTCCTAAGATCATTTGAGAAAGGTAATCTCCTTGACGGGAAAATGTTAAGTGCAGAGAATCTGTAAGCACTTTGCTTCGTTCATCTGTCGAGACGAAGTACAACAAAAAAGGGGATGAAGAAATGCCACTAGAATCGAGTTGCCTTCTACTCAGTTTTGCAATACACCAGGTATGACGAGATCGTTTCTAGCAAATAAATTCACTTTTTTACAGTGTTGCTTTAATCATAGTACAAGTGTGCTTATTTCTGATAGCGGTAAGATCTATCGGAAGTCGAATATCTCATTGAAAATACAAAGTACTCTTACTGTGCGCAGTATTCATGTTGCGTGAAATGGAGCCTGTTGAAATGGGTGACCGTTTCATTTTTTCCAGATCGGTGTCAAGTGGAGAGAAAAGAAAACGAGAGGCAAATTTGTTGTATTCAATATGTAGCGCTGGGTAAAATATTCGGTTTCCTTTGTTCATGACGAATCTGTGGCTCCGAACGTACGCCGGCATATTGAATGGCAAATATCGTCCGTTTCCAATATCACCCACGCACATAGCACAGGGCCCTTTTATTTACAACTCTCGCCTCAATGCCAACCCCTGAAAGACCGAAGGTGGTTGAAAGAAGGTGAACCATCCGTAGCCGACCGTCAAAAAAATCATAAACATTATTTTCATTACGCCAATGAATTTTCCTGAGACGACGCCCGAGTTGGACACGTGTTCGTAGATCAGTGCTAGAGTGCTCATGAAGAAGCAGATGAAATAGGCCTGGACAAATGCCCGCTTGATTTGCCCGTCGTTGATTTTTCGCGATCGGTGAATGATCAAACCCTGGGCCAGAATGAGAGCACAGGTGGGACGGAGTATGGCCCGAGCGACGCTGTATTCGCGGTCGCTCTCCGTCAGAAAAATCAATCCCATGCTCGATGGGAAGAAAAAACCAATCAATCCGACCAGCATAGAGATCGACGAGTGGACCATGAAAAGGGTGTCCAAGCGTCGACGGGGTGACAAATAATAGGCGAGTTCGCTCATGATGATCGCAGTTGTGATTCTTCGTTTGTGATTCTGGTGCCTCTGTTTCACTTACTTTTTCTGGCAGGTAAGAGTGGCAGAGTGTCGAATTTGCACCCGTACGGTTTTTATGTTGCCGTAAGCAATGTGTTTTCCGATGAAGAGTGGAAGGAAGTGTGTTTATGACACTGTTGGGAAAACAAAGCATTCGGTCAGATGCCTCCGTACCGGTACGTACGTAAAGTAGAGTTATTAGTGCTTTGCAGGGGCCCTGTGGAGTTGTTGCGTACGTAGTTATTGTATGTATTGTAAGTATGTGTCAGTAAAGTTATTAGTGCTTTGCAGGGGCCCTGTGGAGTTGTTGAGTACGTAGTTATTGTATGTATTGTAAGTATGTGTCAGTAAAGTTATGGTAAGAAATTCTACGATTAAAATATAACTCAGTCACGAACCCAAAAATCCACCAGGTTTGAGCACTGTGCAAATCCTGCAAGTCCACGACCAAAATAAAACTCAGTCATCAATACAAAAACCCACCCGATTTTCGCACAGTGCAAATCTGTCCAGTCCCTAACCAAAATATAACTCAGTCATCAACCAAAATTCACCATAATTAAGCACAGTGCAAATCCTGCCAATTCCCGACTAAAATATAACTCAGACATCAACCCAAAAACCAACCAGATTTGAACACAGTGCAAATCCTGCCAATCCCCGACTAAAATATAACTCAGTACTCAACCCAAAAACCAACCAGATTTTAGCACAGTGCAAATTCTGTCTATCCCCGACCAAAATATAACTCATTCATTAACCCAAAAACCCAGGAGATTTTAGCACTGTGCAAATCCTGCCAGTCCCCGACCAAAATATAACGCAGTCATCAACCCAAAAACCCACCATATTTGAACACAGTGCAAATCTTTCCAGTCCCTAACCAAAATATAACTCAGTCATCAACCCAAAAATCCACCACATTTGAACACAGTGCAAATATAACTCAGTCTAAACCCAAAAACCCACCAGATTTTAGCACAGTGCAAATCCTGCCAATCCCCGACTAAAATAAAACTTAGTCATCAACCCAAAAACCAACCAGACTTGAACACAGTGCAAATCTTTTCAGTCCCTAACCAAAATATAATTAAATCGTCAACTCTAAAAACCACCAGATTTGAACACAATGCAAATCTTTCCAGTCCCTAAGCAAAATATAACTCAGTCATCAACCCAAAAACCCACCAGATTTTAGCACAGTGCAAATCCTGCCAATTCCCGACTAAAAAAACTGAGTCATCAACCCAAAAACCCAGGAGATTTTAGCACTGTGCAAATCCTGCCAGTCCCCGACCAAAATATAACGCAGTCATCAACCCAAAAACCCACCAGATTTTAGCACAGTGCAAATCCTGCCAATTCCCCACTAAAATATAACTCAGTCATCAACCCAAAAACCATCCTGCTGATCCCCGACCAAAATATAACTCAGTCATCAACCCAAAAATAAACCAGATTTGAGCACAGTGCAAATCCTGCCCATCCCCGACCAAAATATAACTAAGTCATCAACCCAAAAACCCACCAGATTTGAACACAGTGCAAATCTTTCCATTCCCTAACCAAAATATAATTAAGTCATCAACCCAAAAACACACCAGATTTTAGCACAGTGCAAATCCTGCCAATCCCTGACTAAAATATAACTCAGTCATCAACCCAAAAAACCACCAGATTTGAAGACACTGCAAATCCTGCCAATCCCCGACCAAAATAAAACTATTTCATCAACCCAAAAACCCACCAGATTTAGACACAGTGCAAATCTTTCCAGTCCCTAACCAAAATATAAATCAGTCATCAATTAAAAAACCAACCAGATTTTAGCACAGTGCAAATCCTGCCAATTCCCGACTAAAATATAACTCAGTCAATAACCCAAAAACCCACCAGATTTTAGCATTGTGCAAATCCTGCCAATCCCCGACTTAAATATAACTCAGTCAACAACCCAAAAACCAACCAGATTTTAGCACAGTGCAAATCCTGCCAATTCCCGACTAAAATATAACTCAGTCATCAACCCAAAAACCAACCAGATTTTAGCACAGTGCAAATCCTGCCAACCCCCGACTAAAATATAACACAGTCATCAACCCAAAAACCAACCCGATTTGAACACGGTGCAAATCTTTTCAGTCCCTAACCAAAATATAATTAAATCATCAACCCTAAAACCTACTTAATTTAGACACAGTGCAAATCTTTCCAGTCCCTAACCAAAATATAAATCAGTCATCAATTCAAAAACCAAGAAGATTTTAGCACAGTGCAAATCCTGCCAATTCCCGACTAAAATATAACTCAGACATCAACCCAAAAACCACCCTGATTTGAACACAGTGCAAACCTTTCCAGTCCCTAACCAAAATATAATTCAGTCATCAATCCAAAAACCAACCAGATTTGAACACAGTGCAAATCTTTTCAGTCCCGAACCAAAATATAATTAAATCATCAACCCTAAAACCCACCAGATTTAGACACAGTGCAAATCTTTCCAGTCCCTAACCAAAATATAACTCAGTAAACAATTCAAAAACCAACCAGATTTTAGCACAGTGCAAATCCCGCCAATTCCCGACTAAAATATAACGCAGTCATCAACCCAAAAACCAACCAGATTTGAACACAGTGCATATCCTGCCAATTCCGGACTAAAATACAAGTCAGTCATCAACCCAAAAACCCACCAGATTTTAGCACAGTGCAAATCCTGCCAATTCCCGACTAAAATATAACTCAGTCATCAACCCAAAAACCAACCAGATTTTAGCACAGTGCAAATCCTGCCAATCCCCGACTAAGATATAACGCAGTCATCAACCCAAAAAGCAACCTGATTTGAACACAGTGCAAATCCTGCCAATTCCCGACTAAAATATAACTCAGTCATCAACCCAAAAGCCAACCAGATTTGAACACAGTGCAAATCTTTCAGTCCCAGACCAAAATATAATTAAATCGTCAACCCTAAAACAAAAACCCACCAGATTTAGAAACAGTGCAAATCTTTCCAGTCCCTAACCAAAATATAACTGAGTCATCAATTCAAAAACCAACCAGATTTTAGCACAGTGCAAATCCTGCCAATTCCCGATTAAAATATAACTTAGTCATAAACCCAAAAATCACTAGATTTTAGATCAGTGCAAATCCTGCCAATCCCCGACTAAAATATAAGTCAGTCAATAACCCAAAAACCCACCAGATTTTAGCATTGTGCAAATCCTGCCAATTCCCGACTAAAATATAACTCAGTCATCAACCCAAAAACCCACCAGATTTTAGCACAGTGCAAATCCTGCCAATCCCTGATTAAAATATAACTCAGTCATCAACCAAAAAACCAACCAGATTTGAACACAGTGCAAATATTTTCAGTTCCTAACAAAAATATAATTAAATCGTCAATCCTAAAACCCACCCGATTTAGACACAGTGCAAATCTTTCCAGTCCCTAACTAAAATATATCTCAGTCATCAACCCAAAAACCCACCAGATTTTAGCACAGTGCAAATCCTGCCAATCCCCGATTAAAATATAACTCAGTCATCAACCCAAAAACCCACAAGATTTTAGCACTGTGCAAATCCTGCCGTTCCCCGATCAAAATATAACGCAGTCATCAACCCAAAAACACACAAGATTTTAGCACAGTGCAAATCCTGCCAATGCCCGACTAAAATATAACTCAGTCATCAACCCAAAAACCAACCAGATTTGAACACAGTGCAAATCTTTTCAGTCGCTAACCAAAATATAATTAAATCGTCAGCCCTAAAACCCACCAGATTTAGACACAGTGCAAATCTTTCCAGTCCCTAACCAAAATATAACTCAGTAAACAATTCTAAAACCAACCAGATTTTAGCACAGTGCAAATCCCGCCAATTCCCGACTAAAATATAACTCAGTCATCAACCAAAAAACCCAACAGATTTTAGCATTGTGCAAATTCTGCCAATCCCCGACTAAAATATAACGCAGTCATCAACCCAAAAACTAACCAGATTCAGGGGCCCTGTGGAGTTGTTGAGTACGTAGTTATTGTATGTATTGTAAGTATGTGTCAGTAAAGTTATGGTAAGAAGTACTCATACAATAACGCGTACAATTTCTACTAGTACTAGTGTGCATCAAGTCAGATCAGAATTACCAAAGGTGTTCTGATCTGCACCAATTCTTACCAGTACCAATTCTACCATTAGCCAACCAACCAAATTTATGTGTAAGCTATCAGCAAGGTATCTACGTTCATATGGTTGGGGTTAGATTTGAACAAGCAAGCTGTAGGAGCTACTGGTAATTACGAGCTACCAGATCTACAAGCAAGCTGTCTATGTTCTTACCAATCATACCAATTGATATATTACTATTCAAGTGACGTCATTCGCACAAGCTCTTTTTTAAATTGGTGCAAGCAAGCTGTACGAGCTACAGGTAATTACGAGCTACCAGATCTACAAGCAAGCTACCTACCTTCATATTGATCATACCAATTGATGTATACTACCAATCAAGTGAGTCATTCACGCGAGTTCTATTTTAAATTGGAGCAAGCAAGCTGTACGAGCTACAGGTAATTACGAGCTACCAGATCTACAAGCAAGCTACCTACCTTCATATTGATCATACCAATTGATGTATACTACCAATCAAGTGAGTCATTCACGCGAGTTCTATTTTAAATTGGATCAAGCAAGCTGTACGAGCTAATGGTAATTACGAGCTACCAGATCTACAAGCAATCTATCTATGTTCGTACCGATCATACCAATTGATTTTTATTACTATTCAAGAGAACAAGCAAGTGTACGAGCTACTGGTAATTTCGAGCTATTAGAATTACAAGCAAGCTACCTACTTGCATACCTATCCTACCAATCAATCTATACTACTATTCAAGTGACGTCATTTGCACGAGTTCTATTGCAAATTCGAAAGAACAAGCAAGTGTACGGTACGAGCTACTGGTAATTACGAGCTATTCTATTCACAGTTCAACAACGACCACGAAAAATGTATCAGAGTGGATGGCTGTGACCGTGAGTACATCAAGTCCAGCTCATTCATGTAGAAATTGTACCAATTCGAAAAAGTCTGATTGTATTTCTCAACGGCAACGACAGAAGACCAAAGAAACGGATGACGATGTCGACCGGTCAGAATACATCCACAACACCTACCATAACTCAGTAGGAAGTGTAATCGGGCGTACGGAATTCGCCGTCGGCCGACACGAGCAAGAAACGAGGAAATTTTGAAGGATGAAAACGTTGATCGGTCTGAAAACATCTACAACACCTACCAGAACCCAGTAGGAAGTGCAATCGGGCATACAGAAATTGCTGACGTAATCTTTGAAGGACAAAAACGTTGACCGGTCAGAATACATCCACAACTACTACCAGAACTGAGTAGGAAGTGTAATTGGGCATATGGAAATTGCCGTCGATCAATCTGTTGACAACGCACATCAGAGTAGATGGCTGTAAGTACATCATGTCCTACTCATTCATGTACAAATTGTACCAATTGTAAAAAGTCTGATTGTATTTCTCACCAACCTGTCACAAGTATTTCTTTTCCGGCTCGTTTCTGTACATTCTGTACTACTCAGCAAAAGCCCGATCGGAAATACTATCGAACTTCCGGTTGAGCTAGTTTCAAAGGCAGAAACAAGCAAGTGGATCGGACCCACTGTCACAAGCATTTCAGTTCCGACGGCGCTGTTTGCAAATCATACCATTCTGCACAAGTTGGATTGGAAATACTACTGAACTTCGGTCGAGAGCGAAACAAAGAGCAACCAAAAAACGGATCAATCGGACCGACTGTCACAAGCATTTCAGTTCCAGCGGCGCTGTGTACAAATCTTACTATTCTCCACAAGTTGGATTGGAAATAATATCAAGCTTCTGGTTGAGCTACGGTACTTCAAAGGCAGAAGCAAGCAAGCGGACCGACTATCACAAGTTTTTCAGTTCCGACGACGCTGTGTACAAATCCTACTATCCACCACAAGTCCGATTGGAAATACTATCGAACCTCGGTCAAGCGAGCAATCGCAACGAGCAATTGAAACAGGATCTCTTGCAGCGCGAGTCCATTGACCGACTGTCGCAAGTTTTTCTTTTCCGACGTCGCTGTGTACAAATCCTACCATTAACAAGAAGTTGGATTGGAAATTCTATCGAACTTCGGTTAAGCGAGCAATCCGAACGGAACGAGCAATCAAAACAGGATCTCTTGCAGCGCGAGTCCATTGACCAACTGTCGCAAGTTTTTCTTTTCCGACGTCGCTGTGTACAAATCCTACCATTAACAAGAAGTTGGATTGGAAATACTATCGAAACAGAGACTTCTTGCAGCGCGAGTCCATTGACCGGCTGTCTCAAGTTTTTCTTTTCCGACGTCACTGTGTACAAATCCTACCATTAACAAGAAGTTGGATTGGAAATACTATCGAACTTGGTCAAGTGAGCAATCGGAACTAGCAATCGAAACAGGATCTCTTGCAGCGCGAGTCCATTGACCGACTGTCACAAGTTTTTCTTTTCCTACGTTGCTGTGTACAAATCCTACCATTAACAAGAAGTTGGATTGGAAATACTATCGAACTTCGGTCTAGGGAAACAAGCCATCGCAATAGATCGATCTATCTGACCGACTGTCGCAAGTTTTTCTTTTCCGCCGGCGCTCTTTACAAATCCTACCATAAACAACAAGTTGGATTGGAACTACTATCGAACTTCCGTCAAGGGATTTTTTATTAATCAAGCAATAGCAACAGAGACTTCTCGCAGCGCAATTCTTGCAGCGCAAGTCCATTGACCGACTGTCGCAAGTTTTTCTTTTCTGACGTCACTGTGTACAAATCCTACCATTAACGAGAAGTTGGATTGGAAATACTATCGAACTTCGGTCAAGTGAGCAATCGGAACGAGCAATCGAAACAGAGATCTCTTGCAGCGCAATTCTTGCAGCGCAAGTCCATTGACCGACTGTCGCAAGTTTTTCTTTTCCGACGTCGCTGTGTACAAATCCTACCATTAACAAGAAGTTGGATTGGAAATTCTATCGAACTTCGGTCAAGCGAGCAATCAGAACGAGCAATCGAAACAGAGATCTCTTCCAGCGCGACGAGTCCATTGACCGACTGTCGCTAGTTTTTCTTTTCCGACGTCGCTGTGTACAAATCCTACCATTAACAAGAAGTTGGATTGGAAATTCTGTATGTATTGTAAGTATGTGTCAGTAAAGTTATGGTAAGAAGTTCTACGACCAAAATATAACTCAGTCATGAACCCAAAAACCCACTAGGTTTGAGCACAGTGCAAATCCTGCAAGTCCCCAACCAAAATAAAACTCAGTCATCAACACAAAAACCCACCAGATTTTCGCACAGTGCAAATCCTGCCAATTCCCGACCAAAATATAACTCAGTCATCAACCCAAAAACCCACCAGATTTGAGCACAGTGCAAATCCTGCCAATCCCCAACCAAAATATAAATCAGTCATCAGCCCAAAAATTCACCAGATTTGAACACAGTGTAAATCTTTCCATTCCCTAACCAAAATCTAATTCAGTCATCAACCCAAAAACCCACCAGATTTGAACACAGTGCAAATCCTGCCAATCCCCGACTAAAATATAACTCAGTACTCAACCCAAAAACCAACCAGATTTTAGCACAGTGCAAATTCTGTCTATCCCCGACCAAAATATAATTCAGTCGTCAATCCAAAAACTCACCAGATTTGAAGACAGTGCAGTGCAAATCATGCCAATCCTTGGCCAAAATATAATTCAGTCATCAACCCAAAAACCCACCATATTTGAACACTGTGCAAATCCTGCCAGTCCCCGACCAAAATATAACGTGTTCATTAAGCCAAAAACCCACCTGATTTAAAGACAGTGCACATTCTGCCGATCCCCAACCAAAATATAACTCAGTCATCAACCTAAAAATTCACCAGATTTGAACACAGTGCAAATCTTTCCAGTCCCTAACCAAAATACAATTCAATCGTCAACCCTAAAACCCAACAGATTTGAACACAGTGCAAATCTTTCCAGTCCCTAACTAAAATATAATTCAGTCATCAACCCAAACACAAAAACCCACCAAATTTTAGCACAGTGCAAATCATGCCAATCCCCGACTAAAATATAACTCAGTCATCAACCCAAACCCACCTGATTTGAAGACAATGCAAATCCTGCCGACCACCGACCAAAATATAATTCAATCGTCAACGCAAAAACACACCAGATTTGAACACAGTGCAAATCTTTCCAGTCCTTAATCAACTCATTCATCAACCCAAAAACCCACCATATTTAAAGACGAACCTACAAATCCTGCCCATCCCCAACCTAAAACAAACTGTGATTATCTATTCATATTATGTATCCAGTACAGACAGCCATAGTTCTGACAGCAGTTCCAATTGAGTAGCAAGGGTGAATGTAACGGGTAACTTTAAATTATTGTTTAATAGTACTATAGAGGGTTAGCTCTGAGTACAGTTTTGCGAGATACATATGCGCTCATAATATAACAGCCTTCGTATTTCGGATTCGAACAGCTATGTAACACTAATGGATTGAACAATAGAGTATCGCCTGACCTCAATGGAACTTTCACTCCATACATGGGGAAGACAAAGTAATAAATCACCTCTTCATCACTTACATGTTTTGGAGCAATAACTGTCAGCCTTGTATAGAGCATATCGGCATCGGTATGGCATTTTGAGTGATAATCCTTTCCAATAGCAAAGGCCGTCACGTGATTGCCGATTGCATTCAGCGTTGTACGATTAACAACCTCATTCATCACAGTTGTTTCAAGGTTGACAAATTTGGACATTGGAGTTAAACTAAGCTGCATTTCCTTCACAATGTGTAGGGCTTTCTGTTCAAGGTTCTCTTTTGTTGTCGAGTCCACGTTGTTTTTGAAAACGTACACACCATTTCCTGATTTCAATCAATTTGGTCTCATCCCAATAATAGCATATCCACTGTTTACACTGTCACATTTGGTTCCTCGACCTATTTTGGGTTTAGATTCAACAATCTGCCCAGCGAATGTTCTTGTGATTTCTATATTTTTGGGAGTACCCAAGCGTTGTTTTGCGAATTGTCTGGAAGCTTTTGCAAAGAGTCTCAATGATGGTTCTGATTCTGCAAATGCTAGAACAAACTTCTCGTTGGTACTATCCAATGTCTTGAAACTGTCTATAGACACTGCTTGTGCCAAAGAATATTTCTTCTCTCCAACTGTTGTCCGGCCCCAATTCGTATCCAGGAATTTTCCTTTAAACCCATTTTTGTTAACTGTTTTCAATGCTATTTCCTCGACATGTTTGAAAACTGCTTTTGTATCCCGATTCCTGTCCCCTTTTGCTGTCTTGTTAGGTTTTATCTCCGACAAGTGTTTGTAAGTCTGGTGGATTGTTGATGATGACGGTGCTGCGTTTTTGAGAAAGTTTGAAGTCAGTTTCTTTCTACTTGTCTTCCCAAATTTCCTCTTTGATTTTTGCTTCATTGCTTTTGCTGGCAATTGCTTTGTTGTTGATCTGAATCCCATTGTTGTGCCGATCGATTGGTGTTCCGGATGGTGTTGGATCGATTCGATCGATTGGTGTTGGATCGATTGGTGTTGGATTGATTTGTTTTGCAGATCAATTGGTGTTGGATCGATTCGATCAATTCGTTTTGCAGATCGATTGGTGTTGGATCGATTCGATCGATTCGTTCTGCAGATCGATTGGTGTTGGATCGATTCGATCAATTCGTTTTGCAGATCAATTGGTGTTGGATTGATTGGTGTTGGATCGATTGGTGTTGCAGATCGATGTGTGTTGGATTGATTGGATCGGTTGGTGTTGGATCGATTGGTGTTGGATCGATTGGATTGATTTGTGTTGGATCGATTGGTGTTGCAGATCGATTGGTGTTGGATCAATTCGATCGATTCGTTTTGCAGATCGATTGGTGTTGGATCGATTGGTGTTGGATCGATTCGATCAATTCGTTTTGAAGATTGATTCGTTGCCGAGCGTTGGTGGAGGATGAGCGTTTCCGTGATTCGTTGCCGAGCGCCTGTGGAGGAGGAGCGTTTGTTCTCGCTGCCGCTTGCTGCTGTTGCTCTTGATGCTGCTTGCAGTCGAATTGACGAGTCGTTGCCGACGATCCTATTCAAATATATGATATGATAATTGAACAAAATGGGTGAGTATCTATTGATGTACTACATAGAGTAAATAATAACAACAGAATAATATAATCTACATGCCACTAACCTACACTGTTGGCATCCAATCAATTTGATGCTGACGATTTGTTGTTCTGATCTATAGTTCTACCGCAAGGGAAGATTCGCCGCAATTTGTGTTCTGATCCGTTGGTTGCTTCCGATCCGTTGCTTCCGATTCGATGGTTGCTTCCGATCCGTTGCTTCTGATTCGATGGTTGCTTCTGACTCCGATTTGATGGTTGCTTTCGATGTTGTCGACGCTCCTATTCGAATATATGATATGATAATTGAACAAGAAAATGGGTGAGTATCGTCGATTCAAGGGTTGCTTCCGATTCGATGGTTGCTTACAATCCGTTGCTTCCAATTTGATGGTTGCTTCTGATTCCGATTCGATGGTTGCTTCCGTTGTTGTTGACGCTCCTATTCGAATATATTATATGATAATTGAACAAGAAAATGGGTGAGTATCGTCGATTCGAGGGTTGCTTCCGATTCGATGGTTGCTTACAATCCGTTGCTTCCGATTCGATGGTTGGACGATTCGTTGCCGTTGTTGCCTCCTACTATGAGGAGGACTGATTTGGGTGCCGTTGATTTGCAGCCTTCTTAGTACCCTCTGTCACAAAAAACAGTACCTCGTGCCTGTTGATATAGAAGCAATGGATAGAGATTTATTGCTTTCAAGACATATATGTTTGTGGGCCAATTCAAACAATATCTATCCAGCAAACCACCTCTTCTCCAATGCAAGCTAATTCTTTTTTCAGTACAAGGCTGTTATTTCAGACTAAAATATAAGAGCACAGATAACCTGCCTAATACTGATAAAGAAGTATTAGGTGGAATCCCACGTTCACCGACGGAGTGCCAAATAGCAACTCTACTCAAATAAGTTGGATGTCAGAAGGCTGATTATGAAGTGATGTTTTTTTTGTTGCAAGATAGAAAAAGTGATTTTTTTGTCTGACGCAAGGTAAGAAAAGATTATTACTGTTTGTGTGGGAGAGAGTTTTTTTTTTCGTTGCGAGGTAGAAAAAAAATTGCCTATAGATTCGTACACGCTTTTCATACTAGATACATACGTTGGAAGAAAAAAAATCTCGTACGTACGAAAAAAAAAATCTCAACGTTCAAAAAAAAATCCATACTTGTTCTTCGAAGAAAAAAAATCAATCTCGTACGTACGAAACAAAAAATCAATCTCGTACGTACGAAAAAAAAATACTCAAATTCGTTTAAGGTTGGGGATTGGCAGGATTCGTTAGGGTTTGGGTTAGGGTTTAGGGTTAGGGTGTAGGATTCTACGTGAGATGATTAATACACGCTTGTTGTCTTTAAATCAGGTGGGTTTTTGGGTTGATGAATGAGTTATATTTTGATTAGGGACTGGAAAGATTTGCACTGTGTTCAAATCTGGTGGGTTTTTGGGTTGATGACTGAGTTATGTTTTGGTCAGGGACTGGCAGAATTTGCACTGTCTTCAAATATGGTGAGCTTTTGGGTTGATGACTGACTTATATTTTGGTTGGTGATTGGCAGGATTTGCACTGTGCTCAAATCTGGTCGGTTTTTGGGTTGATGACTGAGTTATATTTTGGTTAGGGACTGGAAAGATTTGCACTGTGTTTCAATCTGGTGGGTTTATGGGTTGATGAATGAGATATATTTTGGTCGGGGATCGGCAGGATTTGCACTGTCTTGAAATCAGGTGGATTTTTGGGTGGATGACTGAGTTATATTTTGGTCGGGGACTGGCAGGATTTCCACAGTGTTCAAATATGGTGAGTTTTTGGGTTGATGACTGAATTATATTTGGGTTAGGGACTGGCAGGATTTGCACAGTGATAAAATCTGGTGGGTTTTTGGGTTGATGACTGAGTTATATTTCGGTTGGTGACTGGAAAGATTTGCACTGTGTTCAAATCTGGTGGGTTTTTGTATTTTGGGTTGATGACTGAGTTATAGTTTGGACAAAGATGGGCAGGATTTGAACTGTTTTCGAATCTGGTGGGTTTTTGGGTTGACGATTGAATTATATTCTGGTTAAGGACTGGAAAGTTTTGCACTGTGTTCAAATCTAGTGGGTTTTTGGATTGATGACTGAGTTTTAGTTTGGTCGGGGATTGACAGGATTTGAACTGTCTTCAAATCTGGTGGGTTTTTGGGTTGATGAATGCGTTATATTTTGGTCGGGGATGGGCAGGATTTGCACTGTGCTCAAATCTGGTGGGTTTTTGGGTTGACGAATGCGTTATATTTTGGTCGGGGACTGGCAGGATTTGCACTGTGTTCAAATCTGGTGGGTTTTAGGGTTGATGACTGAGTTTTATTTTGGTTAGGGACTGGAAAGATTTGCACTGTGTTCAAATCTGGTGGGTTTTTGGATTGATGACTGAGTTATATTTTAGTCGGGGATTGACAGGATTTGCACTGTGTTCAAATCTGTTATGTTTTAGGGTTAAGGATTGAGTTATATTTTGGTCGGGGATTGGCAAGATTTGCACTGGCTTCAAATCTGTTCAATTTTTGAATTGATGACTGAGTTACTTTTTAGTCAGGGATTGAAATAATTTGCACTGTGCTCAAATCTCGTGGGTTTTTCAGTTGTTGGGAGACACAAAACATAAGAATACTGATCTACAAAGAAGAAAAGACGAAAACAAGCACATAACTTCACAGTTCCCGACAGGAACAAACCATCATGAAAAGCAATATACCTCCCATGGATTTGGATGGTCAGGAAATCAATGACAATGCCAATACAACTGTGGGTACAGAGAAGACACTAGAAGGAAAAACAGAGTCAAAAACAATTTCTGTCATGCTAGAAGCAGCAATCGATACAGCACCCGACAGGAACAATCCTATCATGAACAGCAATTTATCGCCTGCCAACGCAGCAAGCGATACAGCAGCCGACAGGAAAAATCCCATCATGAACAGCAATTTATCGGCCACCAACAATCCTGCTTTGACGACACTAACTCCCATGGATTTAGAGGGTAAAGAAAGTAATGACAATGCCAATATAACTGTGGGTACGGAGAAGACACTTGAAGGAAAAATGGAGTCAAAAACAATTTCTGTCATGCTAGAAGCAGCAATCGATGACAATGGTAATGCCAATGTGAATGTCGGCATTGTTAAGGAAACAAATTTAGAAAATATTGGACAGGACACGGTGAATTACAAAACGGTTGCAGGGACAGAGACGACAACAATTTTTGGTAATGACGCAACAGCAACAACAACAGAAATAGATGTGACGACAAATGAGACAACCCCACCGGACGATCACCAGATTGTTAAAAGGATGTCAGATAATCAAGAGACAAAGAATAAAGGGAAGCCAATCGGTTCAAAGAAAAAAAATGATCCTCTATCAAAATACAACAAACCCAATCTAGTGGAAATTAGAAAACTATCTAAAGAAAAAGCAATCGACATGATGTCTGGATCATGCAGTTATATCTTCTATGATAATGACAAGGAAATACCATATGCGATGCCAACTTTGGTGATGGGTTTCATATGTAAATGTGGGCAAGTTATGGGCCATGCAAAAAAAGCAAGTAAACACTTACAAAACTGCCAATCCATGGAAGACACTGTCCCAAAATGCATAACAGATGAAATGAATTATAGAGCTGAATCTCGATATGCATGGTATCAGAACAAGATTCAGTTGAAATTGAGTCTTAAACAAAAAACATTTGCCTGTATCTGTGGTGAGATGCATGGAATAACAGCTTTTTCCACTCATGCTAATGCCTGTCAATTTGCTGCAGAGTGCGTCAAGGAATTTGAATTGAGGAATGCTACTCCTCAACCATTGAAATCTATGACAAATGGATCTTTTTCGAATGATGTTTTGCTTGAAATTTCTCAACCCAATCATTCAACATCTTACAAACGCATGAAATGTGAAGAAATGATAGATCACCCATTTGTTACTATGACGTTTGAACAAGCTGCGTTTTATGTGCCAAAACTTGAAGATCCATTGTTTGCTACACAGTTGCAAATTGTTGATAGCATCCAAGCAAAAATTATGAAAAATTGGGATTTTTTCAAGTCAGTTGTTTCTAAGGCAAGGAAAGCAGATCATTCCGCACAACCAATACAAGCATTCAGATATGAAATGCATCTGTCTTTCAGTCCAAAGCACCTAGCACAGAAACCCGCATGGAAAAAGTTTTGTGATAAAACTGGTTTTGAAATGCGTCATATGGTTTCTTTTTTAAAATTTATTGAAGAAACCACTATGAGTATGTGTTTACCCCGAACAGTTCCAAAAGAAGAAAATCAATATTGGAAGGTTGCTACACCAAGCCTAATAATCACTGAAGTACGTGGTGATCAGGCCATGCACTTAGATTTGATGGGACATGATTTTGAAAAACGATTTGGAATGCTGCTTACAGGAGGGCAGAGTACAACAAATGTGGTTGAACCAAGTCAAAAAGAAAAGGTTGGTTATAGAACAGCGATTGATCTCATTCAGAAAGGTTTATCATCTGTTCGGGCTTTGAATTGGATAAATATTCCAGATTCATTTTTTCAGAAAATCAAAAATATGGGAGAAACGGAAGAAGCCTTGGATGAATATTTTCAAACAGCATTTGGTGATTTATTCAGGATTATTCATGGTGAACGTCATGTCCAATGCGACAAAAATGAATCGATTACACCCAATCTGCTCGAAAATTTTGAATTCAAAGCAGCCAGACTCGTACGGTGTCCTTTTGAAAAGAATTCACCGTGTAACGCGTGTTCGTACTAGTTACGGGCGTATCATACGAAAGGTCATAAGGGTAAATAACCTTATCCTTAAGGTTACTTACCTGAGTGAATGACCGTCGGCGCTTCATGTGGATTGACTCTTAGCGAGAGTTTTTCCCATCAGCTCACTCTTCGAAGAATTAACAACTCTAAAACACTATCATGCCCTAAAATCTACGTACAACCTAGTACTAATTCTACATAATAAGGTACAATCACATGTGATATTCAATGAGAATATCACGGTGAATTATAGGGTAAAAGACCGATCGAAGATGGTTTGCGTGTGTTTTGTGTCTTAAGAATTACATGTGTTTTGTATGCTTGAAATTACACGATACGACGAGAAATTTACTGACGAGTAATTAACCTGTCGATTCGATTGGCAAAGACGATGTAACAAAAGATGGTTCTACTCACTAAATCAATCGATCGTAAGATCGATTGCGTTTGTTATGACACACTTTTTATAGTTTATCAGACCCAGCATCCTACAATGCTGAGGACCGCGTTTCCCACCGAGAAACGCAGTTGAGCTCGAAGACTAATCCGGACTAGCCTGATCAGCTACCGGCATCAACCCTCAAGGATGTAAAAGAGGCAGTTGCCTGTGGAGCCCTGGAATAGACCAACACCAGGGCGGTCTCCCTGAAAGAAGAGACCAAAGAATCGAACCAAGGTGGTGGCTCCACCGGGTTTTGAGATCCAGCAAACAAGCAAGGGAAAAGACACTGGACGATTCAGCTGAACAAATCGCCCAGGTTGGCATCAGTTGAAAGGAATCAATATTCGAGAACACTGATCTTTCACTGAAAACAAGAATGAAGTGAGCCAGAAGATTGAGCCTGAAGTATTCTGTGGCGAAACAGATTGGAAGGAACAGGTTGCAAAGAGCATCTGCCCGCAAGAAGGAACAGATTGCAAAGAGCATCTGGCACGAAAAACGAAAATCCAAAGATATGAGAACACCAAATCTCGAAGATCGAAAGATCCAAAAGGAAAAGAGAACACTAAATTCTCAGGAAACAATCTTTCAATCTTTCACCACAGAAATACAGAATGAGCAAATCCCGAGAAAGGATAGGAAAGCTCACAATCTTGATTTGCAACAAAAGGCAAAAGCTCACATGAATACAGACAAACCGGAACGAGAATTCAATCCGGATATACAAATAGATAAGCAAAACACACTCAACAGTCACCAACGATTAATATCCATATCTCACATCCAACCCCTTGATTCGATTACATTCTCTCTCCACATACCACTTCCGATGCACATACCACCTTTCGATTAAATATCCGAATATCCATCCTCCAAATATCCATCCTCCAAATACTCCAAAACTCTCTTCAAAGCGACCATCCGACCATTAGAATACACAATTCTGCACGATGGTCCGAACTAGAGCAAACGACAACAGTGAAGAAGAAAAAATGGAAGTGGACAATCCACGAGATTCTGATGAAGACAATAGAGGAGGTAGGGAAGATGATGATGAGTTTGAAGATAGAATCATGCAAGTAATGGGAAGGGCCCTCGGTGACCCAGAAACAAACTCAACCATGAAGAGAATCATCGACCAAGAAGTAAAGAAAAGGATCAGAGCAATAAGAGATGCAGAAAGTAGGGGCGAGAGCCCGGATGATGAGGATAGTGAAAATGAGAACCAAAACGCTGACCAAACTGAGGATGCAAGAGCCGAACGACTGGAAAGGAGGTTGTCCCAACCCAGAATAAAAATCAGAGGATTCAACAATGGTAGATTTCTGAACCCAGAACAGCTTGCTTTCAGAAGCAGCCTAATGGATTTTGGTATCAACTACGAATCAGCTGAAGAAATTATGAGGGGAGGGATGTCTAATATTTGAGAAATTACGGACCTCAACAAGGAAAGCATCAAATCATTCATGCATGGATTGAAATCAATCAGTCCAGACTGTCCTAATCCAAAAAGTATCCACTATGGTAACAGACTATCATCGAGGCTTCTCACATGGGCAAGTTGGGCTCGATATCAACGATTGATTGGAGTCAAGCCAAGGGCCATCGACTGGAAAGCAAACCCAAACAATCTGGAATTGCAGCAATTCAGAATCAAGATGATGGAGTCGAGCGTGAAATCACAAGAGAAGTCAACCCCACCTGAATTAAAGGATCTCACGAAATTCAGGGAATGGGAGGAAGGCTTTCGACAAAATTTGAGATACAGATTCAACTCTGAAGGTTTCCCAATCTTGTATGTGATAAGACCCCAAGAAAAGGAAGAAGTTACCAATGAAGCCAGGTCTGGAACAGTCGGGCAAAGTCCATCAGATACCTACCCAACTTGGAGTGACTACAATGAAAGGTGTGGCGTCTTGTCAGGTCACCAGTATGATGAAGATAACAACGTCGTCTGGAGGCTGTTATGTGACGCAACAAGGAAAGGTCCTGGTTGGGAATATGTGGCACATTTCCAAAACACTGCTCTGAACTCAGGTAATGCTAGAAATGCTTTCATTTCATTGATGCAACATGCTTACACTGATACCAATATCACTATGGTTCTGAACAAAACCTATCAGGAAATGAAAGATTCACATTACACTGGCGATGCTAAGAATTATGACTGGAACAAGCACAAGCGAAACTGGACTGCTTTTCATGGAACAATTCTGAGATTTGAAAAGAACCACAACGAAAGGAGATTTGTTTGGGATTTTATCAATTCAATCAGTGATGAGCGGCTTGATGCTGCAAAAGCAGATGCAATTGATGAGAGCAAAGACTATCGTGACAACTTCAATGAATGTTTGATTCTATTCACCAATCGACTTGGATTGAAGAAGCTTGCAATTTGGAAGCATAAAAGAGGTTCCAGGAATGTGTATTCTGTGGGCACGACCAGCAACAAAAAGCAAAAAACAACTGGAACGTTCACAGGAAAAAGTTGAATGCAAGCCCTATCCAACAAGTGTTTATAAAACAATGTCAAAAGAACAGCGCCAGGAGCTTTACCAGATGAGACAGGCAAAGAAGAAAAGAAATCTCAAGTCTGCTGAGACTAAAAAGAAAGAAGCTGAGAATGAAGGCGCAGGTGACAGTTTTGGATCAAAATCTAAGAAATGACATAATAACCGGACACTAGCACTAGAACACAAATTGTTAAAAATGGTGAGCCGGTCATTATACAGGATGAATATTCCCCTAGATTTTGATGATGGTGAAAATGAAGAAGGATACTGCGAGCTAGATTCACATGCTGACACCACTGCAGCAGGGAGCAATATGGTATTGCTCAATCCTGATCAGATCACAACACATGTTGATGTTGCGCCTTTTTCTGAAGAATACAAGCCAATCAAAAAGATACCGATTGGAAGTTGTGCTACCGCTTGGACAAATCCAACATCAGGCCAAGTATATATCATAGTGTTCCATCAAGCACTGTACTTTGGGAACAAATTGAAGAACAGCTTGATATGCCCAAATCAAGTGAGGGACTGTAATTTCAACTCTGTTGAAGAGACACCTCGTCAGTTTGATTCAAGATCCAAGCATGGAATTACAATTCAAACGCCAATGGAAGATGATGATCCGAAGAAAGTTTTTATCAAACTGAGTATGAGAAATGTGATTTCATATTTTCCCACAAGAAAGCCAACAAGGATGGAGCTTGATGAATGTCAACATCTGATTGCAACAAACGATACACCTTGGGATCCGCATTCACTGAAATTCAGGATGGCCGAGTTAGCAATTGAAAATGGAGATCCAATTTCAGGGGACCAGTTTAGCCTTCAAGCCATGTCGACAGAAGAGGATCAAGCCATGGATACAAGTTCGATTGTAACGGAACCTACAAGTAACGTTACAGATAGGCTCTCCAAGACCAGCTTAGAGAACAGGCATCCAAGTGTCATGCAGCAATGCAAATTGATGAGGGTGCATCAGGTATCAACAAGGAGAATGCTAACTGAATGCCAAATTGCAACAGATGGAAATATTGCTCATCGGATTTCTTCAGTAACCAATATTTCAAGCGCGCGAAGGGTAGACCAATTCTTGTTTGATGATACAGAATTTGACTGTATGGAAGCTCCTGAAGAAGAATCAAAACAAGCCCCTAGCTTGCAAGAAATTGACAACCCACTTGAAAGGAGATCTCTTGATAGAAGAAATCAATGGGGGCCGTCAGTGATAACTATTGAGGGTCCAAACAAAGTTGACTGTGAACGCCTAGCCAAAACTTGGAATATTAGTTTCAAGAAAGCTGAGCAGACATTGAAGGTCACAACCCAGAAGGCACTCAGGAATTTGCAATTACCATTGATGAAGAGGCTGCCTACACAGCGCTTCAGAAACAAGAGAATTGCACAAGGAACCTGGTACACTGATACGTGGCATGCCAGGACTACCAGTATTATGAGACAGGAAAAATGCGCCCAGATTTTCACAAATGGAAATGGGTTTGAAGTATTTATACCAATACAGGACAAATCACAAGCGCATCAAGGATTGAAAACATTCATTCATGAAATTGGAATCCCAGAGCATTTGATTTCTGATGGTGCTCCCGAACAAGGATCGCCAAGAACTTACAAGACGCACTGGAATTCAATTGTAAAGCGCAATCATATTCATCAGACATTCATACAACCTCATTGCCCATTTCAAAATCGAGCAGAACAAGCGATTGGACATCTTGGGAGTGCAATCACAACCAAGTCAGCGAAGAAGAAATCACCGAGGAGATTATGGTCATTTTGTGGTGAATTATGTGCAAACATCAGGCAGAGAACAGCATCAAGCAACCCTTCTTCAATGGGGAGAACTCCATTTGAATTGGTCCATGGCTATAGGCCCGATATTGCACTATACACTTCATCAGAATGGTACGATTTTGTGTTTTACTTTGATAAAGGTGATTCTTCTACTCGAGGCGTTGAAAGGTTGGGTCGATGGTTGGGTCCTTGTGGCAGTAAGGTAGGTGGAGGTGATTGTTTTTGGCTCCTGACTGAATCAGCACTACCAATATCTACAAATTCAATAAGGCCTGTCAAAGAATTTGAATGGCGGGATAGAGATATTCTCAGAAGAATGGAAGCAATCGACAAATCAATTGAATCCAAGATTGGTGATGAAGTGAAAGATAGCGCGTCCTTCTTCCAAGAAAACTACCCGGAGCCTCAAATGGAGCTATTTGAGGATCAACCAGTGGGATCACCTGATCTGAAACTTGAAATGGCTGAACCAGAAGCATCAGTGGAAGATATAGATGAACCAGACGAATATCTGGGGAATGAAGTAATCATTGAAAGAAATGATGAAAGGCTCAGGTGCGTTGTCAAGGATAGAGTACGAGACTTGCAAAACAGACCAATTGGACTCAGAAATGAGAATCCCATACTGGACACGAGGCTGTACAAATTGCAACTACCTGATGGCACCATTGAGGAATACACGGCAAATATTGTTGCAGAGAGTTTGTACAGTTCTGTTGATGACGATGGAAGGATGTTCACTCTACTAGATGAACTCATTGATCACGAATGCGACAATACTGCCCTAACTGATGAGGAAGCCACGACTATAGCAAAAAATGGCACGAAAACCCATAAGCCGACAACTAGGGGTTGGAGGATTCTCGCCAGTTGGAAAGACGGGTCAGATTCATGGTGTAAGCTAAGCGATGTGAAAGAATCATTTCCAGTGCAATTAGCTGAATATGCTGTCAACAATAATCTTGAAAAGTCACCAGCATTCAGATGGTGGGTGCACAAAATTTTGAGAAGAAAGGATTGGATCCTTAAAGCAGCCAAAACAGCAAAGTATTGGTTGAAGACTCACAAATATGGTGTTGAATTGCCACGTTCAATCAAACAAGCGCTGGCTATTGATAAGAAAACAGGGACTGACCACTGGGAAAGAGCAATTCATAAGGAAATGACAAATAACATGGCAGCTTTCGGATTTTCTGATGATGATGTTATCCCAGTTGGCCATAAGCAAATAACAACCCACATGATTTTTGACATCAAGCTTGGGTCCCTAACAAGGAAGGCTAGATTGGTAGGGGATGGTCATAAAGTTCCTGCAGTGGCAAAAGAAAATACTTACTCATCTGTCCCCAGTCGAGACTCAGTAAGAATATTCTTCCTGCTGGCAGCGCTGAATGATTTAAAGGTTCTCTCAGCAGATATTCAAAATGCATATTTGACAGCCCCAATTAAAGAGAAATACTTTCTAAAAGCGAGAGCTGAAGATGGTTTTCCACCACATCTTACAGGAAGGCCTTGCAAGATAGTTCGCGCATTGTATGGACTGCCGGTGGCAGGTGCATCTTTCAGGTCATATCTCACACAGCATTTGAGAGATCTTGGATATTCACCATGCAAAGCAGATCCGGATGTGCACTTACAAATTGAAACCAGGAAAGATGGATCCAGATACTGGGCAATGCTGATTGCCTATGTAGACGACATCTTATGTTCTGGTGAAGATCCAAGGTTCCAGCTTGAAAACATTGAACTGAAAGTTCAAATTGAAGGATGATACGATTGAAGAGCCAACTCTGTATTTGGGAGCAGATATTGGAAAGTTCTACTTTGAAGGTGACTCGAAACCAAGATGGTCACTATCAAGCACCAAGTATACGGCGAAAGCTGTTGCAGCGGTCGAACAAGAGTTAGGAACTGAAAAATATGGGTACAAGTATCTACCAAAATCAGCATCCAGTCCACTGTCACATGATTATCGAACGGAAATTGATATATCAGAAGAATTGAACCCTGAATTGCAAAATTACTATCAAGGTTTGATTGGAGTCCTCAGGTGGATTTGTGAATTAGGAAGGCTAGACATTGTAATGCCAGTCTTGCTGATGTCAAGGTATTTGGCACAAGCAAGGAAAGGACACTTGAATCAGTTGTTTCATATATTTGCATATTTGAAAAAGTACAACAGGTCGAAATTGGTTTTTGATGATACAGTACCAAGCATCGATGAGAGTAAATTCCAAAAATGTGATTGGTCTGAATTTTATCCTGGCGCCACTGAAGTCATACCGGCAGATATGCCTGAAGCTTTAGGGAAAACACGTGACAATGAGTTGTTTTGTTGATGCCGATCATGCCGGATGCAAGGCGACAAGGAGGTCTCATACCGGTGTTATTATCTTCATTAATAATGCACCGATCATTTGGTTTTCCAAAAGACAAACAACAGTTGAAACGTCAACTTTTGGATCTGAAATCATTGCTTTGAAAATTGCAATCGGATTGGTTGAAGGTCTAAGGTACAAGTTGAGAATGATGGGTGTTCCGATTGATGGGAGCACCAATGTGTATTGTGATAATGATTCTGTTGTCACAAAGGTTACACGACCTGAAAGCCCATGTAAGAAAAAGCATAACAGCATTGCATACCACAAGGCCCGAGAATCTATTGCAGCAGGGATTATCCGAGTTGCAAAGGAACCAGGTTCGACAAATATTGCTGATTTGTTTACTAAGCTAATGAGTGGCGCTGTTTTCCGGGAACACTGTTCTCGATGCATGTGGTAAAGTTTTCGTTCGATTGAAGCGTTCGATCAGGGAATGAAAGAAAATGGATATTTTGATCCATGGATAACAATATATCAATCGGGCAAGGATCAGGGCAAAATGCCTTGGTACAAGCCAGAATGAATGGCAAAATGCCTCCCCATTTCTTTTGATAGGGCCTCTGATGGTAGAATGGGTACAACGTGGTATTCAACACACAAATGACTCACAATGAATAGGTTAAGTCATAGAATCCAGCCGCTTAACGGTTGGACGATTTATGACTGAAGGGGACTGAAAAGAATTCACCGTGTAACGCGTGTTTGTACTAGTTACGGGCGTATCATACGAAAGGTCATAAGGGTAAATAACCTTATCCTTAAGGTTACTTACCTGAGTGAATGACCGTCGGCGCTTCATGTGGATTGACTCTTAGCGAGAGTTTTTCCCATCAGCTCACTCTTCGAAGAATTAACAACTCTAAAACACTATCATGCCCTAAAATCTACGTACAACCTAGTACTAATTCTACATAATAAGGTACAATCACATGTGATATTCAATGAGAATATCACGGTGAATTATAGGGTAAAAGACCGATCGAAGATGGTTTGCGTGTGTTTTGTGTCTTAAGAATTACATGTGTTTTGTATGCTTGAAATTACACAATACGACGAGAAATTTACTGACGAGTAATTAACCTGTCGATTCGATTGGCAAAGACGATGTAACAAAAGATTGTTCTACTCACTAAATCAATCGATCGTAAGATCGATTGCGTTTGTTACGACACACTTTTTATACTTTGCTGTCTTTTTCTGAAATTCCAGGAGGAGTAATCCACGCTGGTAGTGGTTCATCCATAAACACGATCCGTATTTTGCTATTTTGGACTGCATGTAACAAGACAAAAACAAAACAGTATGATGCTGGTTTACAGGTTACACTTCTGCAGAATATGGTTATGATTGCAGAGTCTGTTTGGAAACATATTGATGATTTGGACAAAGAATATATGATTCATCTACTCTACTATGCATATTACGTTTCAGCAGAAGCTTACAACCCTACAGCCTCTGGAATGTTTACAAGTCAAGGCAATTTTTCTGAGGTGCACACACTTGTTTCAAAATTTCATATTATATGTGAATGTGAATCAGATGCAGAGAAGAATCAAAAAATGACTGAATTGCTTTCCACCTATACTAAACGTTTGTTCAAGGTTCAATATCACCGTGAAGCAAAAAAACATAAAAGAAACTATAAGGAAAATTAAGTTCTTTTCCCCCACGACCCCCTTTTTGGGGGGTCTAATACGTGCAAAGGACAGATTACATTAAAAAAATTAAAATTTGTTTGTTAGATGTTAATTTCTCATTCCCTCTATGCTTTGAATTCATTTTGTGCGCAAGACATGCTCACACATACATCACAAGCACATACATGACACGTGCCCCACGCATGGTATAATTGGAAGACACATGTTGAATAGTTTTTAGAGTACTTTTCACATCATAGTATCTTCAATTCGATCATCTTAATCAATTCCATTACTATGAAGTCCCAGGTTTGTGAAAAAATCTTTATTTTATTATCTATGATTAATCCAATTGACCTATTGCAAATTCCAAGGCAATCTTGTTTCATTGTTTTTAATCTATCACAACAGTGTCAAGTCCCAGGTTCTCAAAATCGTTTGACAGGATAACGTAGAATTAGCAGGCAAACAATCAATTTGGAATTACTTCACACACTACTGTGTGGATTTTGAAGGTATTTTGGTCCGTGCATTACCACTGCAATTTTTGCACACTTTTTTCAAGTTGAAAAACTCATCCTAATCACGATAAAATAAACACTTCAAATACAGCAGCATCTAATCAATCATTCCTTTCAATATGGCGCCAACGAGAAAGGCTGTAAACTCCATTGATGACTCTAAGAAAAAGACTACCACTGTCACCAGAAAACCTCCATCTCCAGTTAAAAAAGAGAAAATCATTAAACCTAGAAAGTTGAGCAGCCCGCGCAAGTATCAGCAGAATGTGGTAGAAGTTTTCAAATTTTGCACGGATGATAGAATGATGGGTGCACAGCTTCTTAATGTTATGGGTGAAGCTGGTTTTGCGTTTCCTGTGTTGAAAGCAACCAGAGAAGGTAATTTGAACAAGTATCCTGAGCTAGGTCCTGATCATTTTGATGTGAGATGCACGGAAACTCTTATTCTGAGGGAATCACATGACACTAACAAAGCTCTGAAAGACACACCCACCAGCAAATATGGACATGTTGCTTTTGTTGCCTTCCCTAATCCTGACAGATACCCTACCATTGAAACACAGACTATGGAAGAATTCAGAGATTTGATCATCAAGATTTTTTGTAGTGAAGAACAGAAAAATGCCGAAAAAACATTTCTTCCATTTTCTCCAACTCATATCAAAATCCCAAACAATGCCCCTCCTAATAGTTCCATTGACAAAATATTCAAGGATGATAGTACACATGCAATCTTTGAAACCTATCATTGTCCAGAAGAGGTGAAGACTCCAGAAGAGAAATATTCATACATCCGTGAGAATGATTTGTGGGACATCTTCACACGCAAAAACAATGGTGAATACAGCTACTATGCAACACGCTTTGTTGGCTTCCCTGTAGGACAGAACTATCAGGATTGAAGTATCGTCTCCAGATTAACAGAAATCATGTCAATTACAAAGGGTCAATGCCACCTTATCAGAAGATTATCAGATTAAACCAAAAAGAATTATTGCATCGAAAACAATTAACATAATCGCATACCATCCCAAAACCAATAACATAACAAATACAAAAAAAACATAATATTCATCATCTTTTTCTCAACTGTCATAAATTGAAAAATCTAAATCAGCAAAGCATAACATTTGTGTACAAAAACAAAACATAATAAGTCCATTCCCGTACCAAAATTATAAAGATTTGAAGACAGTGCAAATCCTGTCAATCCCGGACCAAAATATAACTCAGTCATCAATCCAAAAACTCAACAGATTTGAAGACAGTGCAAATCCTGCCAGTCCCCGACCAAAATATAAGCCAGTCATCAATCCAAAAACTCACCAGATTTGAAGACAGTGCAAATCTTTCCAATCCACGACCAAAATAAAAACTGAATCATCAACCCAAAAAATCACTAGATTTGAAGACAGTGCAAATCCTGCCCATCCCCGACCAAAATATAACTCAGTCATCAACCCAAAAACCAACCAGATTTGAACACAGTGCAAATCTTGCCCATCCCCGACCAAAATATAACTCAGTCATCAATCCAAAAATTCACCAGATTTGAAGACAGTTCAAATCCTACCCATCCCTGACCAAAATATAACTCAGTCATCAATCCAAAAACTCAACAGATTTGAAGACAGTGCAAATCTTTCCATCCCCGACCAAAATATAACTCAATCATCAACCCAAAAACTAACCATATTTGAACACAGTGCAAATCCTGCCCATCACCGACCAAAATATAACTCAGTCATCAATCCAAAAACTCAACAGATTTGAAGACAGTGCAAATCCTGCCCATCCCCGACCAAAATATAATTCAATCATCAACCGAAAAACCCCACCAGATTTGAACACTGTGCAAATCTTGTCAATCCCCGACCAAAATATAACTCAATCATCAACCCAAAAACTCACCAGATTTGCAGACAGGGCAAATCCTGCCCATCCCCGACCAAAATATAACTCAGTCATCAATCCAAAAACTCACCTGATTTTAACACAGTGCAAATCCTGCCCATCTCCGACCAAACTATAACTCAATCATCAATCCAAAAACTCACCAGATTTGAAGACAGTGCAAATCTTGCCAATCTCCGACCAAAATATAATTGCCTTGCATTCTATTCACCATCACTCCAAATGATTCAATCAATTTTAGGATTAGAGTGATGTCAAAATTCAAGGATGAAGAAGTTACTTCTGAGGATTTCCCAGATCTTTTTAAGCGAGAACAACCACCCATTGATGATTGTGATCTTTTTCAATTTGTGACAGAGTGCTCATCGATAAGAACAACATATCCAGGTATTTGTGCTATTGAATTAGAAAATATTTTGGAAATAACCATCAAGTTCACATTGGGATGGGATAACAAGGAAGGTAACATCAAAGATATGGGTTTATTTGGAGATTTAGAAGCATATAGTGTTGCAGTTGAAGAACAAGGACATGGCACTCTGCATGCACATTTTGTTTTGTGGATAAATAAATGGTATGATCTGCTACAAGATTTGCATACGGAGGACAAGCAAGATGGGGCAATAGAGACCATGAAACACTATGCACAAAACATACTGACAACAAAATTGTTTCAGAACTTTGATTCTATTCAGTGCAGGAATCCTGAGTGCTTGAGTTTGGTTTCAGAATCCTTTGAGAAATGCACAGAACAGGATTTAAGGAGATTGAGACTTAAACATGGTCACACATCACTGGGTGACAAAGCAATTTTCAAATGCAGAGCCTGCTCTAAACTTTACACAAGTGAAGATTTGGCGCGTGAAAGTTTAGATTTCCTCAAAAGTATACCAACATCAAATGAAACTGGAGAACAATATTTCATGTATCACAAGTTTTGGAATGGTGTGACTAAGCAATCAAAATGTCAGGTGACAATGGAAATGGCATTGCATAAAGAAACTGCTGCCCAAATTAAAAGTGGTCTTTTCCCGCGCCTTGGATCAATGAAATACAAAAAAACGTTCACATTGTTAATTTGCTACGCAATTTGCATGCCTCAACACATGCAAGCTCATGTCACAAAAAGGACAAAAATGGTGAATGTAGGTTCAGGCTCCCGCTTCCTGCTTGTGACGAAACAAAGATACATTTTGAAGATGAAGAATTAACATCATTTGATTGGACAGGCAAATGCAACAAGAAAAAATTGTTTGTCTGGGAACATGAGAGAACACATCAGGATTGTTTTGCCAATTCAAACAATAGTATTGTAAGTTCTATTTTTCAATGCAACAACAATGTTATTTGGGGGGTGGATGGTGCGGGGATTTATTACCTTACATGTTATGCCTCAAAAAGTACACAAAAGGATGATAAAGAAAAGATCAGTGCAGTGGCAGAAAAAGTAATCAAACAACTTGGTGAACAACAGAGACAAGAAAATGAAAATGTCACAATGAATGATGAAGAACATGATGAACCAAACACAGTAAACCACAGAAATGACTCTACAGCACAACTAAATGAAACAAATGAAGAAGATGATCTGATGAGGGAAAAGGTTGGAATAAGAGCTATTCTAAATGCATTGTTCAAAGTGACACAAGATAACATCACTTCAGCACCAATGGCTGCCTACCTGACAAGAAGAAACCATACAAGATTTAGGTTCTCAGAAGAGTTTTCAACATTGGTGTTGAGCAATTATATTGAGAATGATCATGTTGTTGATGGTGTTCTAAAACTGAAAGAAGCCAATGAAAGTGACAATGAGGAAGACTTGCCAGTTTATTTATCAAAAGTTGCAAATTATATTTGCAGACCAACAAAACTAGAGGGTGTGTGTCTTTATGATTTTGCATCAAAGTATTATACAAAAATGAAAAGAAGTAGGACAACGCTGAACTTTACGGATAACCATCCCTCAAAAAACCATTCATTTTGTGATGAATACAAAAAACCTAAACTTCCAGGTATCTGTCACTATGATTTGAAATTGACATCAAACTTTAGGAACAAACAAATTAGGGATTTTGTCCCACAGCATGAAAATGAAGAACACCAGGAAATTGCTTTAGCAATGGAAGATTATGCTAAAAGAGCAAGTGTGTTATTTTCACCATTCAGAAAGCTTTCTGACCTCCAATTGAATTCCAAATATCTTCCTTATTTTCAATCTTTTTTAGCAAATGGTTTGCTAAAACAAGAGCATCAGAAATTTTGAAGAATATTCAAAGGACACATAACAGCTTGATGGGTGGACGTGCAAAAGATGCACTAGAGAGAGTGACCTTACCACCAGATACTAGGTGGACACATGATGAATCAAATGCAGAAGACAACAACAGAAATAATATCAACATCTTGGATGAATTGGATCTTTTTGGGAACACAGTTTTAGGATTGGATGATGACAACTGTTTTAGAACAAGTCGTAATCTATTTTCCTTCAACACATCAATCATTACTAAGGCAGGAAGCAATCATTGTGGACACAATTTGATTAAGGCACCAAATATTGACCAAACAAAAACAATATTTTGTTCAGCTTCTAGAGTATCATTAATGCTGGAAGATGGTGAAGATACAGATATGGGCAGGGAATGGCATGAGCTTGACATCACAAACATGATTAAAGTGATGGTAACACACCATACTGTTGTTACAAATGAAGAGATCACAAACTTATCTGCCACGGGTACTTGTGAAAACATGATTGCATATGGTAAAGAGATATTCAATGGTGACAAACATCAAATGATAGCATTTGTATACATTGTCTCTGGATTTGTACTGAGAGTTTATGAAAAACAAAAGAAAAATGGAATGCAAAAAACAAGAAACACAAGGAGAAGATTATCTGGTGAATTGGGAAGACTTGCACCATTCAATGAATTTGGTGAGGAGGAAGAGAACGATGATTTTGACTCATCTATTTCAAGGCGTGACAAGATCAACTTCAGTACAACAGTTCAGATGTTGAAAGAAATGCATGAACATAGACAACAATCCATAGCATTTCTATCAGGTGCGGGTGGTACAGGGAAAAGTCGCGTGATCAGAGCAATTCTGTCTTATTGCAAGGAATTCTGTGAAAATTTAAACATCAAGTTTACAAGGCAAACAATTGTTGTTACAGCTTTAACTGGATGTGCAGCAGTGTCGATTCATGGTAGCACTCTTCATAGTGCTTGCCACATTCCAGTGAAAGAGAACGATTCACCCCTTGAAAAATTAAGTGAATTCAAAGAAGATTGGGTTGACACAGAAATGATCATTATTGATGAAATATCCTTTGCAAATTATTCATTGTTAAACAGGCTGCATAAAACATTAAATGAATTGAAAGATGCTCCAAGAACAAATACATTGTACGGTGGTATCAATGTACTCTTTGCTGGAGATTTCAATCAGCTACCTCCCATAAATGGAACCAAAATATATGATGAGCAATATACAACAATGTTCAGGGATGCTGTCAATGTAATGCTGGAATTAAAAACAAACCACAGGTTTCAGGAAGATGCATCATATGGAAAATTGTTAGAAAGAATTTTTAAAATTGGGCTTAGTGAAGAAGATGCTAAGCTTATCAACTCAAGGAAAGTGATTGAGAGTGATTCTTTACCAATGGCAATATCTTATGCTGTAGCAAGAAACAAAGACAGGTGTGCAATCAATGATGCAATTTTTGCCCTTCATTTACAACAAACCCATTCCAAGAACATTCAAGACCCTATTCCCTTGCACACCATATGCATTCAAGCATCCAATGTTGAATACAAATATGCCAAAAGCAGAAAAGATTACAAGGCCTTTCCAGATAAAGGAGATATATTTTACAGTTGTTGCTCTGATGCAGATGTTACAGAAAGAAGAGGAAGTACACATGTTGATCCATTTCTAAAGCTATATATTGGTTGTCCCATCATGATAACAAGCAATATATCTGTTGAAGAATCTATAGCTAATGGTTCAATGTGTGAATTTAAAGGTTTGATTTTGAAACAAGAGATGAACAGGTTTGAAGCCCTCGAGAGTGTTGTGATCAATGGCTATTATGTCAATTGCATTGATGCTGATAAAATTGAATCTATACAAGTTATTCTTACAGATACCAATACTCCAGAAGAACAACCCATATACAACCTCAAATTGCCCGAAAAAGATATTTATGCCTTGTGCAAGTATCCTTCTCTGTTTAGTGAGCACATCAGTCACAAATCATCAAGACAGAATTTGAGCGTCAAACTCAAACAATTCCCTCTCAACATTTCCCATGCTAGAACTGTGCATAAATTACAAGGGCGTTCCATAGACAATATTTTGGTTTCAAGTTGGAACTATAGGATGCAACATTGGATATATGTTGTTTTATCAAGGTGTAAAACATTGAATGGATTGTACTTGAGGGATGAGATAGAACATACCAAAGTCAAGGGAATGTGTAAAGAAATTAAAAATTTATATGAAGAATTCCAGAAGGAAAAACAACCACCATCAGTGTTGATTGAAAAGTTACAAATGGTTTCTAACAATAGTAAATCCTGCCTGTTCACAACCACAATATCACTCAGTCATAAACCCATGAACACACCAGATTTAAAGAATATAACTCAGTCATCAACCCACAAACTTACCGGATTTGAAGACAGTGCAAATCTTGCCAGTCCACGACCAAAATATAACCCAATCATCAACCCAAAAACTCACCAGATTTGCAGACAGTGCAAATCCTGCCCATCCCCGACCAAAATGTAACTCAGTCATCAATCCAAAAACTCACCAGATTTGAAGATAGTGCAAATCCTGCCCATCCCAGACCAAAATATAACTCAGTCATCAATCCAAAAACTCACCAGATTTGCAGACAGTGCAAATCCTGCCCATCCCCGACCAAAACATAACTCAATCATCAACCCAAAAACGCACCAGAGTTGCAGACAGTGCAAATCCTGCCCATCCCCGACCAAAATATAACTCAGTCATCAATCAAAAACTCACAAGATTTGAAGACAGGGCAAATCCTGCCCATCCCCGACCAAAATATAACTCAGTCATCAATCCAAAAACTCACCAGATTTGAAGACAGTGCAAATCCTGCCCATCCCCGACCAAAATATAACTCAGTCATCAATCCAAAAACTCACCAGATTAGAAGACAGTGCAAATCCTGCCCATCCCCGACCAAAATATAACTCAGTCATCAACCCAAAAACTCACCAGATTTGCAGACAGTGCAAATCCTGCCCATCCACGACCAAAATATAACTCAGTCATCAATCCAAAAATTCACCAGATTTGAACACAGTGCAAATCCTGCCCATCCACGACCAAAATATAACTCAGTCATCAATCCAAAAACTCACCAGATTTGAAGACAGTGCAAATCCTGCCCATCCCAGACCAAACTATCTCAATCATCAACCCAAAAACTTACCAGATTAGAAGACAGTGCAAATCCTGCCCATCCCCGACCAAAATATAACTCAGTCATCAATTCAAAAATTCACCAGATTTGAACACAGTGCAAATCTTGCCCATCCCCGACCAAAATATAACTCAATCATCAACCCAAAAACCCATCAGATTTGAAAACAGTGCAAATCCTGTCAATCCCCGACCAAAATATACCTCAGTCATCAACCCTAAAACCCACCAGATTTGAACACAGTGCAAATCTTTCCAGTCCCTAACCAAAATATAATTCAGTCATCAACCCAAAAACCCACCAGATTTTAGCACTGTGCAAATCCTGCCCATCCCCGACCAAAATATAACTCATTCATCAACCCAAAAACCCACCAGATTTGAACACAGTGCAAATCTTTCCAGTCCCTAACCAAAATATAATTCAATCGTCACTCAAACCCACAATTCATTTCTATGTGTTGTCGGCGAAAAATACGGACTCTGTTGGCAATTTTTCGCACCTCGGTTGTCGCGTCTTTTTTGATTGAATTTGCTGCCGACAACGACCACCAATCTCGCACCTCCGTCGGCAATTTTTCGCACCTCGGTTGTCGCGTCTTTTTTGATCGAATTTGCTGCCGACAACGACCACCAATTTTGCACCTCCGTGAATTTGCGACCACACTTTCGACCACCAATTTCGCACGTCCGTGAATTTGCGACCACACTTTTCCGACCGTCGTCCCGTCTTTTTATATCGAATTTGCTGCCGACAACGACCGTATATTTTGCACCTCTACCGAACTCTCTCATTAGTAGAGTTAACTTGATCTAAGACAGATTTTAATCGCATGATTTTTTTCTTTATTAAGGTTAAATCTTATGGTTACGTGCAACCATAGAAATGAGAGTCTGCTACCATAAAAATGAACGCGCGCCACTAAATATTACTATTGCTTTTAGAAGAAGCATCTCATTTCCATAAATAAATGTTTGGGTACTGTTTTTTACGATTTTTAGTCGTAGCGTTTGTACCAAGTCTACTTGTTAAAAACAGATTTTTTTAAGATTTCTACATATTTCCCTCCCCCCCAATCCCCCCCATAAACTCCGTCTAGAAGGTTACGTTGTCAACTCTTAGGGTTAGTGATAAACGTTCAACTTTCAACTAACAACTCCACCAATTTCAACTTTGAAATAGGTACGACACTTACGAAAAAATACTGTAAATAATCATAACGTGTTCAAATAAATTGAAGATACAGAACCTAATTACGGTATACTACCGGTAAATCTTACGACTCCTTAAGTGGCAGGGGTCAAATGATTCGGAACCTTATTGTTACGGCTTTGAATCGTTTTGAATGGGCAGGGCAGTAATATGCCAATTCACGGTTAGAATGATTTTTCCGGCATTCTTCTTTTTGTTTTCCGCGCGTGACATGATCGAAAGAGCATCCAAAAGATTTGCCAATGAGTGATTCCCACCAATGATAAAGTAATAAAAGTTTGCGACCAAAGTAATAAATCTATTCACATAGTTAATAGATCTATTAACTATTGAATAGAATTTAGCAGTCGAGACTGCATTGACTGCAAAACTTTATTAACTGAATAAAACAGAATAAACTTAAAGGGAATCACTAAAATCAAATATTTTAGTCCCCAACGCACGAACGAATCATGTGGTGCACCTCTTGCACCTCTTTTGCCGGGCATGCTTTGCCGTGCACCGGAACCAGTCACGAGTATACTCGGGACTGGAACAAATCAGCGAGTCTCCGGAATTGCCGATTCCAGAGGCCGTTGCATCTAATGTCAAATAGACTAATCAATAGAGCTCACAATTTGCATATCACTACTATTCTAATCACTAGTAGACCCGGGGTATGGCATGATTTTAAAATCAAGCTGAGCGCTGATGACCATGAGCAGGAAAGCAATTGCTTGGCCGAGAAGCCGCCGAGACCGGAACTGCCGAAAAATGGAGGCGCAAAGAAGCAAAACAGGGATAAGGAACCACCAGTGTCTGCAGCACTAAGGAACACCGACCCCAGTAGCAGTTGGCACCATTAGATGGAGCAACGGCAACAAAAGAGACACCTAAGGACCTCGACAGGACCATGGTCGACAAACAAACAAATTGAACAATGAGTGTCGAAAAAGTGACACATAAAAGTGGATTGGACTCATTGGACCAACACTGAAAGGAAGGACAGACCGAAGAAGGCCTGCCAACCAACCACAGTATTAAAGATATACAGACTGGTATATAATGGAATCCACGACCTACCATCCCCATGGGAATGAGTAAGCGGGATCGACCCAACGTACGCTTAAGGGAAGAGCAACGATGGAGAACCCATGGGAGTTGAATCCCGGGACGTTAAGAGAGGAGTAACTCCCCCCTCTATACTAAAAACGAAAACCAATGCCAAAACCAGCGGTGGAGAACCCACGCTGGAGGGGAAAGTACAGGTACAACACGAGAAACCACTAGAATCAGTAGATCTCAAAGCAAACTGAAGAAAAAATCACTTTTTCCAGTTCCAGCTCAAAATCAACAGAAGCAACCAAATATTGGAACTTAAATTGATAAACTGACTAACTAACCCACCATGGCGTCCAAACAGACCAAACAGTTCCCTTTCAAGTTCACACGCGAGGATTGGCCAGAGGATGCCACTGCAGTGAAGATGAGCATTGACAGTGAGAATGGAGGAGTCGCGTTCAGTGACTATTTGAAAGTACTCGATGGTACTGAACGACCGGAGCTCTTCATCATCTGGAAAAGAGACTTTGACAGGAAGATTGCTGGCAATGACAAGCTCAAAGGCGAGCAGAGAATTGCCATATTGCAGCGTATTGTCACTAATGAAGCGCTTTCCATTGTCCAAAGAACATTGGCACGGACCTATCTCCAAGACGCTCTGGGCAAAGACCACCATGATAAACTGGTGCAAAAACGGATCACGGAAGCATGTTGCTATGGCAAGCCCCTCCCCACCAAAACTCCGGAAACTGCAAAGACTGGACCAACTAGGAACACGACAAATGCGACGGAGGGGAGAGACACTGCAGCTAGCAAAGGAATGACACCCCAAGAGGACCCGCGCATTGGCGCCAAGAACTTCTCACCCAATGAAGGAACCAAAGCCCCTGGAATGCCAGAAACACACCTACGCTACTACGCAACGGAGGAGTACAAGAAGGACATCATCCAGGAGTGCATGTATGCCCTCAAACTCAAAATCTTTGGAAATGACCTCACTGGCCAACGCGCATACATCAATCTACGCCGCTACATGCGGACTGCTTGCATCAACCTCAAGCATGGAATCCGCTCGTGGGCCAATCGAATGGCCGAGCTACAGAGCTATCTACCAGAATGCCTGTGGGAAAGTGGAGCGATCCTCGGAATGGCACCCTGCAGCTTCAACGAGACTGAAATGCAGGAGATTCTGGACTCCAATTTGATGCCTTTACAACAGGCTAAACTGATGGACCTGGGATGGGACCTATACGCCCAGCCCTATAATACCACAATCGACAAACTGGAGAACCTCAAACCTACCATTCCCAAGGAGGCAGCGCTCCACCAGCGACTTGCCGAACTCAAAAAACAGGCTGGAAGTGCAAAGAAAAGCGCCAAGCCGACCTCTGGAGGAGGAAACGGGAAATCACCCAAGAAAAAGAGGCAACTTGACACCAACAAGCAACAATGCAAGACCTGTGGGAAAACCCATGCAGGAAAATGCTGGAAACTGACTGGTGGCCCCTCCAAGAGAGGCAAGTTCGACCAAGCCACGATCAACATGCTTAAAGAGCATTTTGTGGCAAAGGGAGACTCTGACGGCGAGTCGGCTGCTCCCAAGCCCAACTGGGGTAAGAACCTTTCTGACCACGAATACTCCTATGTCCTGGCAACAGCCCAGGCTGAAACCGGGATCTCCGACGATGATATCTCCATTGACAACAAGGACCTAAAGGAGTACAGAAAGAAGTACAAGAAGACCTTCAAGAAAAAGGGTTGCCACAACTGAATGGCCAGTACCAACCACAACGGACCACGCACAATCAACCGGTTTGCCGATGTCTGTGTGGAAGTACTGAACCATAAAGGAAGGGGAAGGATGCTCCGGGGGCTATTGGACTTCGGATGCTCCAAATCCATCATCTTAAGGCACTTTGTCAGCAGAAGTCAACTAACGAACCGAGACCAGAGGACTGTCACCTACAATACATACGGGGGCAAGTTCCGAACTAAGTCTGCGGCTTCAGTGGGACTCAAACTGATCGAGTTTTCAAACTCTAAGACCATTAAATGGACATTCCAAGTGGATGAGTATCACCATCATGAGGAGGTACTCTATGATATGATCATCGGGTCCGACCTAATGGCACAATTGGGACTGGATATCAAATACAGCTCCCGAACAATTGAATGGCAGGGAGACTCTATTCCCATGAAGGGGGTGGGAGAACTAACTGACCCAGAAAAGTGTGATGCTGTATTCTTTGCCCACACTCAAAGCCCACTCCTCCAGCAAGAAGAGGAGAGGCAGTCGAAAATACTAGACACAGATTACTCCAAGGTGGATATCGGCGCTATGGTTGATGACTTGGAAATCACGGATGCTTCCAAGGAAGCACTGAAAACTACACTGAAGAAGATCCCAACACTTTTCGGAGGAGGCTTGGGACTCCTCAAGAATATCAAACCGGTAACCATTGAACTCCAACCGGGGGCTCAACCGGTCCGACAAAGGTACTACTCAGTCCCTCATGCGTTCGAACAAGCGCTGAAGAAAGAAATCAATCGTCTGTGCGATATTGGAGTACTGGAAAAATTTCCCCATGATGATGACTCACCATGGGCATCCCCTACATTCTGCCAGCCTAAGAAGACTGGAGATATCAGGGTGCTCACCAACTTTCGCAAGATGAATGCAGCAATTCAACGCAAACCTTTCCCCCTCCCACGCATCGGGGAAACCATCCAGCGCCTACAGAAATTCAAGTCAGCTACAGCCTTGGACCTGTCTAAGGGCTATTATACCATCTCTATTTGCAAGGAGAGCCAGAAGATTTGCTCCACAATCTTGCCCTGGGGAAAGTATGCCTACAAGAGATTGGCAATGGGAATTGCATGCGCTCCGGACATCTTCCAATCGGTCATGATGAACCTACTAGGGGACCTGGACTATGTGCTTGTGTATATAGACGATATCCTTATTATCCAACGAGAGGGGGAATCAGAACGGGACCACCTGAACAAGATCGATACAGTCCTACAGAGACTGGATGATGCTGACTTCCGAGCCAACCTCCGGAAGTCCTTTTTCATGCAGAAAGAGGTGGAATAATTGGGATTTCTTCTAACAACAGAAGGAATCCAACCCCAGCCTAAGAAGCTGGAAGCAATGACGCGCCTGGAGGCGCCCAAGAACACCAGACAACTGAAGATGTTCCTTGGCATGGTCAATTTCTATCGCGATATGTGGAAGCGCCGCTCCCATATCCTCGCACCACTCAACAAACTGGCTGGTAAAAAGGGAAAAATGAACTGGTACTGGGGCCCCGCCGAGCAGAAAGCTTTCATGGAGGCGAAACGGATGCTAGCAGATGAAGCAAGACTAGCATTCCCGGATTTTACGAAACCATTTCATCTCTACTCAGATGCCAGCGACAGACAATTGGGTGCCACGGTATGCCAAGATGGCAAACCACTTGGCTTCTACACACGCAAGCTGAATTCAGCACAACTCAACTATACTGTTGGAGAGAAGGAGCTCCTTGGTATAGTGGAAGGGTTAAAGGCATTTGAAGGGATTCTGAGAGGCCAGGACGTAACAATCCACACAGATCACCTGAATCACCTATACCAGCAGATGCCCACTCAACGGATGGTGCGATGGAGACTCCTCATGGAGGAGTTCCACCCAATCGTGAAGCACGTTGCTGGCAAAGAAAACGATGCAGCAGACGCACTGTCGAGACTGGATATAACCAAAGATCTGGCAGACACAGTGGAATGGCTACCACCAAATAAGCCCCTCACATACGCAGATGAGGAAGAGCACCTCCGGCAACTACTATTCCCACTTGGGGAAGAATTCCCGGAAGAATTCCACGGCAATAGTGCATTCCCACTTGCCCACGACATGATCCAGTTCTACCAACAGAAGGACACGAGAATCACGAGTGCTCTGGAAAAGGACAAACACTTGACCACAAAAATGGTGGAAGGTTACAGTCTAATCCACAAAGAAGGGAAAATCTTGATCCCTGACAAACTCAAACTAAGAGTCATGGAGTGGTACCACACGATGTTGGTACACCCCGGAGAAAAGAGAATGGAACAGAGCGTACGCTCAGTCTTCACCTGGAAAGGCCTCCGAAAGGACGTCCAGGACCTCTGCAAGCACTGTCACACATGTCAGATGTTTAAGAAAAGTGGCCGGAAGAAGTATGAATTACTACCGGAAAAAGCAGCCGAGGTTACCAAATGGCAGAGGGTCAATGTGGACCTCTGGGGACCCGCAACTGTCCACAACAAAAATGGTAAAGACTACCAAATCCATGTCCTCACGATGGTGGATCCGGTAACCGGATGGTTTGAACTGGCTCACCTAAAGGACTCCCCAAATGCCGCAGAAACTCAACGATTACTGGACAGTGTATGGCTAGCAAGATATTCGCATCCAAAAGAAATCGGTTTTGATGGTGGCAGTGAGTTCAAAGCAGAGTTCCAGGAGCTCTGCAAGAACATGGGACTGAAAAGAAAACCAAGTGGCGCCTGGAACCCCCAATCCAATTCAGTATTGGAGAGGATTCACCAGGTGCTGAAAGATTGCCTACTGTCCTTTAACTTGGAGAAGAGGGACCTCCACAGAAAGGACCCCTTTGAAGAATTCACCACAAAGGCAGCATATGCTGTCAGAAGCGCCATTCACACTATACTGGGATACTCCCCAGCGCAGTTGGTGTTTGGCAGAGACATGTTCATGCCGGTGAACTTTCCAGTGGACTGGGAAGCCATCCAAGCTAGGAAGCAGAAGAGCATCCACAAGAGCAATATCCGGGAGAACCAGAAGAGGATCCCCCATGTCTATAAGGAAGGAGACTATGTCACCCTGGAGAGGAAGGGCATTATACCAAAACTCTCCTTCCCACGGCAAGGACCTTACAAGGTGCTCAAGGCCCATGACAATGGAACTGTAACTATTGAAACTGCCCCCTTTGTAACCGACCGGGTTAATATCAGACGCATCCACCTCTATTATTGCAGGGATAGTCCAGAAGCAGAGTAATACTAACAGTACCATGGAGGAGCATGCCGTGCACCGGAACCAGTCACGAGTATACTTGGGACTGGAACAAATCAGCGAGTCTCCGGAATCGCCAATTCCAGAGGCCGTTGCATCTAATGGCAAATAGACTAATCAATAGAGCTCACAATTTACATATCACTACTATTCTAATCACTAGTAGACCCGGGGTATGGCATGCTTGCATGCTATTTTTGGTGATCATCACCAATTTTGCTGAGCTGAAAAATTGCAAAAGAAAAGAAAAAATTTGCTGTCCGGAAAGAAACAGCATCAGCAAGAACAACAGTACGACTTGTCTCTCCAGCACAGCATTACTAGACATGCCGGCGGCACCACCGATGTCCTCCTACTACACCACTGCTGCTCTTGTCGTCCTTGCTAGATCATTACTAGACAAATTGGACGATGAATCGTTTCCGATTCAATTCAGCTGCTTGGCACATAAAAAAAGAGAAACAGGAACAGGAACAGGAACAGGAACACCACCAGCAATACCATCGATCGTAACAATCAACACCATGCCCTTGACTGGAGGCAGGAAAGCCGGCATCGGCAACTACACGAAGGCCGAGTTGGAGAACATGTTTGCTGCCATTAGAGCTATCCTACCATGTGGTAGAGAAGACTGGGATGATGTTGCAGACGTACATGCTGAAAAATTTCCTGGAAGGGATACTAAATCCATTCGCAACAAATATAATCGATTGCACCGGAAGAAGGCGCCAACAGGCAATCCAACCATGAGATGGGACATTAAGGAGGCAAAGGAACTCTTCCGAATGATAGGTGACAAGGCATGCATCATTGATGGAGAAGATATTTATGAGATTGAAGCAGATGACTTTACTCCTCCTCGTCCTTGTCCCCCCCCCCCCCCCTCCTCCTCCTGATGCTTCAACCCAACCGGTACCACTTCTACTTGGTCAGCCAACTCAACTAACTCAACCAACTCAAGAAGTTACACAGCTCGAAGAAGTTAGTACCATGAGCACTAGCAGGAAGAGACATTACAACAATCGCAAAGGAGAGGAATTGAAGATGATGAATACAATTGCTCAAGTATTAAAGCTTCAGCAGCAGGCATTGGAACAACAGCAAAGACATCAGGAACAACAGCAACAATATCAGAGAAAGGCAGACGAAGAGAGGAAGGTGTTGATGCAGGCAGTCCTTGCAATTGGTGGTAGTGGCGCCGTCGCCGGCACCGGCACCGCCGTCGGTGCCACAACATCTACTCCTAGTAGTGTCGGTGTCAGGGCCGTTGTTGGTGCCGGTGCCGGTGGTGGTCGTGGTCCTAGTATTACTCCACAGATTCGTCTTACTACTCCCCAAGTTACTAATGTTATTGGGAAGCTCAAAAGAAAAGTAAACAGTCTCCAGCATCCTGACTACAGCAGTGACAGCAGCAGCAATGATTCGTTGACATCGATTAGTTAGGAATCGAATCGATCGATGACGTTGACGTCAATTAGTTGGTTAGGAATCGAATCGATGGATTCGATTGATTAGTTACTTAGTTGAATCGATCGATTAGTTAGTTGAATCGATCGATTAGTTAGTTGAATCGATCGATTAGTTAGTTAGTTAGCAGATTGGCTGTATCTCTTAATTGCTATCCTCGGGGTTCTACGGTCCCTTCTTCTCTTATCTTCCTCCCCAAGCAGTGGATTGTTGTAATCGGGGGTTAAGTAGTTGTCGTATCCAAGCACATCTACTAACTCCAGGTAAACCACGAACGGTAGTTGATAATTTGGGTGCCTCTTGAATGGAAACCCCTCGATTGCCAACAACAATGTTTTCCAAGACTTCCTTTATTTTGTTCTTTTCTGAACCGTAAGACTTGCCAAGTACAACTGAAATAGTGTGTATCATTTTCGCACAATCTTTTGTATTTAGTGCAGGCTCGGGAACAACAACATTGGGTGCGGATGTGAGTGATTGGGTAGGATTGGAGTCCTGTGCATTAGTGGTCAGTACAGACATATGAGCCGAATGCTTTCGTGGAAATATAGGAGGGGGCAAACTATCGTCTGACTCACTATCAGTAAACCCCAAGCGTGATTCAGTAGGAGGTACCAGATTTAGAGACATTGGTTTAGATGGGATTGATGGCGTTTGATTACTCTCGGCACAATCACTTCCCATTATTGCAAGAATGGCACCTTCGGTAGATTGAAACATATGGGATTCATGCGGGTCCAGTAGGTATGTCTGTATCAAATCTTCTCCTACTGGTTGGGATAACTTTGGTGTCTTGTTGTCAATAGAAGGAGGAGTACAATTTTGGTGGGGTTTAATACCAACAAGCGATTTGGCGGCCATTTGGATATCATCTGTATTGGCAGATAAATTGACGGAAGCAACATCAGTCGATTCGGCACGCATACGGATTTCATCTAATGTGAGCAAAGGACTAGAACAATCATGGGAATGATCTGAACACACATCAGTAGATCTGGTACCCAATTGAATGTCATCTAACGTTGGCAGGTGCGGTGAAACTGGTGAATTAACAGAACCATACAACCTCCGTGAGAGGGTGTGGGTTCTGGGCTTGTCTGGAGGGGGACATCCATCGCCAAGATTTGACGGTGAGTTTAAATCAGGCTTTTCGGAGAATCGAAAGTCAATGTTGAAAGAAGATAAATCAACACCAAGTAGCATTGAGGCAAATCTGTCCGCGATACTGTTCAGTGAAAAAGTAAGACATTCTTGGTCCTGAAGAATAATACCACCACCATCCATAGAGTCACCAAAGTTACTTTCATCAAAGAAGAATCGGTCGTATTCGTTGAGCAAAATTCTGTCGCGCAATTCATTAGACCGACTAGTGGAATTGGTCTGGAGGGAGAAGGGTTGGACGTCAAATGGAAAAGAATCTGGGTTTGGGGAGTAACGGAATTCTTGGCCTGAAATGCTGACATGATATATGATGAAATCACCAGGCTTAATATCCAATAGTGGACAAAAGTTAGATGTTGCTCGGTTCGTTAATCCAGTCTGATTGGGGTTGATATTTGTTAGCTTCTCCAATGTTTTGATACCAGACCTGTCCAGATTACCGTCAACCATGTTTTGATGATGGATATGTTCCCGGTCAATTGTAGTCTGTTTCTTGAGATGATAAGGACAATTGATTTGAGCACCGGAAGTATAAGCTGAGGTTCTCCTATTCTGAGGACGACAACTGGAGTTACGGAAAGTTGTTAACTCCCCTTTGGAAGTTATACGTTTTCCTTTTGAATTGGTGGAATCCGAATAGCGAGGTGCGGGCAGCATGTGTATCAGGCAATAAAGGTTCTGTGTGTCAATTGTTGTTGGCAAATGCAATTCCAATAACGTAGAAGTGGAAGTGAATGGATCGGACTGCGTAAGGGGCGGAATAGCCTCGTTGATGAGCTGACGTGAACATAGGGACAAAAAGGACTCGTGGTAAACCAAACCTTCCACCAACCCAGGTACGGGAATAGTCAAAGGTAAAGGCCAATATGGATGTCTTTTGGCAAAGTCAAAAATGATGGGAAAACATGTGCAAATAGAAGACCTCATCTGCGTGAATTCAACATGTCGAGTGCAGGAAGTAGTGAAGTTAAGAATATTGTGGGCGGTCATAATATCTTGCTCAAACTCATGCCGGTTTCTATCCGGATATTTGTAATTCGAACAATGATTCCATTTGAAAACAATTCAATGGGTTGTTGAGTCGTCTTCACGCTTCAAAACAACAGAAACACCATCTACTCCGTAATGATTTTCAACAAACGAAGGTTGGCCATCAGGAACATATGTAACCACATCAACTTCTTTGCTGTTGAAATGATAAATCATTTGTCCAATGGAAGATAAAGTAGATGATTGTTGAGTAGATTTAGCAGCACATTGAATACCACCCTTCGACATAAGCTTGGAAACAGAATCATTATACAGAGAAGCAAAGGCAACATTGGTTCAGTGAGGCAGTTTTCTACGTTCGCTGGAGGCTAGGAGTTGGCCAGCAACAGTTTCGGCTAAATTGGTGCGTTTGAAACCCATGCGGAGCAATCTTTTACTTGGATCCGATGGAGAAAGTTTCCGGTAACAAAAGTTGAGAGCGAAATCTTTTGCAATCAAAGAAGCAGCGTTGATCATTGATTGTTCAACATGGGAATTGGATTGGAAAAGATAATGAAGCTCTTTTAAGAAAAAGAATTGCCCAGCAACGATACGGGAATAGGCTTGGTGTATATTTTTGTCAAAGCCCTCACTGTTGGCAAAAACAGTCCAAAGCTTTGGATCATACTTCAAAAGGTACAAAATGACATCGGCACAATGCTTAGTAAGAGGATTGTTGTTGATATCGAGTAGGGCGGAATATAAACTGATAAGATTTTGGAAGAAGGAATCGCTCGATGTTGAATTGGACAAAGCAAGCATGTATCGAGTAATCGTTTGTTGAGAGGAAGCAACCCAAGTGTTGTAGGATTCGACCCCTTCACTACCACCGGATTTGTAGTTAGTAAATAAACGGTCGTGTTTGGATCTAACAGATCTTGTGAGATGTTGGAGACACAACGACACCAAAAAGGAGATTCCAAATTGATGAAAAAAGGCTTTGAATGTAGCTACTAATTGACCTTGGTCGGTGAAAAAAGCATACAAGTCAACGGGGGTGCCATGTTTCCAACAACACTGTATAACCCAAGATAATTCAGAAGTCTTTTCCGCAGGAATGATAGCCCACACAAGAGGTATTGTGTTGCCGTAACTAGTCTTGGTTACAAGAACAAAACATACACCATCATAATTATGTTCTTTGTAATGGAAGCAATCACCGACAAACACTGGAGTAGTTAATTTCCCGAAATATTTCCCAGAAGCGATTGGGGTAGCAACAAAACATCTATAGAACCGATTTTCGGTGTCAGTCTGAAGAATAACAGTGGCTTCAGGATTCTTGAAGGCAAATGCCTGCATCCAGGTTGAGTGGGTGCATGATTGTTGATTGGGTAAAGATTTGAGCATGTATTAAAAACACGCATTTCAAGATCGACGTAGCATCTTTTAGACCTGCCTCGGTTTGGAAGTGGAATTGAGACCAGATACTAGAAACCAAGAATACAGAATTTTTTGGGAAGTGTCATCGGGAGATGGGCTATTCATCATACATTTGGACATAAATTGCTGGAATGGAGGGAAATGAGCTAAATAAATTTGTTCCTTTATCGAGGGTAACGTCTGATGGAGACAACAATGTTGTTCGAACAAAAATAAAATACATGGGTGCAACGAATATAAGCCAGAAAAAATTACGGATAGGATTGCGTAGGAAAGGAGGCAGGGGAACCTATCACCAGGCTCAAAGGTGAGGATACTAATTTTTTAAACCGACACTGAGGTCCAGCAGAACATAAACAGCAGGTAAAATACCTGCGGTCAGGCCCAGTAGCAATAATATAAAAAGTGTGTCGTAACAAGCAAACGTAATCGGTCTTACGGCCGATTGATTTAGTGAGTAGAAATAAGATCATTGTTACCGTTCGATTGTCTTTCCCGATTGTCGATCGGCAGGTTAATTACTTGTCGGGAATTACTCGTCGTATCGTGTAATTTCAAGCATACAAAACACATGTAATTCTTAAGACACAAAACACACGCAATCCATCTTCGATCGGTCTTTTACCGTATAATTCACCGTGATATTCTCTCTGAATATCACATGTGATTGTACCTTATTATGTAGAATTAGTACTAGGTTGTACGTAGGTTTTAGGGCATGATAGTGTTTTAAAGTTGTTAATTCTTCGAAGAGTGAGCTGTTGGGAAAATTCCCTCTAAGAGACAATCCACATGGATTAATCACCGACGATTATTCACTCAGGTTAAATAACCTTACGAATAAGGTTATTTGCCTTTGTGATTCTTCGTACGTGCGATACGCTTTACACGGTGAATTCTTTTCAGTCCCCTTCAGTCGTAAATCCTCCAACCGTCAAGCGACTGGATTCTATGACTTAACCTATTCATCGTGAGTCGTGTTGAATACCAAACTGTATCCAGTCTACCATCAGAGGCCCTATCAAAAGAAATGGGGCGGCGTTTTGCCTTTCATTCTGGCTTGTATCATGGCATTTTGCCCTGATCCTTGCCGGTTTGATATATTGTATTTATGGATCAAATTATCCATCTTCGAAATGCTCATTGCATATCGAACATAAAATCAACTTGTTACTTCGATCGAACGATCGATCGAACATTCCATCGAACGATTGATTTTCCTTTTATTAAATCTCTTACCACATGCAACGAGAACAATGTTCCCGGAAAACAGCGCCACTCATTAGCTTTGTAAACAAATCAGCAATATTTGTTGAACCTGGTTCCTTTGCAACTCTGATAATCCCTGCTGCAATAGATTCGCGTGCTTTGTGGTATGCAATGCTGTTGTGCTTCTTCTTACATGGGCTTTCGGGTCGCGTAACATTCGTGACAACAGAATCATTATCACAATATACGTTTGTGCTTCCATCAATTGGAACACCCATCATTCTCAACTTGTACCTTAGACCTTCAACCAATTCGATTGCAATTTTCAAAGCAATGATTTCAGATCCAAAAGTTGATGTCTCAACTGTTGTTTGTCTTTTGGAAAACCAAATGATCGGTGCATTATTAATGAAGATAATAACACCAGTATGAGATCTCCTTGTTGCCTTGCATCCAGCATGGTCAGCATCGACAAAACAGCTCATCGTCACATGTTTTCCCATAGCTTCAGGCATATCTGTTGGTATGACTTCAGCGGCACCAGGATAAAATTCAGACCAATCACATTTTTGAAATTTACTTTCATCAACACTTGGTACAGTATCATCAAAAACCAGTTTTGACCTGTTGTACTTTTTCAAATATGCAAATATGTGAAACAACTGATTCAAGTGTCCTTTCCTTGCCTGTGCCAAATACCTTGACATCAGTGAGACTGGCATTACTATGTCAAGTCTTCCTAATTCACAAATCCACCTGAGAACTCCAATTAAACCTTGATAGTAATTTTGCAATTCAGGGTTCAATTCTTCTGATATATCAATTTCCGGTCGGTAATCATGTGACAGTGGACTGGATGCTGATTTTGGTAGATACTTGTAACCATATTTTTCAGTTCCTAACTCTTGTTCGACTGCTGCAACAGCTTTCGCTGTATAATTAGTGCTTGATAATGACCATCTTGGCTTTGAATCACCTTCAAAGTAGAATTTCCCAATATCAGCTCCCAAATACAGAGTTGGCTCTTCAATCGTATCATCCTTCAATTTGAACTTTCGTTCAATGTTTTCAAGCTGGAACTTTGGATCTTCGCCAGAACATAAGATATCGTCTACGTATGCAATGAGCATTGCCCAGTATCTGGATCCATCTTTCCTGGTTTCAATTCTTAAGTGCACATCCGGATCTGCCTTGCAAGGTGAATATCCAAGATCCCTCAAATGCTGGGTGAGGTATGACCTGAAAGATGCACCAGCAACCGGCAGTCCATACAATGCGCGGACAATCTTGCAAGGCCTTCCTGCAAGGTGAGGTGGAAAACCATCTTCTGCTCTCGCTTTTAGAAAGTATTTCTCTTTAATTGGGGCTGTCAAATATGCATTTTGAATATCAGCTGATAGAACCTTCAAATCATTCAGCGCTGCCAGCAGAAAGAATATTCTTACTGAGTCTCGACTGGGAACGGATGAATAAGTATTTTCTTTGGCCACTGCAGGGACTTTGTGACCGTCCCCTACCAACCTGGCCTTCCTTGTTAGGGATCCAAGCTTGATGTCAAAAATCATATGAGTTGTTATCTGCTTATGGCCAACTGGAATAACATCATCATCAGAAAATTCAAACACTGCCATATTATTTGTCATTTCCTTATGAATTGCTCTTTCCCAGTGGTCGGTCCCTGTTTTCTTATCAATAGCCAGCGCTTGTTTGATTGAATGTGGCAATTCAACTCCATATTTGTGAGTCTTCAACCAATACTTTGCTGTTTTGGCCGCTTTAAGGATTCGATCCTTCCTCCTCAAAATTTTGTGCACCCACCATCGGAATGCTGGTGTTTTTTCAAGATTATTGTTGATAGCATATTCAGCCAATTGCACTGGAAATGACTCTTTCACATCACTTAGCTTACACCAAGATTCAGTGCCATCTTTCCAACTGGCTAAAATTCTCCAACCCCTAGTTGTAGGTTTATGGGTTTTCCTGCCATTTTTTGCTATAGTTGTCGCTTCCTCATCACTTAAAGCAGTGTTGTCTTTTTCATGGTCAATGAGCACATCCAGTAAAGTGAATATCCGTCCGTCATCATCAACAGAACTATACAGACTTTCTGCCACAATATTTGCCGTGTATTCCTCCATTGTACCATCGGGTAGTTGCAATTTATACAGCCTCGTGTCTAGTATGGGATTCTCATTTCTGAGTCCTATCGGTCTGTTTTGCAAGTCGCGAACCCTGTCCTTGACAACGCACCTGAGTCTTTCATCACCTCTTTCAATGATTACTTCATTTCCCAGATATTCATCTGGTTCATCAACATCTTCTACCGATGCTTCTGGCTCAGCCATTTCAAGTTTCATATCCGGTGTTTCTACTGGTTGATTCTCAAATAGCTCTATTTGGGGCTCTGGGTAGTTTTCCTGGAAGAATGATGCGCTATCCTTTACTTCATCTCCAATCTTGGATTCAATTGATTTGTCAATTGCTTCCATTCTTCTGAGGATATCTCTGTCCCGCCATTCAAATTCCTTGACGGGTCTTATTGAATTTGTAGATATTGGTATTGCCGACTCAGGCAGGAGCCAAAAACAATCCCCCCCACCTACCCTATTTCCACAGGGGCCCAACCATCGCGCCAGCCTTTCAACACCTCGGGTGGAAGAATCACCTTTTTCATAATAAAACACAAAATCATACCATTCCGATGAAGTGTATAATGTAATATCCGGTCTATAGCCATGGACCAATTCAAATGGGGTTCTCCCCATTGAAGAAGGGTTGTTGGAGGCTGTTCGCTGCCTGATATTAGCACATAGTTCACCACAAAATGACCATAATCTTCTCGGTGACTTCTTCTTTGCAGACTTGGTTGTGATTGCACTACCAAGATGGCCAATTGCTTGTTCTGCCCGATTTTGGAATGGGCAATGCGGCTGGATGAATGTCTGATGGATATGGTTGCGCTTTACAATTGAATTCCAGTGTGTTTTGTAGGTTCTTGAGGATCCTTGTTCTGGCGCACCATCAGAAATCAAATGCTCTGGAATTCCAATTTCATGAATAAATGTCTTCAGTCCTTGGTGGGCTTGTGATTTGTCCTGTATTGGTATAAATACTTCAAACCCATTTCCATTTGTAAAGATCTGTGCACATTTTTCTTGCCTCATAATACTCGTGGTTCTTGCATGCCATGTATCAGTGTACCAGGTTCCTTGTGCGACTCTCTTGTTCCTGAAGCGCTGAGTAGGCAGCCGCTTCATCAATGGTGATTGCAAATTCCTGAGTGCCTTCTGCGTCGTGACTTTTAATGTCTGCTCAGCTTTCTTAAAACTAATGTTCCAAGTTTTGGCTAGGCGTTCACAGTCAACTTTGTTTGGACCTTCAATTGTTATCACTGATGGCCCCCATTGATTTCTTCTGTCAAGAGACCTTCTTTCTAGTGTATTGTCAATTTCTTGCAAGCTAGGGGCCTGTTTTGATTCTGCTTCAGGAGCTTCCATAAAGTCAAATTCTGTATCATCAAACAAAAATTGGTCTACCCTTCGCGCGCTTGAAATATTCCTTACTGAAGAAATCCGATGAGCAATATTTCCATCTGTTGCAATCTGGCATTCAGTTAGCATTCTCCTTGTGGATACCTGATGGACCCTCATCAGTTTGCATTGCTGCATGACACTTGGATGCCGTTCTTTGCCTAAGCTGGTCTTGGGAAGTTTATTTGTAACATTACTTGCAGGTTCTGTTACAACAGAACTTTCCTCCATTGCTTGGTCCTCTTCGGTCGACATAGCTTGAAGGCTGAACTGGTCCCCTGAAATTGGATCTCCATTGTCAATGGCTAGCTCGGCCATCCTGAACTTCAGTGAATGTGGATCCCAGGGGGTATCATTTGTTGCTATCAAATGTTGACATTCGTCAAGCTCAATTCTTGTGGGCTTTCTTGTGGGGAAATATGAGATCACGTTTCTCATACTCAGTTTGATAAAAACTTTCTTCGGATCATCATCCTCCAATGGAGTTTGAATTGTAATTCCATGCTTGGATCTTGGATCAAATTGGCGAGGTGTCTCTTCAACAGAGTTGAAATTGCAGTCCCTCACTTGATTTGGGCATATCAAGCTGTTTTTCAATTTGTCCCCAAAGTACAGTGCTTGATGGAACACTATGATATATACTTGGCCTGATGTTGGATTCGTCCATGCAGTCGCACAGCTTCCAATGGGGATTTTCTTGATGGGCTTGTATTCTTCAGAAAAAGGTGCGACATCAACGTGTGTTGTGATTTGATCAGGATTCAGCAATACCATATTGCTTCCTGCTGCGGTAGTATCTGCATGTGAGTCTAACTCACAATATCCTTCTTCATTTTCCCCATCATCAAAACCTACAGGAACATTCATCTGGTATAATGACCGGCTCACCATTTTTAACAATTTGTGTTCTAGTGATAGTGTCCGGTTATTATGTCATTTCTTAGATTTTGATCCAAAACTGTCACCCGCGCCTTCATTTTCAGTTTCTTTCTTTTTAGTCTCAGCAGCCTTGAGATTTCTTTTCTTCTTAGCCTGTCTCATCTGGTAAAGCTCCTGGCGCTGTTCTTTTGACATTGTTTTATAAACACTTGTTGGGTAAGGCTTGCACTCAACTTTTCCTGTAAAGGTTCCAGTTGTCTTTTGCTTTTTGTTGCTGGTTGTGCCCATAGAATACAAACTTCTGGAACCTCTTTTACTCTTCCCGGTTGCAAGCTTTTTCAATCCAAGACGATTGGTGAATAGAATCAAACATTCATTGAAGTTGTCACGATAGTCTTTGCTCTCATCAATTGCATCTGCTTTTGCAGCATCAAGTCGCTCATCACTGATTGAATTGATAAAATCCCAAACAAATCTTCTTTCGTTATGATTCTTTTCAAATCTCAGAATTGTTCCATGAAAAGCAGTCCAATTTCGCTTGTGCTTGTTCCAGTCATAACCCTTGGAATCTCCAGTGTAGTGTGAATCTTTCATATCCTGATATGTCTTATTCAGAACCATAGTGATATTGGTATCAGTGTAAGCATGTTGCATGAGAGAAATGAAAGCGTTTCTGGCATTAACAGAATTCAGTGCAGTGTTTTGGAAATGTGCCACATATTCCCAACCAGGACCTTTTCTTGTTGCATCACACAGCAACCTCCAGACGACGTTGTTGTCCTCATCGTACTGGTGACCTGACAGAACGCCACATCTTTCATTGTAATCACTCCAAGTTGGATAAGTATCTGTTGTACTTTGCCCAACTGTTCCAGCCCTGGCTTCGTCAGTAACTTCTTCCTTTTCTTGGGGTCTTATGACATACAAGATTGGGAATCCCTCAGAGTTGAATCTGTATCTCAGGTTTTGTCGGAAGCCTTCCTCCCATTCCCTGAATTTTGTGAGATCCTTTAGCTCGGGTGGAGTTGCCTTTTCCTGTGATTTCACACTTGATTCCATCATCTTGATTCTGAATTGCTGCAGTTCCAGGTTGTTTGGGTTTGCGTTCCAGTCGATAGCCCTTGGCTTGACTCCAATCAATGGTTGATACCGGGCCCAATTTGCCCAAGTTAGGAGCCTCGATGATAGCCTGTTACCATAGTGGATACTTTTTGGATTAGGACAGTCCGGACTGATAGATTTCAATCCATGCATGAACGATTGAATGCTTTCCTTGTTGAGGTCTGTAATTTCACGAATATTAGACATCCCTCCCCTCATAATTTCTTCAGCTGATTCATAGTTGATACCAAAATCCATTAGGCTGCTCCTGAAAGCTAGCTGTTCTGGGTTCAGAAATCTACCATTGTTGAATCCCCTGATTTTTATCCTGGGTTGGGACGACCTTCTTCCCAGTCGTTCAGCTCTTGCGTTCTCTGCATTTTGGTCAGCATCATTTCGCCCGTCCTCATCATTTTCACTATCCGCTTCACCTGGATTCACACCCCTTCTTTCTGCATCTCTCATTGCCCTGACTCTCTTCTTTATTTCTTGGTCGATGATTCTCTTCATGGTTGAGTTTGTTTCTGGGTCCCCAAAGGCCCTTTCCATGACTTCCATGATTTTATCTTCCAAATCTTCCTTTTCTTGCATACCTCTTCCATTGTTGTCATTAGAATTCTGTGGATCGTCCTCGTCCACTTCCATTTTTGTTTCTTCTATGTCGGCTTCGGCTCTAGTTCGTACCATGGTGGAGTGCGATATTTCAAATGGTGTTTGGAATTATTTTGTGATGAAATATGGATGGGCGATTTGTAGTGGGGTATCCGATGGAAGTTGGTATTGGGTGGAAGAGTGTAATTAAATCGAGGATTGGATGTGAGAAATGGGTATTAGTTGTGACAGTCGTTCTGTATTTTTCCGGATCGAATTTTCGTTCCGGTTTGGTTATACTTTTGTTCGGATCGAGTTTTCGTTCCGGTTGTCTGTATTTGTTATTTGTGTGAGCTTGCTTTTGCTTTTGTTGCAAATCAAGATTGTGAGCTTTCCTATCCTTTCTCGGGATTTGCTCATTCTGTATTTCTGTGGTGAAAGATTGAAAGATTGTTTCCTGAGAATTTAGTGTTCTCTTTTCCTTTTGGATCTTTCGATCTTCGAGATTTGGTGTTCTCATATCTTTGGATTTTCGTTTTTCGTGCCAGATGCTCTTTGCAATCTGTTCCTTCTTGCGGGCAGATGCTCTTTGCAACCTGTTCCTTCCAATCTGTTTCGCCACAGAATACTTCAGGCTCAATCTTCTGGCTCACTTCATTCTTGTTTTCAGTGAAAGATCAGTGTTCTCGAATATTGATTCCTTTCAACTGATGCCAACCTGGGCGATTCGTTCAGCTGAATCTTCCAGTGTCTTTTCCCTTGCTTGTTTGCTGGATCTCGAAACCCGGTGGAGCCACCACCTTGGTTCGATTCTTTGGTCTCTTCTTTCAGGGAGACCGCCCTGGTGTTGGTCTATTCCAGGGCTCCACAGGCAACTGCCTCTTTTACATCCTTGAGGGTTGATGCCGGTAGCTGATCAGGCTATTCCGGATTAGTCTTCGAGCTCAACTGCGTTTCTCGGTGGGAAACGCGGTCCTCAGCATTGTAGGATGCTGGGTCTGATAAACTATAAAAAGTGTGTCGTAACAAGCAAACGTAATCGGTCTTACGGCCGATTGATTTAGTGAGTAGAAATAAGATCATTGTTACCGTTCGATTGTCTTTCCCGATTGTCGATCGGCAGGTTAATTACTTGTCGGGAATTACTCGTCGTATCGTGTAATTTCAAGCATACAAAACACATGTAATTCTTAAGACACAAAACACACGCAATCCATCTTCGATCGGTCTTTTACCGTATAATTCACCGTGATATTCTCTCTGAATATCACATGTGATTGTACCTTATTATGTAGAATTAGTACTAGGTTGTACGTAGGTTTTAGGGCATGATAGTGTTTTAAAGTTGTTAATTCTTCGAAGAGTGAGCTGTTGGGAAAATTCCCTCTAAGAGACAATCCACATGGATTAATCACCGACGATTATTCACTCAGGTTAAATAACCTTACGAATAAGGTTATTTGCCTTTGTGATTCTTCGTACGTGCGATACGCTTTACACGGTGAATTCTTTTCAATAATCGCCAAATTTTTGACAGGGGCCGACGCAAATTGGTGGAGTTGTTAGTTGAACGTTTAACACTAACCCTAAGAGTTGACAACGTAACCTTCTAGACGGAGTTTATGTGGGAGGGGGGGGGGTTTGGGGGGGGGGGAAAATACGCAGAAATATTAAAAAAATCTGTTTTTAACAAGTAGACTTGGTACAAACGCTACGACTAAAAATCGCTAAAAAGCTTAGCCAAACATTTATTTACGGAAATGAGACGCGTTCATTTTTATGGTAGCAAACTCTCATTTTTTTGGTTGCACGTAACCATAAGATTTAACCTGAATACAGATAAAAATCATACAATTCTCATCTTCGTCATCATCGGCCCGTCGCGAATCGAATTTTATGAGAGAGTTGGTGAGAAATACAATCGGACTTTTTAGATTTGGTACAATTTGTACATGAATGAGTCGGACTTGATGTACTTACAGCTATCTACCGGTGCCGGTACTCTCATACGAATTGAAATTATTCGATCGAAAAAGACGCGAAGGAAAGATACCTCAATTTCACTCGCACGCGCGCGCATGCCAGCCGCGGATAAGGGACAGACCATAAAAACAAAAAAAGGGGTAAAGGACGGACCAAAAAAACGGAAAAAGCACAGACCATAAAAAAGGAAAAAGGACAGACCATAAAAACGGAAAAAGGACAGACCATCAAGTACATGCCAAGCAGTACAAGTACTACTACAGGTACTACTACCAGTAGTAATGCAAGTACCACATAGACAGTACACACTAATTTGCAATTAAAAAATAGAAAATCAGATATTTTGTGTGATTGAACCATGAATATTGTTCCTGTTATGGATGAGATGAATCATGAAAGAAACGGAAGTGAGTTATCTGTCATAGTTTGTGTGTCACCACCTAATTAGTGCATTGGGGTACTGGATTTGGAGAAAAAATACACACTAATTTGCAATTTTAAAAAAAAAATCAGATATTTTGTGTGATTGAACCATGAATATTGTTCCTGTTATGGATGAGATGAATCATGAAAGAAACAGAAGTGAGTTATCTGTCATAGTTTGTGTGTCACCACCTAATTAGTGCATTTGGATACTAAGAATTTTCAACACCAAAAAGGTTACATGGGGAGACCAATCTTGCTACTGCCATAACTTTGCTTCCAGAGGGAGTTAGAAGGTTCTACAGGTACCAGCGCCCACGAACAATTCAATCGTAAACCCGAGGTGCGAAAAAGATAGGTACCGGTACGCTCGTAATTGGTGGAGTTGTTAGTTGAACGTTAAACACTAACCCTAAGAGTTAACAACGTAACCTTCTAGACCGAGTTTATGAGGGAATTTGGGGGGGGGGGGGGGGGGATACGTAGAAATATTTAAAAAAATTGACTGAGTTATAGTTTGGGCTGGGACTGGCAAGACTTGCACTCTCTTCAAATCTGGTGGGTTTTTTTATTAATGATTGAGTTAATTTTAGGTTGGGGATGGGCAGGATTTGCACTATCTTCAAATCTGGTGGGTTTTGGGGTTGACAATTAAATTATATTTTGGTGAGGGACTGGAAAGATTTGCACTGTGTTCAAATCTGGTGGGTTTTTGGGTTGATGACTGAGTTATATTTTGGTTCGGGAATGGAAAAGATTTGCACTGTGTTCAAATATGGTGGGTTTTGGGGTTGATGACTGAGTTATATTTTGGTCAGGGACTGGCAGGATTTGCAATGTGTTCAAATATGGTGGGTTTTTGGGTTGAGGATTGAATTATATTTTGGTTGGGGACTGGAAAGATTTGCCCTTTGTTCAAATCTGGTGGGTTTTTGGGTTGATGACTGAGTTATATTTTGGTGGGGGATTGGCAAAATTGATTGGCAAAAATTAACTGTGTTCAAATCTGGTGGGTTTTTGGGTTGATGACTGAGTTATATTTTGGTGGGGGATTGGCAGGTATTAAATTCCTTTCGTGACCAGAAGTACCGAAGCTACCAAATGGTAGATACCTTATTCGTACGAATCCATGAGTCCCGTATCAATCAAAGTAATCAATTCCCACAGCATATCGATTCCCACGGCGCATCAATTCCCATCGCGCATCAACGGTGAGCAATCCCTGTTTTACAGTATTGCCATCGTTCTTCGATGAGCAAACTCTGACTTCATAAAGTATCACACGAGCTACGGGAGCAATTCCTGACCTTAATGATAAACAATTCATGGAGTCTTCCGAACGGAACAAGAGAAGAAAACCGTTGGCGTGTGATTCTCACACAGTATATATACATGCATACAGATATATATTGTCAACGACCAATACATGTACGGAAATAATCAGCGAGTAATCTCATCACTACGCAACAGCAGTTGCAACGTATTCATCTCAATAAAAGAGATATCTTGCATTTCAGCAAGATTTCACTTTATCTCATACTTTTAACATTCAACTGATTTATATCCCAAAATTCACACTAGTTGCTACCAACTACTTGTAATCTACATACTAAGGTCTGTCTTGCTGCAATCTGAATAAGTCACAACAAGAAGAGATCCGGCATTTCCCTAGCTTCGCCTGTAGTCCGATTATCCGTTGCCAAAAGTATCCAACACAATTGTCACGCGTAGAGTACAATCGTTTGTCTACTAACACACTAACGCAGCGTTGCTGTTCTTCAGAAGCCTTTGAATCAGACCCTCAACGGATCGGATTCAGAAGGAAAATAATAGATTAACAGTTGCAAGCTCTAAGGTGGCTTGCACACAAAAGGGAACAGGAACGGAATTGAATACAATCCCTACGCTGGCATATGCCAGTCGCACACCGTACACGAAGCAGTTCTCATTCCCAGTCACCGCGCAATTCTTTCGGAGGATCGGAACTGTCACAGATGCCGAACATACCGATGATGCCCGGCAATGTATTTGGGGGCGAAGAGAAGAATGACGCCGAAGTTACTACTGCGAACCACTTTCCCAGTTTTGATACTGATATGAAGAAGATACTCGTATCCCTACTCAACGTAACAAGTGAGACTAATAGTAAGCTGTGTTTAGCTCTCAAGGAAGGCGGATTATGCGAGTGGAATGCATTCCTCGACGCACTTATCGAACCGGACTTTGCACGCGAGCTTACCTATACTGAAGGAGGACTACCAACGCATATCCCTTGATCCATTCAAAGGAGCATAGAAGCACTTGCGGATTTTGCTATCGATCTTCAAGAAGACGATGTCGCTCTAGCAGAAGACGAGAGAAATTGGAAGGATGTGAAATCATATACATATAAGGAATTCCAGTCATTCCGCAAAGAGCGTGCCCAACGCATGCGTAACGAATCTGCTCTGAACCCCCCACCTCCTCCGGCGGGAAGTAACAAAAAGTCACCTCAGCAGGTAAAGTACGAATCTTGGTGCCGAAAAGCACGGGATGAAAAGTCCTTCACGCCCCTCACGAATGACTCAAGATTCGAACACTGGCTTGTAGGTTTCAAAGCTAAACTCGAGGCATATGACATCGACACAGAAACATTCCTTGATGAAACTTGGCCTCCAGCTACACTTCTGGGTTATACCCGTGATCTCTTCGTCAAACAGTGTGCCTTCTTCTGGGTACTGATGTTGGAAGTCTTCAAAAGCGATCTTTCTGCATCGTGTGTACACAGCCATTCTACCACCCATGATGGACGTAAAGCATACTTCGATTTCGTAAACCTTCACAGCAAATCCAAAGCCAAGGTATATGACAATTCGACTCAGCTACAAGCGTTGCTAAAGTTGAATCTCAACAATTGGAAAGAATACAAACTGAAATTCATTACACATTGGTTTGATGAATTAAATCACCTCAATAAGCTCCGTCCTCCCAACAAGCCCCTTGAGTACCATACTGCAAAATCAGCATTATGTCAGGCATGCTATTCCAGCTTTCAGCTAAGTGAACAGTTTGCCAAAGTCAAGGATCCAGGTGGGACGAATAGTACCGTGACAGATGCAGTCGCTGAAGCAGCTGCTATCCACAAACTTAAAATCACGCTTTTACTCGAAGCAACTCGACTCGATTCCCAGTCCGCGATGTCTGCTCCTCAGTCGACTGTACGTGCACACGTTCATGACTTCTCCTCTGAACCAAGCCAAAACCATGATGACTTTGCTCTCCCTATCGAATTTGAAGGAGACTATCAAGATTATGCTGTGTTTAAGGCTGGACGTACCCCTGACCCTACCACGCGGCTGCCTACAAACATATGGAAGGCTCTGTCACGTCAGGACATGAAGAGTTGGCTTAGTTTTTCTCCGGAAGGCAAGAAAATCGTGGTCGCATCGTTACGACACGACTTACTTAACACAGATCAACCTGACCCCAACAATGTCAAACCCATTACCCGGAAGGCATATCAACATGAACATTCGGTATCGTTCCAAGAAGACGATACTTCGACCAAAGATGAGCACGCCAATTCAGCAGCAGATCTACATCCTGCTGTAGAAAATGATCGTGGAGGTGTTTTCCATGCATCATTAGGTGTATACAAATCAACAACCTCTTCTATTAAATTCCTTTTGCACGTACGCGAAAACGACAGTACTCTAAATTACGTACGTACATTCCTACGTAACTTACAGTACTGCAGATGGAATGATACGATCATACGAGTCAAAGATACGGAATAATGAGACTTCTTTCTCTCTGTGAGATTGGAATACGATCGAACCAGAGGTGCAATCGTCATTCTGACACCCACATTCGATACTTAGTGATCGGACAACAGTCACTCTTACGATCGAAGTTCGATACTTAGTAATCGAAGAAGAACACACACTAGCGGTTCGCACATGCAATCTCTTGTTAAGTGTGCTGTTTTCAAGAAAAGACAGCAGAGGTTCGAAGCGCTGCTCACGAACCTGTTACTTGTCTTCTGCTGTACGGTATAAAATACGTGCTGTAACACGTACATTCGCGTGCTGTATTAGCGGCAGCACCGACCTTTAGAAGGGATACTTGCTCTCCAGCAAGAATCATCTCTTCATCTCATACTTTTAGATTATTTGATTATTCAACCTTAAACCTTGCACCGGACGCCCTTTTGCGTCCCATTGTAGAACTACAAGCCTAAGATCTAACTGATTGCGTCGGTTACCGATAGTCAGAATAGATCTGGTTGGATTAACGTCCAATCGTAGTGGATATCAGAGAAATATTAGAACACAACAGACCGGCACCCCAACCGGCCTGCAGCTAAAGCTCCTGTTGCCCTTCTTTGCCTTTGGATTGAATCAGCTCAACAGCCAGTTTCAAAAGGAAAATAACAGATTAACAGTCGCAGGCTTGTTGAAGCTTGCAGAAGAAGACAACAGTAGAAGCACTCGACGAAGAACCAATCCGACAGCAGATCATCGAACGCTCGACTACGGACGACGATCGATAGTTCTCTGATCCGATTACACAACAAAGACCATCAACGGACAAGCCGTTTGTCTTTAATAGAAGCCCATTGCATTGGACACGCCAATAGCAATATCTCCATCCAGGGACCGCATTACAAGCTCTCCGGATCTCATTTTCCCCGTCTACACTCCACGTGACAACATCTTGTCAAGGACACATCGACGCCCATCATCTGATCGTGCTAAGCACCAGAAACACACCGACTACAACTATCATTGAGAGTTGTTTTTACACCTATTACTATATGTAATCTACGTCAACTGCTCAGCGCAAGCCCAGCAAGTACAACCAAAGACGCAACGCAAAAGAAGACGAAAACACAACGAAACGAAAACGAATTTCGTTGCCTCACCACGTCACCGGCACGTCGTATCTCATCGGAAACGGCTTCTCCTCAATATTGCGAACACGCTGGTACCATTCTGGTCCTCCATCTCCCAGTATTGACAGAGATATCCCATTGACAAAAGAAACAATTCGACAGGAGATCTTCGATCAACTCGACTACGGACGACGTGTTGCGAAAACGGCACCTACCTACGCAACAGAGAATCTCAACGGCGAGACTGCCACAACCAATTCGTTTTGCTCCTTACTGTTCAAGCCATCAAACCGTCTGTATCCCAGAGAAGCGGCGAATCTTCCACCTGTTATCGCACGGCACTTGTCATACACACGATAACCAGACCCCCTTTTCGTTGCGCACGGCACTTGTCATACACACGATAACCATATTCGTTGCGCGAATGGCACCACTCCCCTCATTCATCATGAGTACCTCAGATCTCGCACCACTATTCCCATCATTTGATCAAGCGTTAGCCACATTCCTACACGACTCCTTCGATGTCCCACAAGAATCCCACAGCACTTTGTGTGAGGCGCTCATCAATAGCCAGTATAGAACATGGTCAGATTTCCTATTCATAGAAGCCATCAATGATCTTGAATATCACGACGGGAGTGCAAGAGTACCACTCACTCGGCATGTACAGCTCAAGTTACATCGGTTCGTTGATTTTGGTCGACGCCTCACAGAACAAGGCCTAGACTGGGAAGAACTGGAGCACTACACCCAGAACGCTTTCAAGGACTACTGTCATGGAATCGGCAAAACAAGACGAGCCTCTACTACTGATGGTGGGCGGTCGACAAAACCGACAGCTCAGCTCAAATATGAGTCATGGATCAGAAAACCAAGGGACGAAACCACCTTTCCAGTGCTACAAAATGATGCAACATTTGCACATTGGCTTGTACACTTTAAAGCACAACTAGACGCGAATGGTATTAACCCCACTACATTCCTTGATCCATACTGGCCCGATCACGTGCTCACAGGGTACCCCAAGGCCCTCCATGACGAACAATGTGCATTCTTCTGGACACTCCTACGGCATGTGTTCCAAGGTGATTTTTCTTCCTCATGTATGTTGTACCACCAACGGACACGCGATGGTCGTCAGGCTTACTTTGATTTTGTCAAGCTCCACAATCCAGTGTCACCTCCAATGCCTTCAGCAACACCAGCATCCACTCACGCACCGGTTCATTCCACCAGTAGCACTCCCGCTGTTCATAACGGCCCTCCTACTACTGCCTGCAAACCGGCTGACCACCCTACTGTTGCCAATCCTGCGACCCATGCAGGACTTCCTCGCAGTTCACATCCTGGATCAACTGCTGATTCCACCTCTATCGGAACTTCTTCCTACACCTGGAAGTATTCACCAAGCACTGATTCAGTCCGCTTCAGACGAGTCGCCTATTCCTCCCCTCCTAGTATTGTTCCTGCAGACATTCCTACTGGAGATGTCCCCCCTAAACGCAATGGCGCATCACATTCCACTTGCGCTCGAACTTCATATCCATCTCCAGCCAACTCCCGATGGACGTTTTCTCCTCAGTCTGAAACCGTGGTATTTCATCGTACCCGTTCTGCTCCCCAACCTTCTTGCATTTCATCTTTGCAACTTCCACCATCTGGGGCATCTTCTAAAGATAGTGTCGTTTCAAGCTCAGTTAGGAAGCATCTTTATGGGGCATCCTTTTGCCCGCTTCAGACGTTTATTTACGGAGCCCGGAAGCCTCTTTATGGGGCATCATTTTGTCCATTTGGGAAGCCCTCTACTTATGCTATGCCCTACGATTTGCCTGCTGTCAGTATCACCAAACGGCACCGTGACGCTATCAAGATCAACCTGTATCAATTACATGCTACTCTCTTGCGTGCCAATTGGCTCTACGACGACGTCACCTGAAGGATCTAATCTACAAACACACGCAGTCTTACGACGTGCTCCTATGATTGGTGTCTTTGCGAATCTTTGGTATCTACGATCAAACAATTTCCAGAACAATCTCCAAGTTGGTACCGTATCTACGAACCGATTCATATGAATCATCCCTAGATTGATATTTACGAATCAATTATGGTTGTATCTACAAATCGATCTCCTACGAATTGATTATGGTTGTATCTACAAATCGCGTGATTTATGCCTAATCAATGCATAACCATGGGGCATCCCGCTCACGCAAATTTGTCCTCCACGAGTCGCTTCTCAAGCTACGATTTGATCCATCCATTCCATCGATTCTATGGTTCATTCCATGTTGATATCCGTGACCAATCACTTTCTACGGTTAGATTGAATTTGATCATTTCTATCACGATTGAACTTGATCCCTCAATTTCTACGATTCGATTCCATTTCTACGATTTCACCCAATTCTCGTTGCCTTTGATTACTCGAATCTACGCTTTTGATCCACGATTTGATCTACAATTTTGATCTACGATACGATCTACGATACGATCTATGATTTGATCTTGCCTCCCGAATCATGAGATCACCAATCAAGTTCCTATTGTACACGAAAATGGGGCATATTACGATCTTTCCACTGCTACGAATCTGCAATTTGACCTACGGTTACATGGACATAGGATCTAACCATTTGATATACTCCACTTGATCCACCCGCATCAAGTTCAGCACAATTGCACCGATCTTAGTTTCTATTGGTCATCACTTGCCCTGTTACCTTCCGGCTCTCTTGCAGGGGCACTTCTTCTGTACAATACAGCCATCACGACCACTCGCAAGTCCTCCTTTCCAATCATGTTACGATTCGATTCCCAACCCTATTCTACGATTCGACCTAGTGGACTACGATCGCACATGCCATATTCTTGGTTTTGATATGGTTCCTTCCTTCCTCCCGACACTACGATTTGATCTACAATTCGATCTACGATTCGATCTACGATTCGATCTATGATCACAGCTGATGTCTCGTCTCTGATCATTGATCCTACGATTAGATCCATCATCAGCATTCTCCGATTCAAGATTCGATTACGATTGGTATCAATTCTACCTTTACGTATACAATTTGTTCCAAGTTGATATCTACGAATCGATTCCTACGATTCATTCCAAGATAGGTATCTACGATCAACCAACCAACACAGGTTTGATTCCGATTGTAATGCCCGGACCTACGATCGTCTCGATTTCCAATCTTCCTCGATATGATCTGATCCCACGGTTGTCCACCATCTAAGATCAATCCTATGATTTCATATTGATTCTATGATTCGTTATACGATCAATCCACCGTCTTCTTGGATTCAACACTCAGTGGATTTTCTATTTTCTATGCTTCCAATCGGTATCGTCTACGATTTGGTTCTGATCCATCATATCTTTCATATCATGATTCATTCCTTTCTCCGAGTAAGAAGATGAGGCATATTACATGCATTACATACGTACTTACGGAATTTGTCTGTTCTTCTCACAGAGATAATGCTTGTGCTTCACCACTTGCGAGAAGATGGGGCATATTAAATTCCTTTTGCACGTACGCGAAAACGACAGTACTCTAAATTACGTACGTACATTCCTACGTAACTTACAGTACTGCAGATGGAATGATACGATCATACGAGTCAAAGATACGGAATAATGAGACTTCTTTCTCTCTGTGAGATTGGAATACGATCGAACCAGAGGTGCAATCGTCATTCTGACACCCACATTCGATACTTAGTGATCGGACAACAGTCACTCTTACGATCGAAGTTCGATACTTAGTAATCGAAGAAGAACACACACTAGCGGTTCGCACATGCAATCTCTTGTTAAGTGTGCTGTTTTCAAGAAAAGACAGCAGAGGTTCGAAGCGCTGCTCACGAACCTGTTACTTGTCTTCTGCTGTACGGTATAAAATACGTGCTGTAACACGTACATTCGCGTGCTGTATTAGCGGCAGCACCGACCTTTAGAAGGGATACTTGCTCTCCAGCAAGAATCATCTCTTCATCTCATACTTTTAGATTATTTGATTATTCAACCTTAAACCTTGCACCGGACGCCCTTTTGCGTCCCATTGTAGAACTACAAGCCTAAGATCTAACTGATTGCGTCGGTTACCGATAGTCAGAATAGATCTGGTTGGATTAACGTCCAATCGTAGTGGATATCAGAGAAATATTAGAACACAACAGACCGGCACCCCAACCGGCCTGCAGCTAAAGCTCCTGTTGCCCTTCTTTGCCTTTGGATTGAATCAGCTCAACAGCCAGTTTCAAAAGGAAATTAACATCTTCATCCAAGGACCAGCGACCTCTCAAGTCTTCCGTGTCACCCGCGCATCCCGCTCGATTCCTTTCAGACAACCCTGACATTCAGTACAAAAAGGACGGTGACACCCAAATACCTGTAGGAACATCCTCCTATTCCGCCAATTTTCACCAGTGGTATAATCCTGACGAAGATCTGACCTTTCCTAACGATAGTCCAGTAACGTCGTACACATACCGCATAAACAAAACTACGATTACTAGTCCTGGTTTTGCCATGGTCGATTGCGGCGCAAATGGTTGCATCATCGGCAATGATGCATGTCTCATCTCCAAGGATATCCCACCACGATATGTCAATGTCACCGGTATTAACAATCACCAGGTACAGAATATCCCCATTGCTACATGCGGAGCTTATTCCATATCAAACAGAGGCCCCGTCATCCTCATTTTCAATGAATGTGCCTATACAGGCCGACACCCTTCTATATTGTCCTCCGGCCAGATGGAAGCATATTTTTCCACTGTTGACGACACATCCATCAAAGCGGGCGGTGGACAGGTCATCACCACCTCCGATGGATATGCACTGCCTCTTAGCATACGACACGGTTTACCATACCTTGCGATGCGAAAGTACACGACTATTGAGTTTGACACACTCCCACATGTTATCATGACATCCGATAAGCATTGGGACCCATCTGTTCTTGATACTACCATCAGTGCAAAAGATGAACAATTTCTCCGGAAATATCCTCCTCAGCCACAGCAACTCCCGTATGCCTATTACGGCGAATATGGAAACCCACGTTGTCTTGAAGGATTGGATATCTCTGTATCCCCCGGCTCCTCCACGGTCACGTCCCTCAGTTCATATTCCATCCAATCCACTCGATCTCCCTTCCTTCCTATTGATGATCATAGAACCAACGATCGCTCATTTTGGCTTACTTCCACCGACTACATTCACCAAGAACGCCTCGCATGCTGCACTTTACCTGAAGCCTCTGGGACAGTCACTGCGTTTCCGACGGATTGCACTGCCAGTGATACTACACGTATTGCGGCTACGCCCCGTGAGAGATATCCCAACGAACATGACTACTTATCCCTGAAACCTTTCTTTTGCTGGGTTTCCACCGATCGCATCAAGGCCACGTTTGAAAGCTCAACCCAATATGGTTCATTGGCGATTAGCCCTGATGGAAACATTTTCAAACGTTTCCATTCCCCACAACCGGCCATGAACGTTCAATCCTTCAATGACAATGTTATGTCCGATGCTGTCTATTCGGATGTCCCAGCGATTGATGGTGGCTCCAAGATTGCTCAGATCTTCTTCGGCTGAAAGTCACATATTATACACGTTGAAGAAATGCGTACCACCGGCGATTTTCTATCTTGCTTCCAGAACTTTGTTCGAAAATGGGGCAGGCCCATTCGCCTCCTTTGCGACCACGGTAACTATCAATCTAGTAAGAAGGTCGTTGATTATCTCAAAATGCTATGGATTGGACTCTGGCAAAGTGAACCTTATCACCAACACCAGAATCAATTCGAACGTCGATACCAAACGTTCAAGCGCATTGTCAATCGCGTCATGGATCGTACCGGCACACCACCACATCTATGGCTACTGTGCATGACATACGTCGCTGGTCTCCTCAATGTTATTTCTGATCCTACGCTGTCAGATAAACAACCGGTCTTCATTGCTACCGGTACACTTGGCGACATCAGCGCATACACCAGTTTCTTCTGGTTTGAACCTGTGAATTTCAAAACCAACGACTCCCCTTTCGGTACCCAGTCTACCGAACGCCTAGGTCACATCGTCGGCATCGCCAAACATGTTGGCAATGGACTCTGCTTCCGAATCTGGGATCCCGTTACCAACAAGTTACTTGAACGGTCCGGTGTCCGCTCTGCTCTTACGCCTGAGTCCCGTAACAAACGCGCAGGCCTATTCACTGATGATGGTTTCATCAAATGGCGTAACGCCAAGGATTCCTTGCACCGTTTATACGCCACTGGAGACGCTCCAGCTTTCAAACATGGGGAGCATACCACTCAGAGTGAACCCATTGACGCGTCTACAAAACCAGGCAACTCAATTCCCCCCAGCGTTTAACCCGCTGATTCTGAGACTGCCAATGACACCATCCCATCTGTACCCAACGAACCACCAGGTACTACGCCTCCCGCATCTGGCACTCAACCTATTCTTCAACCACCCACCCACCCCTCGTTACCGAGCTTTCTTTATAAGAAGGTTGATGACAGCCCAAGCTGGTCACCTTCTCCACTCCCTAACAACTATGGGGAGAGTTTTGATGGTCCCCCTACGACACACATCTTCAGCAAGACCTCCGATGGCGTTCTCCTTACTGAAGATGATTTTGATCCACCGGAACTAGCATACTTTGATGTTAGTGACATCACAACTCCACACACCAACCCCGCTACTCCTTCAGTAGACCCATCACAGGTAGTTGTTACCAACGAAGAAGGCAACGCACAATTTGACGATGATGGTAAACCAATTACCATTCCTACGGTCCCGATTGCCGATCTACAAGGACGATCCTTCCTTGTAACCAACCCCGATGGAACTCGGAAGCGTCTTACCATCGTCGATGTAGAAGACAGTCTTGAACGCAACAAAGACTTCATCAAGTTCAAGTGCAAACACTCTGATGACGAACTTAATGATATCATTGCATACAATGATGTCATGAATTACATACATCGTGATTCAACACAAGAAGACGGCAAACTTTGGTCATTTCGCCGCATCCTAGGACACCAAGGTCCGCTGGATAACAAGCATCCTCAATACAAAAGCTCCAAGTATAACCTTTGGATTGAATGGAAAAATATGGAACGAACATATGAACCTCTGGTCAACATTGTGGCTGATGACCCTGTCACCGTTGCGAAATATGGGAAAGACAACAACTTGCTTGACCTCCCGGGTTGGAAACGCCTTAAGCGAATCACCAACCTAGCACGACGAACCAAGAAACTTGACCGACTCGTGCACCAAGCCAAACTTCGGTCCTTCCGTACAGCTCCGCAGTACCAATACGGATTCAAAGTACCACGTAACCACGAAGAAGCCCTCCGATTTGATCAAGCCAACGGAAACACCAAATGGGAAGATGCCACCTCTCTGGAAATGACACAACTCAATGAATACAATACATTCATTGATAAAGGCGTGTACAAGACAAGCTCCATTCCCCCCGGATTCCAACAGATCAAGGTACACATGATATATGCTGTCAAGCACGACGGTAGACACAAGGCTCGTCTCGTTGCTAACGGTAATCTCACTGAGGCCCCGATCCACAGTGTTTACGCAGGTGTCGTATCTCTCCGCGGCCTACGTATGTGCCTATTCCTAGCTGAACTGAACAACCTGGAAGCATGGGGTACCGACATAGGTAATGCCTACCTAGAAGCAGTCACCTGCGAGAAAGTATGCATCAAGGCAGGTCCCGAATTCGGATCGCTGGAAGGCCACCTATTGATCATTTACAAAGCCCTATATGGCCTCAGATCCTCAGGCAAGTGTTTTGGAGACTTACTCGCGGCTTGTCTCATCAAACTTGGCTTCGAAAGATCCCACGCAGAACCAGAAATATTCCTCAAGCCTGGAACGAACAAGCATGGTGAACGTGTATATGAGCTTATATGCACATATGTCGATGACCTATGTCTCTGCATGGCAGATCCCAATTCCTTCTTGAAGATATTACAGTCGTCACCATATAACTTAAAGCTGAAGGGGTCCGGACCTATGAACTTTCACCTAGGTTGCGGGTTTGAGCGCGACGCGCATGGTGTTCTCTGCATGAATCCCATTAAGTTCATCGAAAAGATGGAAGCGTCTTACGAACAAATGTTCGGATGCAAACCTAGCACTAGGTTCCATTCACCCATTGCAGAGAACGATCATCCCGAATTGGACTCCTCAGCCTTTCTCGAAGAAACTGGTATACAGAAATACCAAAGTATGATCGGTTCACTCCAATGGATCATCGCTATTGGGCGTTTCGATGTACAAACAGCCGTGATGACACTCTCCAGTTTCAGAGCTCAACCACAAGATGGGCATCTCAAACGTGCAAAACGTATCTATGGATATATCTCCAAGTTTAGACATTTTAAAATCAGATTCCGCGTGGAACCACCAGATTTTATATTGACTAAACCCGACACCATCGACTGGTCCAACACCGTCTATGGGGAGCATTCTGAAGAGCTACCTGACGACGCTCCTGCACCGCTTGGAAAGACAGTAGTGTTGACACATTTCTATGATGCCAACCTCATGCATGATATTCTTAGTGGTAAGGCTGTAACCGGCATTCTTCATTTCGCGAACAAGACTCCCATGATGTGGTTCTCGAAGAAACACAGCAGTTGCAACGTATTCATCTCAATAAAAGAGATATCTTGCATTTCAGCAAGATTTCACTTTATCTCATACTTTTAACATTCAACTGATTTATATCCCAAAATTCACATTAGTTGCTATCAACTACTTGTAATCTACATACTAAGGTCTGTCTCGCTGCAATCTGAATAAGTCACAGCAAGAAGAGATCCGGCATTTCCCTAGCTTCGCCTGTAGTCCGATTATCCGTTGCCGAAAGTATCCAACACAATTGTCACACGTACAGTACAATCGTTTGTCTACTAACACACTAACGCAGCGTTGCTGTTCTTCAGAAGCCTTTGAATCAGACCCTCAACGGATCGGATTCAGAAGGAAAATAATAGCAGGATTTGCACTGTGTTCAAATCTGGTGGGTTTTTGGGTTGATGACTGAGTTATATTTTGGTGGGGGATTGGCAAAATTTGCACTGTGTTCAAATCTGGTGGGTTTTTGGGTTGATGACTGAGTTATATTTTGGTGGGAAATTGGCAAAATTTGCACTGTGTTCAAATCTGGTTGGTTTTTGTGTTAATTTCCTTCTGAAACTGGCTGTTGAGCTGATTCATCCAAAGGCAAAGAAGAGCAACAGGAGCTTTAGTTGCAGGCCGGTTGAGGTGCCGGTCTGTTGTTTCTAATATTTCTCTGATATCCACTACGACTGGATGCGAATCCAACCAGATCTATTCTGATTATCGACCATTCGACGCAATCAGTTAGATCTTAGGCTTGTAGTTCTACAAAAGGGACGCAAAGGGGGCGTCCGGTGCAAGGTTTAAGGTTGAATAATCAAATAATCTAAAAGTATGCGCTTCAGCTTGCTGGAGAGCAAGATAGCACTTTAAAGCGTGCTGCCGCTAATACAGCACGGTGAAATTACGAGTATTACGGTAAAATACCGTGTTACGGAGAATATCGTGTTGCCGCTAATACAACACATACGGTATTCTATACAGCAGACAAACAGGTTCGTGAGCACAAAGATCGAACCTCTGCTGTCTTTTCTTGAAAACAAAACACTTAACGAGATGGCTAGCATATGCTAGTTTCTGCCGTGTGTTCTCTCTTTGATACCTTAAGTATCGATAATTCGCTCGTATGAGTGACGATCATTTGGCTCGCAAGATTGAGCCATTTGGTCAATAATGAGACACCTGGCTTACACGATCAAGCCATTTGGTCAGAAAATGAGATATCTAGCTCACAGATTGAGCCATTTGGTCCTTAATGTTAAACATCATGATTCGCGGGCAAGTAAGCTGAACTCGTGTGAGTAAAGAATGAGATACCACTGTACCACTGTTACATACGCTATGCCGGACATGAAAGGAATTTAATACTCCCCATGTGTCCATGGGAAAGCATTGATTAAGATCCGATGCAATCGTCCTGCAACAGATCACCTGTGTTTCCACAGTAGTGAAAGATGGGCTTGAGCAATGGATACACCACTGAATGTCCCCAATGTTTTGTGAGGATATCAGCGCAATTATCTTTGCCCGCAAGATGTTGCATGAGGATGAAGCCTCTAGCTATCATGCTTCTGACATAGTGATATGAGAGAATGTGATGCCTCTTGTGGAGCCTCGCGTATGGGAATGTGGAGGTTTGGATCATCTTTTCATTGTCTCCCCATGTGTAGGATGTGTCGTGTACTCTAGTACCAAGATACCTGAATGACTGTCGAATGTCAACAATTTGCTCGATGCAGGTTCTAGCAGATACAAACTCAGCCCCAAAGGTGGCTGTTTCAGATGTTGCTTGCTTTTTGGAGAACCACATGATGGGGGTCTTGTTTGCAAAATGCAGGATGCCAGTGACAGCCTTGCCACTTAGGATGTCATGCATTAGGTTTGCGTCATAAAAATGAGACAACACAACCACCTTACCCAGGGGTTTAGGAGCATCACTAGGGAGGTCCTCGGAGTGCTCCCCATACACTGTATTGGACCAGTCTGTGCTGGTACCTTCAGTGAGTACAAAATCTGGTATACCCACTCTGAATCGGATTTTGAAGTGTCGAAACTTAGAGATGTAACCATAGATTCTTTTGGCTCTGTTGAGATGGCCCTCCCTAGGTTGAACTCGGAAGCTTGACAATGTCATAACAGCAGTCTGCACGTCAAAACGTCCAATAGCTATGACCCATTGAAGTGACCCAATCATGCTTTGATACTTTTGGATATCAGTATCACTTAGGAAGGATGTTGAGTCTAGCTCTGGGTGGTCGTTCTCAGCAAGTGGTGAATGGAACCTGGTGGTAGGTTTGCAGCCAAACATTTGTACATACGAGGCCTCCATTTTCTCGATGAACTTGATGGGGTTCATGCAGAGCACACCATGTTCATCTCTTTCGAATCCACATCCCAAATGAAAGTTCATTGGCCCAGAACCCTTTAATTTGAAATTATAAGGTTCAGACTGTAGGATTATCAGAAAGGCTTCGGGATTGGCCATACATAAACAGAGGTCATCAACATATGTGCATATGAGCTCATATACTGGCTCCCCATGTTTGTTGTGGCCAGGCTTGATAAAGATTTCGGGCTCTGCTTTGGATCGTTCAAAACCTAGTTCAACGAGGCAGGCAGCAAGTAGATCACCAAAGCACTTGCCAGATGATCGAAGTCCATAGAGGGCCTTGTAAATCAATAGGAGGTGGCCTTCTAGTGATCCAAATTCAGCGCCAGCCTTGATGCATACTTTTTCGCAGGTAACAGCTTCAAGGTATGCATTACCAATGTCAGTTCCCCATGCTTCTAAGCTATTCAGCTCAGCAAGGAATAGGCACATGCGCAAGCCACGAAGGGAAACAACCCCCGCATATACACTGTGAATGGGAGCTTCAGTGAGATTGCCATTTGCAACTAGCCGGGCTTTGTGTCGGCCATTGTGCTTGACTGCATAAATCATGTGGACCTTGATCTGTTGGAAGCCAATGGGTATATTGCTAGTCTTGTAGATACCTTTGTCAATAAAGGTGTCATATTCTTGAAGCTGTGACATTTCCAGCGCTATGGCATCCTGCCATTTGGTGTTGCCATTTGCTGTATCAAACTGGATGGCCTCGTCATGATTTCGAGGTACTTTGAATCCATACTGATACTGTGGAGCAGTTCGAAAGGAGCGGAGCTTGGCTTGGTGGATTAGCCGGTCTAGTTTCTTGGTTCTTCGGGCAAGGGAAACAATGCGTTTGAGATGTTTCCAACCAGGTTGATCAAGCATGTTGTGATCCTTTGCATATTTGGCTACAGTAACAGGGTCGTCTGCAGCGACATTGGAGAGAGGTTCATAGGTACGCTCCATGTTTTCCCACTCAATCCATAGGTTGTATTTGGAACCTTTGTATTGGGGGTGCTTGTTGTCAAGGGGACCTTGATGACCAAGTATGCGTCGAAAGGACCAAAGTTTGCCATCTTCTTGAGTGATATCTCTGTGGATATAATTCATGACATCATTGTAGGCGATGATATCTTCAAGTTCGTCATCTGTATGCTTGCACTTGAACTTGATGAAGTCTTTGTTTTGCTCAATGCTGTTTTCAACATCAACAACTGTCATTCTTTTCTGTGTGCCATCTGGGAGGGCCATTAGAAAAGATCGACCTTGCAAGTCAGCAGCAGGGATGGCAGGGATGGTGATGGGTTTGCCATCAGCGTGAAATTGGGCATTGCCTTCTTCATCAGTAACAACTACCTCAGATGGGTCTACAGAAGGGGTAGCGGGATTGATGAGTGCAGGTGTGACTTCACTAACATCAAAATATGCTAGCTCAGGGGGACCAAAATCATCTTCAGTAACAGGTACGCCGGCAGGGGTTTTGCTGAAGATGTGAGGGGTTGGAGGACCATCAAGAATCTCCCCATAGTTGTGAGGGATTGGAGAAGGGACATAGCTTCTTGTATTAGGAACCTTGGAATAAAGAAAAGTAGGCAGGGATGGCTGGGAGATGCGTGGAGGAGGTGCGGGGACGGAGCTGGGAGGTGTAGGAGGTGAAGAGGAGGGACTATCACCAGAAGACTTAGGGGTGACGGAAGCATCTTTGGCCTTGCGCCATGCAAGAAAGCCATCATCAGTGAACAAGCCAGCACGCTTGTTGCGATGCTCGGAAGTTAAAGCAGTGCGTACACCAGAGCGGTCAAGGAGCTTATTGGTGATGGGATCCCAGATGGTGAAACATAAGCTATTGCCAACATGTTCAGCAATGCCAACAAAGTGGCCAAGACATTCAGTGGTCTGTGAGCCAAACTGTGTATCTGGAGTCTTGTAGTAGACGGGCTCAAACCAGAAGAAACTAAGGTAGGGACTAATGTCACCAATGATACCAGTAGCAATGAAGGAAGGCTGTTTGTCAGAGAGAGTGGGATCAGACAAGTGATTCATGAGGCGGCCAACATATTGCATACAAAGAAGCCAGAGGTGTGGTGGAGTGCCCGTGCGATCCATGATTCTATTGACAATGCGTTTGAAGGTCTGGTACCGCCGTTCAAATAGATTTTGGTGTTGATGGTATGGTTCACTTTGCCATAAGCCAATCCACATCATCTTGAGGTAGTCAAGAACAGATTTGCTGGACTGGTAAGATCCATGATCACAGAGCAATCTGAGTGGTCTACCCCATTGCCGAACAAAATTTTGGAGACAAGGGAGAAAATCAGCAGTAGTCCGCATTTCTTCAACATGGATGATATGAGATTTGCGACCAAAGAAAACTTGAGCAATCTTGGAACCACCATTGATAGCAGGGGTGTCTGAATAGATGACATCAGAGAGGACATCATCATTGAGAGGCCGGACATTCATGGCAGGCTGTGGTGATTGGAACCTTTTGAAGATGTTACCATCAGGACTAAGTGACAGTGAGCCATACTGAGTGGAATTGTTGAAGGTGGCCTTGATACGGTCAAGAGAGATCCATCCAAAGAAAGGCTTCAGTGACAAGTAATCTATATCAGTGGGCGATTGGACATGGGCTGCGGCAGTAATGTAGGTGGAAGGAGTCTGATTAGAGCACCGACTGAGGATTGCTTGGTGAATATAATCAGCTGGGCTGAGCCAAAAAGAGGGATCAGAAGCATCTAATGCCTGGATGGGTGAAGTGGCGCTGTTGGACAAGAATGAAGTGACCGTCGGAGATATGCCAATGTTGATATCCCTGAGGGAACCAAATTCATCATAGTCTTTATATGGGAGTGATGTGACAAGAGGCGGGTATTTCTGGATGAAGGTATCATCCTGGGGGGTATATGCGCGATCTAGTGTAGATGGGTCCCAGTGTTGATCACTGGTCATGACAACATGAGGAAGATGAGCAAATTCCTCACTGGTATACTTTCGCATGGCAAGATAAGGCAACCCATGGGATATACTGAGGGGAAAGACATAACCATCGGTGGTGGTGATGACTTGGGTGCCGCCTGTCTTGATGGAGGTGTCATCTACAACCGAGAAGTATGCTTCCATCTGAGGAGAAGACAAGATGGATGGGTGCTGTCCAGTATAGGCACACTCATGAAAGATGATGATGACAGGACCTCTGTTGGAAACAGAGTACGCGCCACATGTGGCAATGGGGATGTTCTGGATTTGATGATTGTTGATACCAGTTACATTGACATATCGCGGTGGAATATCTTTGGAGATGAGACATGCATCATGCCCTATGATACACCCATTTGCGCCTCTGTCAACCATAGCAGAACCGGGTGTGGAGACGTTGGTTTTGCTAGAGTGATATGTGGCAATGGGGTGTGACGGTGAAACATGAGAGTCACAATCAGGTGATGCCCATTGGTGGAATTTCACAGACATTGAAGACTGACCGACAGGGACATACACATTGCCTTGTTTCTTGTAAAGGATATCAGGATTATCTGCAAGGAAGCGAGCTGGATGTGCAGGAGAAACAGAAGACTTGAGGGGCCTGGTATCCTCGTGAGAAGATGTTTTGTATACACCTAGGGATGCATGGAACGCAGATCTGGCTGAGCTTTCCTCATCAGGTGAGAGGACTGGCTCGTTGTCATGTGGTGAGGGGACCTGCTCATCAGTAAGGTGTTCATAAGCTCGTCGTGTGATTGGCTTGCTGGAATTGGGGTCCGGTGGTAGTGCAGCATCAAGGAGCTCAGGTCGAAGGCAAGCAACTAGGCGCTTCTTGTCATCAGCTGTGAAGCCAAGCCAATGTTTCATACCTTGCTTGGATAGAGTTTTCCAGACGACAGAAGGTAACCTTGTGGTTGGGTCGGGGGTTCTTCCAGCCTTGTAAACAGCATAGTCTTGATAGTCGCCATCAAAATCAATAGGAGGCAAAAATGATGCGGAGTCATCGGTTATTCCAGAATATGTGGATGGTGTCACAGAGGAGAAGTCATGGGAGTTGGCCTTAACAGCCGTTCGACTGCGAGGCTGGGTCAGTGATGCTTGGGAATCCAGCCTGGTTGCTTCAAGGAGGAGGGTATTTTTCAATTCACTGATAGCAACAGCTTCATGCTGTCGAAACTTAATCAAGTCCTGTGCTGCAGGGGGATCATCGACCTTGTAGAACTGTTCACTGAGCTGGAAGCTACTACTACAGGCCTTGCAGAGGTGCGTTTTGACAGTATCAAAATCAAGTGGCCTCTGTGGGTCGCGTAGTGTGTTGAGATGTTCCAACTGTGCAAACCATTGGGTGATGAACTTGACCTTGGTATCCTTCCATGTCCTCAAATCAATGTCCAATAGTTGCTGCATCACGATGGATGTGTCATATACTTTGGATTTGGATCTGTCGTGCAATGATACAAAGTCAAAGAAGGCTTGTCTACCATCCCTTGAGGAGGTATGGCTGAGCACGCAGGAATAGGAGAGATCACTCTGAAGGGCATGTAGGACAAGGGTCCAGAAGAAGGCACATTGCTTGTCATGGAGGGCCTTTTCATACCCGACGAGTGGTGTATCAGGCCAGTTGGGATCGAGAAATGTATGGGTATCTATATCAGATGTTTCCAGCTTTGCCTTGAATTTGACAAGCCAGCGTTCAAACCTTGCATCATTCTGCAGAGTTGGAAAGGTGGTTTCATCCCTTGATTTCTTGGTCCAGGATTCGTATCTAAGCTGTTCGATGGGCTTGGAGGATCTTTCCTGTTGTCGTCGTGGTGTGCCTGTGCTGTTGATTGTGGTAGTGATTCCCATATCCGTGCCAGATGCTCTTCTGGCTCTGACAGCACTAAAACAGTAGTTCTGAAAGGCGTCTTTGGTATACTGGGCTCTATCCTCTGAGTCTAGTCCTTGTGCTGTGAGGTGTTGGCCGAAGTCGATGACTTGCTGTATGGACATCTGTACATGTCGATAAATTGGTGTTCTTGCGCCCCATTCGAGGAAAGCTAGGTCTCCAATGTTCTCGATGTACAAGAAGGCTAGCCATGTCTTGATCCTTCCGGCAATGAGAGCCTCACACAAAGCGTCATTTCGTTCCCTTGGTATATCAAATATTTCATGCAAGAAGGTGGCTAGCGGCCGGTCAAACGATGGGAAGAGGTCCGCGATAGACGTGTCCTCTTCCTCCTCTTGGCTTGGATTGCTCTGTTGATCGGGTGCCACGTCTGCTGCGGGTAGCCGGGGTGTGGTTGCTGCGCTCCCAGGTAGGAGTGTTTGGAATTGTCCTGTCGATCTGCTTCGTCCAGTCGACCTGCTTCTTGTTCTCCCAGCAACCGGAATGTTAGGCATTGTTGCCGTGTAAGTGTAGGTCGATGCCGAGGGATTTCGTTCTCTTTGTGTTGTTGTTTCGTTTTCGCAACGACGGTCCAAATTAGTTGAATTTTTCGTTGGTGTTGGTAAATTCTAGAGTACTGGGGATGAGGAATTGAATGATCGTTGTGGTAACAATCAATATTCCCAAAGGGTTGATGTGGATATGACAAGTGCCGTGTCGGATCAGAGAACTATCAATCGCCGTACGTAGTCGATCGTTCGATGATCTGCTGTCGGATTGTTTCTTGTATCGGCGTGTCGTCAATAGAGATGGGATGAAACACAACAAGATGCGTTTACTTTGTATGGTTGTTTTGCAATTATTGCGCATGGAATAAGGCAATTATCGATGGATATTTGCAGTCGGTGTTTATCGGTGCTTAACACAATCGAATGATGGACGTCGATGTGTCCTTGACAATATGGTGTCACAAGGAGTGTAGACGCGGAAGTATGGTCCTTGGATGGAGGTAGATTGCTATTGGCGTGTCCAATGCAATGGGCTTCTATTAAAGACGAATGGCTTGTCAGTTTGGTCTTTGTTGTACTGTAATCGGATCAGAGAACTATCGATCGTCGTCCGTAGTCGAGCGTTCGATGATCTGCTGTCGGATTGGTTCTTCGTAGAGTACTTCTACCGTTGTCTTCTTCTGCAAGCTTCAACAAGCTTGCGACTGTTAATCTGTTAATTTCCTTCTGAAACTGGCTGTTGAGCTGATTCATCCAAAGGCAAAGAAGAGCAACAGGAGCTTTAGTTGCAGGCCGGTTGAGGTGCCGGTCTGTTGTTTCTAATATTTCTCTGATATCCACTACGACTGGATGCGAATCCAACCAGATCTATTCTGATTATCGACCATTCGACGCAATCAGTTAGATCTTAGGCTTGTAGTTCTACAAAAGGGACGCAAAGGGGGCGTCCGGTGCAAGGTTTAAGGTTGAATAATCAAATAATCTAAAAGTATGCGCTTCAGCTTGCTGGAGAGCAAGATAGCACTTTAAAGCGTGCTGCCGCTAATACAGCACGGTGAAATTACGAGTATTACGGTAAAATACCGTGTTACGGAGAATATCGTGTTGCCGCTAATACAACACATACGGTATTCTATACAGCAGACAAACAGGTTCGTGAGCACAAAGATCGAACCTCTGCTGTCTTTTCTTGAAAACAAAACACTTAACGAGATGGCTAGCATATGCTAGTTTCTGCCGTGTGTTCTCTCTTTGATACCTTAAGTATCGATAATTCGCTCGTATGAGTGACGATCATTTGGCTCGCAAGATTGAGCCATTTGGTCAATAATGAGACACCTGGCTTACACGATCAAGCCATTTGGTCAGAAAATGAGATATCTAGCTCACAGATTGAGCCATTTGGTCCTTAATGTTAAACATCATGATTCGCGGGCAAGTAAGCTGAACTCGTGTGAGTAAAGAATGAGATACCACTGTACCACTGTTACATACGCTATGCCGGACATGAAAGGAATTTAATATTTTGGGTTGATGACTGAGTTATATTTTGGTTGGTAATTGGCAGGATTTGCACTGTGCTAAAAACTGGTGGGTTTTTGGGTTGATGACTGTGTTATATTTTGGTGGGGGATTGGCAGGATTTGCACTGTGTTTATATCTGGTGGGTTTTTGGGTTGATGACTGAGTTATATTTTGGTTGGTGATTGGCAGGATTTGCACTGTGTTCAAATCTGGTGGGTTTTTGGGTTGATGACTGAGTTATATTTTGGTGGGGGATTGGCAGGATTTGCACTGTGTTCAAATCTGGTGGGTTTTTGGGTTGATGACTGAGTTATATTTTGGTGGGGGATTGGCAAAATTTGCACTGTGTGTAAATCTGGTGGGTTTTTGGGTTGATGACTGAGTTATATTTTGGTGGGGGATTGGCAAAATTTGCACTGTGTTTAAATCTGGTGGGTTTTTGGGTTGATGACTGAGTTATATTTTGTTGGGGGATTGGCAAGATTTGCACTGTGTTCAAATCTGGTGGGTTTTTGGATTGATGACTGAGTTATATTTTGGTGGGGGATTGGCAGGATTTGCACTGTGTTTATATCTGGTGGGTTTTTGGGTTGATGACTGAGTTATATTTTGGTTGGTGATTGGCAGGATTTGCACTGTGTTCAAATCTGGTGGGTTTTTGGGTTGATGACTGAGTTATATTTTGGTGGGGGATTGGCAAGATTTGCACTGTGTTCAAATCTGGTGGGTTTTTGGATTGATGACTGAGTTATATTTTGGTGGGGGAGGGGCAAAATTTGCACTGTGTTCAAATCTGGTGGGTTTTTGGGTTGATGACTGAGTTATATTTTGTTGGGGGATTGGCAAGATTTGCACTGTGTTCAAATCTGGTGGGTTTTTGGATTGATGACTGAGTTATATTTTGGTGGGGGAGGGGCAAAATTTGCACTGTGTTCAAATCTGGTGGGTTTTTGGGTTGATGACTGAGTTATATTTTGGTTGGTAATTGGCAGGATTTGCACTGTGTTCAAATCTGGTGGGTTTTTGGGTTGATGGTGCTAAAAACTGGTGGGGTTTTGGGTTGATGACTGTGTTATATTTTGGTGGGGGATTGGCAGGATTATTAAATTCCTTTCGTGACCAGAAGTACCAAAGCTACCAAAGGGTAGATTTCCTATTTGTACGAATCAATGAGTCCCGTATCCATCTAAGTAGTCGATTCCCACGGCATATCGATTCCCACGGCGCATCGATTCCCATCGCGCATCAACGGTGAGCAATCCCTGTCTTACGATATTGTCATTGTTCTTCGGTGAGCAAACTCTGATTTCATAAAATATCACACAAGCTACGGGAGCAATTCCTGACCTTAATGATAAACATATCATGGAGTCTTCCTAACGGAACAAGAGAAGAAAACCGTTGGCGTGTGATTCTCACACAATACATATACATGCATACAAATATATATGGTCAACGACTAATACATGTACGGAAATAATCAGCGAGTATTCTCAGCACTACGCAACAGCAGTTGCAACGTATTCATCTCAATAAAAGAGATATCTTGCATTTCGGCAAGATTTCACTTTATCTCATACTTTTAACATTCAACTGATTTATATCCCAAAATTCACACTAGTTGCTACCAACTACTTGTAATCTACATACTAAGATCTGTCTCGCTGCAATCTGAATAAGTCACAGCAAGAAGAGGTCTGGCGTTTCCCTAGTCTCGCCTGTAGTCCGATTATCCGTTGCCGAAAGTATCCAACCACAATTGTCACGCGTAGAGTACAACCGTTCGTCTACTAACACACTAACGCAGCGTTGCTGTTCGTCAGAAGCCTTTGAATCAGACTCTCAACAAATCGAATTCAGAAGGAAAATAATAGATTAACAGTCGCAAGCTCTAAGGTGGCTTGCACACAAAAAGGAACAGGAACTGAATTGAATACAATCCCTACGCTGGCATATGCACATCGCACATCGTACACGAAGCAGTTCCCATTCTCAGTCACCGCGCAATTCTTTCCAAGGCTAGGAACCACCACAGATGCCGAACATACCGTTGATGCCCGGCAATGCACTCGGAGGCGAAGAGAAGAATGACGCCGAAGTCGCCACTATCAACCGCTTTCCCAGCTTCGATACTGATATGAGAAAGATACTCGTATCCTTACTCAACGTAACAAATGAGACTACTAGCAAGTTGTGTCTAGCTCTCAAAGAAGGCGGATTATGCGAGTGGACGTAGTTCCTCGACGCACTTATCGAACCGGATTTTGCACGCGAACTTACCTATACGGAGGGAGGATTGCCAACGCATATCCCTCGATCCATTCAAAGGAGCATAGAAGCACTTGCGGATTTCGCTATCGACCTACAAGAAGCCGATGTTGCTCTAGAAGAAGACGAGAGGAACTGGAAAGATGTAAAGTCATATACATACAGGGAATTCCAGTCATTCCGCAAAGAACGTGCCCAACGCTTGCGTAACGAATCTGTTCTGAACCCACCACCTCCTCCGGCAGGAAGTAACAAAAAGTCACCTCAGCAGGTAAAGTACGAATCATGGTGCCAAAAAGCACGAGATGAAAAGTCCTTTACACCCCTCACGAATGACTCGAGATTCGAACACTGGCTCATAGGTTTCAAAGCTAAACTCGAGGCATACGACATTGATACAGAGACATTCCTCGATGAAACTTGGCCTCCAGCTACGCTTCTGGGTTATACCCGTGATCTCTTCGTCAAACAGTGTGCCTTCTTCTGGGTACTAATGTTGGAAGTCTTCAAGAGTGACCTTTCTGCATCATGTGTACACAGTCATTCTACCACTCGTGATGGACGCAAGGCCTACTTCGATTTCGTAAACCTTCATGGCAAATCAAAAGCAAAGGTATACAACAATTCGACTCAGCTACAAGCGTTGCTCAAGTTGAATCTCAACAATTGGAAGGAATCCAAAGTGAAATTCATCACACATTGGTTTGATGAATTAAATCACCTCAACAAGCTCCGTCCTCCCAACAAGCCCCTTGAGTACCATACTGTTAAATCAGCATTGTGTCAGGCATGCTATTCCAGCTTCCAGCTAAGCGAACAGTTTGCCAAAGTAAAGGATCCAGGTGGGACGAATAGCACCGTGACAGATACGGTTGCCGAGGCCGCTGCTATCCACGATCTTAAAATCACGCTTTTACTCGAGGCAACTCGACTTGATTCCCAGTCCGCGATGTCTGCTCCTCGGTCGACCGTACGTGCACACGTTCATGATTTTTCTTCTGAATCGAGCCAAAACCATGATGACTATGCTCTCCCCATCGAATTTGAAGGAGACTATCAAGATTATGCTGTGTTTAAGGCTGGACGTACCCCTGACCCTACCACAAGATTGCCTACAAACATATGGAAGGCCTTGTCACGTCAGGACATGAAGAGTTGGCTCAGTTTTTCTCCGGAAGGCAAGAAAATCGTGGTTGCCTCATTGCGACATGACTTACTTAACACGGACCAACCTGACCCCAACAGTGTCAAACCCATTACCCGGAAGGCATACCAACATGAACACTCGGTATCATTTCGAGAAGACGATACTTCGACCAAAGATGAACATGCCAATTCCGCAGCAGACCTTCATCCTGCTGTAGAAAATGATCGTAGAGGTGTTTTCCATGCATCCCTAGGTGTATACAAATCAACGACCTCTTTGTCCAAGGACCAGCGACCTCTCAAATCTTCCGTGTCACCCGCGCATCCCGCTCGATTCCTTTCAGACAACCCTGACATTCAGTACAAAAAGGACGGTGACACCCAAATACCTGTGGGAACACCATCGTATTCCGCCAATTTTCACCAGTGGTATACTCCCGAGGATGATCTCACCTTTCCTAACGATGGTCCAGTAATGTCATACACATACCATATACACAAAACTACGGTTACTAGCCCTGGTTTTGCCATGGTTGATCGTGGCGCAAATGGCTGCATCATCGGTAATGATGCATGTCTCATCTCCAAGGATATCCCACCGCGATATGTTAACGTCACCGGCATTAACAATCATCAGGTACAAAATATTCCCATTGCTACATGCGGAGCATATTCCATGTCGAACAGAGGCCCCGTCATTCTCATTTTCAATGAATGTGCCTATACAGGACGACACCCTTCTATATTGTCCTCCGGCCAGATGGAAGCATATTTTTCCACTGTTGACGACACATCCATCAAAGCGGGCGGAGGACAGGTCATCACCACCTCCGATGGCTATGCACTGCCTCTTAGCATACGACACGGTTTACCATACCTTGCGATGCGAAAGTATACAACTGTTGAGTTTGACACGCTCCCACATGTTATCATGACATCCGATAAGCATTGAGACCCATCTGTTCTCGATACCACAATCAGTGCAAAGGATGAACAATTTCTCCAGAAATATCCTCCCCAACCACAGCAACTCCCTTATGCCGATTACGACGAATATGGGAACCCACGCTGTCTTGAAGGATTAGATATCTCTGTTTCTCCCGGGTCCTCCACGGTCACATCCCTCAGTTCGGATTCCAGCCATTCCACTTGATCTCCCTTTCTTCCTATTGATGATCATAGGGCCAACGATCGATCCTTTTGGCTTACTTCCACCGACTACTCTCATCAAGAACGTCTCGCATGCTGCGCGCTACCCGCAGTCTCTGGAACAGTCACTGCGTTTCCGACAGATTGTACTGCCAGTGATACTACACGCATTGCAGCTACGCCCCGCGAAAGATACCCCAACGAACATGACTACTTATCCCTGAAACCTTTCTTTTGTTGGGTTTCCACCGATCGCATCAAAGCTACGTTTGAAAACTCAACCCAATATGGTTCGTTAGCGGGTAGCCCTGATGGCAACATTTTCAAACGGTTTCATTCCCCTCAACCGGCCATGAACGTTCGCCCCTTCAATGACGATGTTATGTCTGATGCTGTCTATTCAGATGTCCCAGCAATTGATGGTGGCTCCAAGATTGCTCAGATCTTCTTTGGCCGCAAATCACATATTATACACGTTGAGGAAATGCGTACCACCGGCGATTTCCTATCCTGCTTCCAGAACTTTGTTCAAAAATGGGGCAGGCCCATCCGCCTCCTTTGCGACCACGGTAACTATCAATCCAGTAAGAAGGTCATCGATTACCTCAAAATGTTATGGATTGGACTCTGGCAAAGTGAACCGTATTACCAACACCAGAATCAATTCGAACGACAATATCAAACGTTCAAGCGCATTGTCAATCGCGTCATGGATCGTACCGGCACACCACCACACCTATGGCTACTGTGCATGACATACGTCACGGGTCTCCTCAATGTTGTTTCTGATCCTACGCTGTCCGATAAACAACCGATCTTCATTGCCACCGGTACACTTGGCGACATCAGCGCATACACCAGTTTCTTCTGGTTTGAACCTGTGTATTTCAAAACCAATGACTCTCCTTTCGGTACCCAGTCTACCAAACGCCTAGGTCATTTCGTCGGTATCGCCGAACATGTTGGCAATGGACTCTGCTTTCGAATCTAGGATCCCGTTACCAACAAGTTACTTGACCGGTCCGGTGTTCGATCTGCTCTTACGCCTGAGTCACGTAACAAACGCGCGGGCCTATTTACTGATGATGGTTTCATTAAATGGCGTAACGCCAAGGATTCCTTGCCCCGTTTATACGCCACTGGAGAAGCTCCAGCATTCAAACATGGGGAGCATAATGAGTCTACGAAACCAAACAGCTCAGTTCCCCCTAGCGTTTCACCCGCTGATTCTGACACCGCCGATGACACCATTCCATCCGTTCCATCTGTACCCAACAAACAACCAGATACTACGCCCCACGCATCTGGCACTCAACCAATTCTTCAACCACCCACCCACCCCTCGTTACCGAGCTTTCTTTATAAGAAGGTCGATGACAGTCCGAGCTGGTCACCTTCTCCACTCAATAACAACTATGGGGAGAGTCTTGATGGTCCTCCTACGACACACATCTTCAGCAAGACATCCGACGGCGTTCTCCTTACTGAAGATGATTTTGACCCACCGGAACTAGCATACTTTGATGTTAGTGACGTCGCAACTCCACATACCAACCCCGCTACTCCTTCAGTAGACCCATCACAGGTAGTTGTTACCGACGAAGAAGGTAACGCACAATTTGACGATGACGGTAAACCCATTACCATCCCTACGATCCCGATTGCCGATCTACAAGGACGATCCTTCCTTGTAACCAATCCAGATGGCACTCGGAAGCGTCTTACCATCGTCGATGTAGAAGACAGTCTTGAACGCAACAACGACTTCATCAAGTTCAAGTGCAAACACTCTGATGACGAACTTAATGATATCATTGCATACAATGATGTCATGAATTACATACATCGTGATTCAACACAAGAAGACGGCAAACTCTGGTCGTTTCGCCGCATCCTAGGACACCAAGGTCCGCTGGATAACAAGCATCCTCAATACAAAAGCTCCAAGTATAACCTTTGGATTGAATGGGAAAACATGGAATGGACATATGAACCATTAGCCAACATTGCGGCTGATGACCCTGTCACCGTTGCAAAATATGGGAAAGACAACAACTTGCTTGACCTCCCGGGTTGGAAACGCCTCAAGCGAATCACCAACCTAGCGCGACGAACCAAGAAACTTGATCGACTCGTGCACCAAGCCAAACTACGTTCTTTCCGTACCACTCCGCAGTATCAATATGGATTCAAAGTGCCTCGTAACCACGAAGAAGCCCTCCGATTTGATCAAGCCAACGGAAACACCAAATGGGAAGATGCCACCACTCTGGAAATGGCACAACTCAATGAGTACAATACATTCATTGATAAAGGCGTGTACAAGACGAGCTCCATTCCCCCGGGATTCCAACAGATCAAGGTACACATGATATACGCTGTCAAGCACAACAGTAGACACAAGGCTCGTCTCGTTGCTAACGGTAATCTCACTGAGGCCCCTATCCACAGTGTTTACGCGGGCGTCGTATCTCTCCGCGGCCTACGTATGTGTCTATTCCTAGCTGAACTCAACGACCTAGAAGCATGGGGCACCGACATAGGTAACGCCTACTTAGAAGCAGTCACCTGCAAGAAAGTATGCATCAAGGCAGGTCCCGAATTCGGATCGCTGGAGGGTCACCTGCTGATCATTTACAAAGCCCTATATGGCCTCAGGTCTTCAGGCAAGTGCTTTGGAGACTTACTCGCGGCTTGTCTCATCAAACTTGGCTTCGAAAGATCCCGCGCAGAACCAGAAATATTCCTCAAACCCGGAACGAACAAGCATGGTGAACGTGTATATGAGCTTATATGCACATATGTCGATGACCTATGTCTCTGCATGGCAGATCCCAATTCCTTCTTGAAGATGTTGCAGTCGTCACCATATAACTTCAAACTGAAGGGATCCGGACCTATGAACTTTCACTTAGGTTGTGGATTTGAGCGCGGCGAACATGGTGTTCTATGCATGAATCCCATTAAGTTCATCGAAAAGATGGAAGCGTCTTACGAACAAATGTTCGGATGCAAACCTAGCACTAGGTTCCATTCACCCATTGCAGAGAACGATCATCCCGAATTGGACTCCTCAGCCTTTCTCGAAGAAACCGGTATACAGAAATACCAAAGTATGATCGGTTCACTACAATGGATCATCGCTATTGGGCGTTTCGATGTACAAACAGCCGTGATGACGCTTTCAAGTTTCAGAGCTCAGCCACGAGATGGGCATCTCGAACGTGCAAAACGTATCTATGGATATATCTCCAAGTTTAGACATTTTAAAATCAGATTCCGCGTGGAACCACCAGATTTTATATTGACTAAACCCGACACCATCGATTGGTCCAACACCGTCTATGGGGAGCATTCTGAAGAGCTACCTGACGACGCTCCTGCACCGCTTGGAAAGACAGTAGTGTTGACACATTTCTATGATGCCAACCTCATGCATGATATTCTTAGTGGTAAGGCTGTAACCGGCATTCTTCATTTCGCGAACAAGACTCCCATGATGTGGTTCTCGAAGAAGCAGTCTACTACGGAGACAGCCACCTTTGGAGCCGAATTTGTTGCAGGAAGGACTTGCATCGAACAGATCGTCGATTTACGCCACTTATTTCGATACCTAGGAACACGAGTTCATGATGTCTCATACTCTTGGGGTGACAACGAAAAGATGATCCAAACGTCAACCTTCCCTTACGCAAGGTTGCACAAGCGTCATAATATTCTGTCGTTTCACTACGTACAAAGCATGATAGCGAGAGGTTTCATTTTAATGATGCACATCCCAGGTAAGGATAACTGTGCAGATATTCTCACCAAGCATTGGAGTCACTCAGTTGTGTATCCACTGCTCAGGCCCATCTTCCACTTCTGTGGTAATACCGGCGCCTTCTCCAAGATGATGGAAGCATCATGTAGAGTGTGATGACCCTTCACAAGGAAACATGGGGAGTATTAAATTCCTTTCGTGACCAGAAGTACCAAAGCTACCAAAGGGTAGATTTCCTATTCGTACGAATCAATGAGTCCCATATCCATCTAAGTAATCGATTCCCACGGCATATCGATTCCCACGGCGCATCGATTCCCATCGCGCATCAACGGTGAGCAATCCCTGTCTTACGATATTGTCATTGTTCTTCGGTGAGCAAACTCTGATTTCATAAAATATCACACAAGCTACGGGAGCAATTCCTGACCTTAATGATAAACATATCATGGAGTCTTCCTAACGGAACAAGAGAAGAAAACCGTTGGCGTGTGATTCTCACACAATACATATACATGCATACAAATATATATGGTCAACGACTAATACATGTACGGAAATAATCAGCGAGTATTCTCAGCACTACGCAACAGCAGTTGCAACGTATTCATCTCAATAAAAGAGATATCTTGCATTTCGGCAAGATTTCACTTTATCTCATACTTTTAACATTCAACTGATTTATATCCCAAAATTCACACTAGTTGCTACCAACTACTTGTAATCTACATACTAAGATCTGTCTCGCTGCAATCTGAATAAGTCACAGCAAGAAGAGGTCTGGCGTTTCCCTAGTCTCGCCTGTAGTCCGATTATCCGTTGCCGAAAGTATCCAACCACAATTGTCACGCGTAGAGTACAACCGTTCGTCTACTAACACACTAACGCAGCGTTGCTGTTCGTCAGAAGCCTTTGAATCAGACTCTCAACGAACCGGATTCAGAAGGAAAATAATAAGGATTTGCACTGTGTTTATTTCTGGTGGGTTTTTGGGTTGATGACTGAGTTATATTTTGGTTGGTAATTGGCAGGATTTGCACTGTGTTCAAATCTGGTGGGTTTTGGGGTTGATGACTGAGTTATATTTTGGTGGGGGATTGGCAGGATTTGCACTTTGATCGAATCTGGTGGGTTTTTGGGTTGATGACTGAGTTATATTTTGGTGGGGGATTGGCAAAATTTGCACTGTGTTCAAATCTGGTGGGTTTTTGGGTTGATGACTGAGTTATATTTTGGTGGGGGATTGGCAAAATTTGCACTGTGTTCAAATCTGGTGGGTTTTTGGGTTGATGACTGAGTTATATTTTGGTTGGGGATTGGCAAAATTTGCACTGTGTTCAAATCTGGTGGGTTTTTGGGTTGATGACTGAGTTATATTTTGGTGGGGGATTGGCAAGATTTGCACTGTGTTCAAATCTGGTGGGTTTTTGGGTTGATGACTGAGTTATATTTTGGTGGGGGATTGGCAAAATTTGCATTGTGTTCAAATCTGGTGGGTTTTTGGGTTTATGACTGAGTTATATTTTGGTGGGGGATTGGCAAAATTTGCACTGTGTTCAAATCTGGTGGGTTTTTGGGTTTATGACTGAGTTATATTTTGGTTGGTAATTGGCAGGATTTGCACTGTGCTAAAATCTGGTGGGTTTTTGGGTTGATGACTGAGTTATATTTTGGTTAGGGATTGGCAGGATTTGCACTGTGTTCAAATCTGGTGGGTTTTTGGGTTGATGACTGAGTTATATTTTGGTGGGGGATTGGCAGGATTCGCACTGTGTTTAAAATCTAGTGGGTTTTTGGACTGATGACTGAGTTATATTTCGGTTGGGGACTGGAAAGATTTTCACTGTGTCCAAATCTGGTGGGTTTTTGGGTTGATGACTGAGTTATATTTTGGTGGGGGATTGGCAAAATTTGCACTGTGTTCAAATCTGGTAGGTTTTTGGGTTGATGACTGAGTTCTATTTTGGTGGGGGATTGGCAGGATTTGCACTGTGTTCAAATCTGGTGGGTTTTTGGTTGATGAGTGAGTTATATTTTGGCGGGGGATTGTCAAAATTTAACTGTGCTCAAATTTGGTGGGTTTTTGGGTTGATGACTGAGTTATATTTGGTGGGGGATTGGCAGGATTTGCACTGTGTTCAAATCTGGTGGGTTTTTGGGTTGTTGATGACTGAGTTATATTTTGGTTGGTAATTGGCAGGATTTGCACTGTGTTCAAATCTGGTGGGTTTTTGGGTTTATGACTGAGTTATATTTTGGTTTGGAATTGGCAGGATTTGCACGGTCAATTGGTATGATCAATATGAAGGTAGATAGCTTTCTTGTAGATCTGGTACCTCGTTATTACTGTTAGCTGGTACATCTTGCTTGCTCCAATTTAAAATAAAACTCATGCAAATGACGTCACTTGATTGGTAGTATAGATCAATTAGTATGATCAATATGAAGGTAGGTAGCTTGCTTGTAGATCTGGTAACTCGTAATTATCGGTAGCTCGTAAAGCTTGCTTGTTCAAATCTAACCCCAACCTTATGAATGTAGAGACCTTGCTGATAGCTTACACATGAATTTGGTTGGTTGGCTAATGGTAGAATTGGTACTGGTCAGAATTGGTACAGATCAGAACACCTTTGGTAATTCTGATCTGACTTGATGCACACTAGTACTAGTAGAAATTGTACGCGTTATTGTATGAGTACTTCTTACCATAACTTTACTGACACATACTTACAATACATACAATAACTACGTACTCAACAACTCCACAGGGCCCCTGCAAAGCACTAATTTTAAAAACCTATTTTCAGGCTCTTGCCCGGTACGGTTCGGTACAAGTACGAGTACGTACCGTTTGGTATCAACCTTTCTTTTTCACTTCGCCTTTCACCTTCCCGCCATTCCATTGCATAGATGATATTATTGTCGACAAGCACGGTCAGTCTCAGAAAATTGAAATCGAAATTGTGCAAGTCTTTTCATTTCCAGCACAATTCACAATGACAGTTACGGAAGACGCCATTCGAACGAAATGCCTCGAAGCGGAATCACTCCGGGACACGTCCCACGTGGAGTGCGAGGTGGTCGGGGGTTGCGACGGAGGAGCAAAGGTCGCCGTGACGGTCGTGTCTACGGCGTTTGAGAAGCTGCCTCTGTTGAAGCGACACCGATTAGTCAACGAGGTCTTTGCCGAGGAACTCAAGAACGAATCCATCCATGCCCTTTCGGTCAAGGCCTATACGCCGGCACAATACGAAGCCAAGAAATAAGTTCACGCAGCGAACAAAAATAATACCAATACATTCGGGACGAGAGAGGATGGAACAAAATGCTGAAACGGCAACAATCTGCGACTCGAAAGGTAGAAAGGAATCATGTGGCGCGCTAGGGGCCGGGAAAGAATGAGACGAATGCTTTCCGATTCGGTCCATGATGCTAATGAACTGCTGTGGCGTGGAATCGATGTTGAACGTGCATGCGAGGTGGAAGCAAACTGGATTGCAATGCAACAACTTGTTTCGTTTTGGTGAGCAAAAATACAATAGGAACTAAATACGAACAAGCAACCGGCACAATTTTTTGCAACGCAAGCATAGATCGCGCAGTCACAGGAATCCCTGTGCCATGATAAGCAAGGTCCGCTTATCTTCTTAGTCTGTAGAACTCATCACCAAACTAGCTAATGAATCAAATCATCCGAAGCATTTCGAGGCGGGGTGAAGTAACATCGCAAAAATACTCTCATGCCTATTCGTAGAGTAGCAGGATGTTCAATGTGGACCTTTGGAACCGCACGTGCCCTACTCGGATGAGACATTCGCGGCGTAATTGCAGGGTGGGATCTGCCGAATCGATTCCGATGGAAGTTGTTGAATCCAAATGTTTGTCGATATTGAGTGATTCCCAGCAATAATAAAGTAATAAAAGTTCGCGACCAAAGTAATAAATCTATTCACATAGTTAATAGATTTATTAACTATTGAATAGAATTTAGCAGTCGAGACTGCATCGACTTGCAAAACTTTATTAACTGAATAAAAACAGAATGATCATTGCCTGATCGGTACAAATACATGAAAGCAGATTGACTGTATCTCTTGATTGCAATCCGAGGAGTTCTACGATCCCTTCTTCTCTTATCTTCGTCACCAAGCAGTGGATTGTTGTAATCGGGGGTTAAGTAGTTATCCTCATAGTATTCTAGTAACTCCAGGGCCATGGTGATTGTCGATTGTCGATTGTACTACTAGTAGAGTGTTTCGCGAAAGAAAGAGTGTTTCGCAAAAGAGTGTGGTTTTTTGCTTGCTGGAGAGCAATGTGAGTGTTTTAGCGAGGATATCTACTAGTACTACTACTAGTAATTTTACCAGCAAAGCCAATCGATACGGTACATAGAAAATTCTGAAAATTTCAACTGCCGGCCAGTCTCGAATACTTAACAGGCTTGCTTGCCAAAATAGGCCGGTAGGTGGCGCGGGTAGTGAATAAACAGACGTAAAAAGACAGTTACTGTTTTGTACTTAGAGATTCCAAATTCCAAATCAGTCAGTTAATAAAAATATTCGTCGGTTGGGTGAACCAAAAAATTTATTCATCTATTCACTCTTGAATACTTTTTTATTACTTTGGCCTTTTATTACTTTATTATTGCTGGGAATCACTCATTGGATCGCGTTGGTGGACGTTTTATAATTCCTACCAATAATAAAGTAATAAAAGACCAAAGTAATAAAAAAATATTTGCTAGTAGTGAATAGATTGAATAGATTTTTGGCGCACCCAACGGATCAATAGATTTTATTAACTATGCACACCGAGTGGATTTGGAATTCTAATTCGGAATCCCTAAGTAATTAGCGATGATCACCAAAAATACGGTACGGTAGCATGCAAGCATGCCCGGCAAAAGAGGTGCAAGAGGTGCGTGCACCACATGATTCCTTCGTGCGTTGGGGACTAAAATATTTGATTTTAGTGATTCGGTTCGACTTTATTCTGTTTTTATTCAGTTAATAAAGTTTTGAAAGTCGATGCAGTCTCGACTGCTAAATTCTATTCAATAGTTAATAAATCTATTAACTATGTGAATTGGTGGAGTTGTTAGTTGAACGTTAAACACTAACCCTAATCCTAAGAGTTGACAACGTAACCTTGTAGACGGAGTTTATGGGGGGGTTTGGGGGGGGAAAATATGTAGAAATATTTAAAAAATCTGTTTTTAACAAGTAGCCTTGGTACAAACGCTACGACTAAAAATCGCTAAAAAGCTTAGCCAAACATTTATTTACGGAAATGAGATGCTTCTTCTAAAAGCAATAGTAATATCTAGTGGCGCGTGTTCATTTTTATGGTAGCAAACTATCATTTTTATGATTGCACGTAACCATAAGATTTAACCTGAATATAGATAAAAAATCATGCGATTAAAATCTGTCTTAGATCAAGTTTATCTTTACCAGATGAGAGAGCTCGGTAGAGGTGCACCATATACGGTCGTTGTCGGCAGCAGTCGGCAGCAAATTCGATAAAAAAAAGACGCGGCAACGGTTGTCAAGACTAACATGGAGTACCGTTAGTCGACTAAAATTGCTGCTAAATCAGTCCCCTCTGAGTAAGCTACTAGTACTACTAGTGTGCTGTATAATATTTTGGTACTGTATTTAAGTTTGGTCTACATGTCTAAGGGCCCGCTTTTTCGTAGGGCCGATCACCATTCCCGCGCTCCAAAACGCCGCTGCAAACGCCGCTGCTGGCTTCCTGCAGCTCCAAAACGCCGCTCCAAACGCCGCTGCTTGCTGCTTGCTGCTGGCTTCCTGCAGCTCCAAAACGCCGCTCCAAACGCCGCTGCTTGCTGCTTGCTGCTGGCTTCCTGCTGCTCGAAACGCTGCTCAAAATGGCGTTCGAAACGGCGCTCGAAACGGTGTTTGATTGCCATTTGAATACCCTTCCTGATCGAAAATGAAGTAGAGTGATGTGTAGGTATCTGAGTAGGTATCATTTTGTACTATTTGTACAGTGGCGAACCTTCATGGTCTGTTCTATCGAAGGAGAAACAGAATGGTCATCAAAACGGAAGAAATGGTGCCCCCCCCCCATATCTTCTTAACTCACCATCCGATTCGATAGCCGTTCGATTGCCATTCCAAGTCCAAAAATCAGAAGAGGAACATGATGGTGTTCGAATATGGTAGTATCTGTACATGATGTGAACCCTCATTCTCCCTTCTACTATCCGTCCGAGGGGAAACAGATGGGTCGGCGTAGTAGGGCTGTCGTCGGATCGTTTTTTGTTTTCTCGTGTCTTTGTGTGTGTGTTATTTGCCATTGAATTGCCGTTCAAATACCCTTCCCGCTCCAAATTGAAGTAGAGTAATGTGTAGGTATTTGAGTTGGTGTCATTTTGTACTACTTGTACAGTGGCGAACCTTCATGGTCTGTTCTATGGAAGGAGAAACAGAAGGGTTGTCAAAATCGAATTAGTGTCGGTTTTTCCGTATCTTCGTATACTTGAATCCCTCTTGTTGATTGCCATTCCAAGTCAAAAAATCAGTAGAGGAACATGATGGTGTTCGAATGTGGTAGTATTTGTACATGTCCACCCTCATCTTCCCTTCTATTGGAGGGGAAACAGATGGGTCGGAGAAGGGTCGTGTTAATTTCCTTTTGAAACTGACTGTTGAGCTGACTCAATCCAAAGGCAAAGAAGAGCAGCAGGAGCTGTAGCTGCAGGCCGGTTGGGGTGCCGGTCTATTTTGGTCTAATATTTCTCTGATATCCACTACGGTTGGATGCTAATCCAACCAGATCTATTCTGACTATTGACACCGACGCAATCAGATAGATCTTAGGCTTGTAGTTCTACAGTAGGACGCAAAAGGGCGTCCGATGCAAGGTTTAAGGTTGAATAATCAAATAATCTAAAAGTATAAGCAATTGATCTTGCTGGAGAGCAAGATAGCACTTGTGCTGCCGCTAATACAGCACTTTGTTACAGATATACGGTAAAATTACCGTGTTACAAGAAAATATTGTGTTGCCGCTAATACAACACGTATTTTGTGCAGCAGACAAACAAGTTCGTGAGCACAAAGATCGAACCTCTGCTGTCTTTTCTTGAAAACAAAACACTTAACGAGATTGCTAGCATATGCTAGTTTCTGCGTGTGTTCTCTCTTTGATCTTTAAGTATCGAATAATTCGATCGTACGAGTGACGATCATTTGGCTCGCAAGATTGAGCCATTTGGTCAATAATGAGACACTTGGCTCACAAGATTGAGCCATTTGGTCAAAATGAGATATTTAGCTCACAGATTGAGCCATTTGGTCCATGACGTTAAACATCATGATTCGCGTGCAATTAAGCTGGACGTGTGCAAGTAAAGAATGAGATACCACTGTACCATTGTTACATACTTCTACGCCGGACATGAAAGGAATTTAATACTCCCCATGTATCCATGGGAAAGCATTCTCTAAGATCTGATGCAATCGTCCTGCAACAAATCACCTGTGTTTCCACAGTAGTGAAAGATAGGCTTGAGCAATGGATACACCACTGAATGTCCCCAATGTTTTGTGAGGATATCAGCACAATTATCCTTGCCTGCAAGATGTTGCATGAGGATAAAACCTCTTGCGATCATGCTCCTAACATAGTGATATGAAAGAATGTGATGCCTCTGATGGAGCCTTGCATAAGGGAATGTGGAGGTTTGGATCATCTTTTCATTATCTCCCCATGTGTAGGACGTGTCATGCACTCTAGTACCAAGATACCTGAATGACTGACGAATGTCAACAATTTGCTCGATGCAGGTTCTAGCAGATACAAATTCAGCGCCAAAGGTGGCTGTTTCAGATGTTGCTTGCTTCTTGGAGAACCACATGATGGGGGTCTTGTTTGCAAAATGCAGGATGCCAGTGACAGCCTTTCCACTTAGGATGTCATGCATTAAGTTCGCATCATAGAAATGAGACAACACCACTACCTTACCCAGGGGTTTAGGAGCATCACTTGGTAGGTCCTCAGAGTGCTCCCCATATACGGTATTGGACCAGTCTGTACTGGTACCTTCAGTGAGTACAAAATCTGGTACGCCTACTCTGAATCTGATTTTGAAGTGACGAAACTTGGAAATGTATCCATAGATTCGTTTGGCTCTATTGAGATGACCTTCCCTAGGTTGCACTCGAAAGCTTGATAAAGTCATAACAGCAGTCTGCACATCAAAATGTCCAATGGCAATGACCCACTGAAGTGAGCCAATCATGCTTTGATACTTTTGGATATCAGTATCACTTAGGAATGATGATGAGTCTAGCTCTGGATGATCATTCTCAGCAAGGGGTGAATGAAACCTGGTGGTAGGTTTGCAGCCAAACATTTGTTCATATGAGGCCTCCATTTTCTCGATGAATTTGATAGGGTTCATGCAGAGCACACCATGTTTATCTCTTTCGAAGCCGCATCCCAAATGAAAGTTCATTGGGCCAGAACCTTTTAATTTGAAATTATAAGGTTCAGACTGTAGGATGACCAGAAAAGTTTCAGGATTGGCCAAACATAAGCAGAGGTCGTCAACATATGTGCATATGAGCTCATAGACTGGCTCCCCATGTTTGTTGTTGCCAGGCTTGATAAAGATTTCAGGCTCTGCCTTGGATCTTTCAAAACCTAGTTCAACGAGGCAGGCAGCAAGTAGATCACCAAAGCACTTGCCAGATGATCGAAGTCCATATAGAGCCTTGTAAATCAATAGGAGGTGGCCTTCTAGTGGTCCAAATTCAGCACCAGCCTTGATGCATACTTTCTCACAGGTAACAGCTTCGAGGTATGCATTCCCAATGTCGGTTCCTCATGCTTCTAAGCTATTCAGTTCAGCAAAGAATAGGCACATGCGCAAGCCACGAAGGGAAACAACTCCTGCATACACACTGTGAATGGGAGCTTCAGTGAGATTGCCATTTGCAACTAGCCGGGCTTTGTGTCAACCATCATGCTTGACCGCATAAATCATGTGGACCTTGATCTGTTGGAAGCCAATGGGTATATTGCTAGCCTTGTAGATACCCTTGTCAATAAAGGTGTCATACTCTTGAAGCTGTGACATTTCCAGCGCTATGGCATCCTGCCATTTGGTGTTGCCATTGGCTGTATCAAACTGGATGGCTTCTTCATGATTGCGAGGTACCTTGAATCCATACTGGTACTGAGGAGCAGTGCGGAAGGAGCGAAGCTTGGCTTGGTGGATTAGCCTGTCTAGCTTCTTGGTTCTTCGGGCAAGGGAAACAATGCGTTTGAGATGTTTCCAACCAGGTTTATCAAGCATGTTGTTGTCTTTTGCATATTTGGCTACAGTGACCAGGTCATCTGTAGCTACGTTGGATAGGGGTTCGTATGTCCGTTCCATATTTTCCCATTCAATCCATAGGTTATATTTGGAACCTTTGTACTGAGGATGCTTGTTGTCAAGGGGACCTTGATGACCAAGTATGCGTCGAAAAGACCAAAGTTTGCCATCTTCTTGAGTGACATCCCTGTGGATAAAATTCATGACATCATTGTAGGCGATGATATCTTCAAGTTCATCATCTGTATGCTTGCACTTGAATTTGATGAAGTCCTTGTTTTGCTCAAGACTGTTTTCAACGTCAACAACTGTCATTCGTTTCTGTGTGCCATCAGGGAGGGCCATTAGAAAGGATCAACCTTGCAAGTCAGCAACAGGGATAGCAGGAATGGTGACGGGTTTGCCATCATCGTGAAATTGGGTATTGCCTTCTTCATCAGTAACAACTACTTCAGATGGGCCAACAGATGGGATAGCAGGATTGATGGGTGGAGGTGTGGCTTCACTAACATCAAAATATGCTAGCTCAGGGGGGCCAAAATCGTCTTCAGTGACAGGGACGCCATCAGGGGTTTTACTGAAGATATGGTATGTTGGAGGCCCATCAAGAATCTCCCCATAGTTGTTAGGGAGTGGAGAAGGTACGTAGCTTCGGGTATTAGGAACCTTGGAATAAAGAAACGTAGGCAAGGATGGCTGTGGGATGCGCAGAGGAGGTGATTCTGGTACCGAACTGGGTGGTGTAGGATGGCGAAAGGAGGGACTATCACCAGAAGACTGAGGAGTGAGAGAAGCATCTTTGGCCCTGCGCCATGCAAGAAAGCCATCATCAGTGAACAAGCCAGCGCGCTTGTTGCGATGCTCAGGATTTAAGGCAGTGCGGACACCAGAGCGATCAAGGAGTTTATTGGTGATGGGATCCCAGATGGTAAAACATAAACTATTGCCAACATGCTCGGCAATGCCAACAAAATGTCCAAGGCATTCAGTGGTCTGAGAGCCAAACTGTGTGTCAGGAGTCTTGTAGTATACAGGCTCAAACCAAAAGAAACTGAGGTAGGGGCTGATGTCACCAATGATACCAGTGGCAATGTAGAAAGGCTGTTTGTCTGATAGAGTGGGATCAGACAAATGGTTCATGAGACGACCAATGTAGGTCATACACAAGAGCCAGAGATGAGGTGGAGTTCCTGTGCAATCCATTGTCTGGTTGACAATGCGTTTGAAGGTCTGGTAGCGACGTTCGAATAGGTTTTGGTGCTGATGATATGGTTCGCTTTGCCATAAACCAATCCACATCATCTTGAGATAATCAAGAACAGACTTGCTGGACTGGTAGGACCCATGATCGCAGAGCAATCTGAGTGGTCTACCCCATTGTCGAACACAATTTTGGAGACAAGGGAGAAAATCAGCAGTAGTTCTCATTTCTTCAACATGAATGATATGAGATTTCCGGCCAAAGAAAACTTGAGCAATTTTGGAGCCACCATTGATGGCAGGGGTATCAGAATAGATAACATCAGAGAGAACATCATCATTGAAAGGTCGGACATTCATGGCAGGCTGTGGTGATTGGAACCTTTTGAATATGTTGCCATCTGGACTGATGGATAGTGAGCCATACTGTGTGGAATTGGTGAAGGTAGCTTTGATATGATCAAGGGAGATCCATCCAAGGAAGGGCTTCAGCGACAAGTAATCTGTATCAGTGGGTGATTGAACATGGGCTGCAGCAGTGATGGAGGTGGAAGGAGACTGATTAGAGCACCGACTGAGGATTTCTTGGTGGATATAATCAGTGGGGCTGAGCCAAAAGGAGGTATCAGAAGCATCCAATGCCTGGAGGGCTGAAGTTGCGCTGTTTGACAGGAATGAGGTGATTGTAGAAGATGTGCCAATGTTGATATCCCTGAGTGCGCCAAATGCATCATAATCTTGATATGGAAGCGATGTGGCAAGAGGCGGGTATTTCTGAATGAAGGTGTCATCCTGGGGGGTATATGCGCTATCTAGTATAGATGGGTCCCAATGTTGATCACTTGTCATGGCAACATGAGGAAAACGAGCAAATGCCTCACTGGTATACTTGCGCATGGCAAGGTATGGTAATCCATGGCATATACTAAGTGGAAAGACATGACCATCAGTGGTGGTGATGACTTGGGTTCCACCTGTCTTGATAGAGGTATCATCTATGATCGAGTAGTATGCTTCCATCTGAGGAGAAGACAAGATGGATGGGTGTTGTCCGGTGTAGGCACACTCATGAAAGATGATGATGACTGGTCCCCTGTTGGAAACAGAGTAGGCGCCACATGTTGCAATAGGGATGTTCTGGATTTGGTGATTGTTGATACCAGTGTCATTGACATACCTTGGGGGAATATCCTTAGAGATGAGACATGCATCATTTCCTATGATACATCCATTTGCACCTCTGTCAACCATAGCATAACCGGGTGTGGATACAGTAGTTTTGCTAGAGTGGTACGTAGCGACGGGGTTTGCTGGTGAAACATGAGATTCACAGTCCGGTGATGCCCAATGGTGGAATTTCGCAGACATTGAAGTCTGTCCAACAGGAACATAGACATTGCCTTCTTTCTTGTAAAGGATATCAGGATTATCTGCAAGGAATCGAGCTGGATGTGCGGGAGAAACAGAAGACTTGAGAGGCCTGTTATCGGATTGAGAAGATGCCTTGTATACACCAAGGGATGCATGGAACGCGGATCTGGCCGAGCTTTCCTCAGCAGGTGAGAGGACCTGTTCATCATCAGGTGAGGGGGCCTGCTCATCAGTATGGTGTTCATAAGCACGACGTGTGATTGGCTTGCTGGAATTGGGGTCCGGTGGTAATGCAGCATCAAGGAGCTCAGACCGGAGGCAGGCAACTAGTCGCTTCTTGTCATCAGCTGTGAAGCCAAGCCAATGCTTCATACCTTGCTTAGAGAGAGTTTTCCAAACTGCAGATGGTAGTCTTGTGGTTGGGTCCGGGGTTCTTCCAGCCTTGTAAACAGCGTAGTCCTGGTAGTCACCATCAAAGTCAATAGGAGGTAAATATGAGGCCGAGTCGTCAGTGATAGCAGAATATGTGGACTGTGTCATAGAAGATAAATCATGAGTATTGGCCTTGACAGACGTCCGACTTCGAGGTTGGGACAGTGATGCTTGGGAATCCAGTCTGGTTGCTTCAAGGAGGAGGGTATTTTTCAATTCACTGATAGCAACGGCTTCATGCTGTCGAAACTTGATCAAATCCTGTGCTGCAGGGGGATCATCAACTTTGCAGAACTGTTCACTGAGTTGGAAGCTGCTACTACAGGCCTTGCAAAGGTGTGTTTTGACGGTATCAAAATCAAGTGGCCTCTGTGGATCGCGTAGTGTGTTGAGATGTTCTAGCTGAGCAAACCATTGGGTGATGAATTTGACTTTGGTGTCCTTCCATGTCCTCAAGTCAATGTCCAATAGGTGCTGCATCACAATGGAGGTGTCATATACTTTGGATTTGGACCTGTCATGCAATGCAACAAAGTCAAAGAAGGCCTGTCTGCCGTCTCTTAAGGTGGTATGGCTGAGCACGCAGGAGTAGGAGAGGTCACTCTAGAGGGCATGTAGAACAAGAGTCCAGAAGAACGCACACTGCTTGTCATGAAGGGCCTTCTCGTACCCGATGAGTGGTATATCAGGCCAGCTTGGATCGAGGAAGGTATGAGTATCTATGTCAGATGTTTCCAACTTTGCTTTGAATTTGACAAGCCAGTGCTCAAATCGTGCATCATTTTGCAGGGTTGGAAATGTGGTTTCATCCCTTGATTTCTTGGTCCATGATTCATATCTAAGCTGTTTGATGGGTTTGGAGGATCTTTCCTGTTGTCGTTGGGATGTGCCGGTGCCGGTGCGCGTCGTTGTTTCAATATCAGTTCCAGATTCTCTTCTGGCTCTGACAATCCCGCGACAGTAACTCTTAAAGGCGTCCTTGGTATAATGGGTTCTATCTTCCCAGTCTAGTCCTTGTGCTGTGAGATGTTGCCCGAAGTCGATGACTCTCTGTAGAGTCATCTGTACGTGTTGATAAAGTGGTGTCCTTGTTCCTCTCTCAAGGTAAGCAAGATCACCGATATTCTCGATATACAGGAAGTCCAACCATGTCTTGTACTGGCCAGCAATGAGCGCTTCACATAAGGTGCTGTGGGACTCCCTTGGGACATCGAAGGAGTCGTGCAAGAAGGTGGCTAGTGCTTGATCAAACGACGGGAAGAGGTCCGCGATGGGCGTGTCCTCTTCATCTTGGTTTGGATTGTTTTGGTCGGGTGCTGCCATGTCAGCTGTGGGCAGGCGAGATGTGGTTGCGGCGCTTCCGGGCTGGAGCGTTTGGCATCGGCCTGCCGACCTGCTTCTCGTTCTGCCGGCGACCGGGATGTTGGGCATGTATGAATACTTTGGGAATGCCAAATTGGTGTCCACTGCAGTGGGCTTGTATTAAATACAAACGGCTTGCCCGTTGTTGGGCTTTGTTGTGTAATCGGATCAGAGAACTATCAATCGTCGGCCTTAGTCGTTCGTTTGATGATCTGCTGTCGGATTGTCGTCGACGGGTGCTTCTGCCGTTGTCTTCTTCTTTTGCGAGCTTCAACAAGCTTGCAACAACTGTTAATCTGTTAATTCCCTTTTGAAACTGGCTGTTGAGCTGACTCAATCCAAAGGCAAAGAAGAGCAGCAGGAGCTGTAGCTGCAGGCCGGTTGGGGTGCCGGTCTATTTTGGTCTAATATTTCTCTGATATCCACTACGGTTGGATGCTAATCCAACCAGATCTATTCTGACTATTGACACCGACGCAATCAGATAGATCTTAGGCTTGTAGTTCTACAGTAGGACGCAAAAGGGCGTCCGATGCAAGGTTTAAGGTTGAATAATCAAATAATCTAAAAGTATAAGCGATTGATCTTGCTGGAGAGCAAGATAGCACTTGTGCTGCCGCTAATACAGCACTTTGTTACAGATATACGGTAAAATTACCGTGTTACAAGAAAATATCGTGTTACGAGAAAATATTGTGTTGCCGCTAATACAACACGTATTTTGTGCAGCAGACAAACAAGTTCGTGAGCACAAAGATCGAACCTCTGCTGTCTTTTCTTGAAAACAAAACACTTAACGAGATTGCTAGCATATGCTAGTTTCTGCGTGTGTTCTCTCTTTGATCTTTAAGTATCGAATAATTCGATCGTACGAGTGACAATCATTTGGCTTGCAAGATTGAGCCATTTGGTCAATAATGAAACACTTGGCTCACAAGATCGAGCCATTTGGTCAAAATGAGATATTTAGCTCACAGATTGAGCCATTTGGTCCATGACGTTAAACATCATGATTCACGTGCAATTAAGCTGGACGTGTGCAAGTAAAGAATGAGATACCACTGTACCATTGTTACATACTTCTACGCCGGACATGAAAGGAATTTAATAGGTCGACGACGACGATGACGACGTATCTTTGTGTGTGATTCGCAGTAGAATTGTGGTTCGAATACCCTTCCGGATCGAAAACCAAGTAGAGGAATGTGTAGGTATTTGAGTTGGTGTCATTTTGTACTATTTGTATGGTGGCGGACCTTCATAGTCTGTTCTATGGAAGGAGAAACAGAAGGGTGGGTCGTCGCAAAAATGAAAATAATTGAAAAATGACATATGTGATTTCAACGATCGGACTTCCCATCAAAAAAATTGTCTTAGGAGTGAGTTTTCCGGTGTGTTTGCAGGGTCTTTTCACTTGTTCTTTTTTTGAAGAGACTTCAGTGTGCGGAGCACACATATGTTTATTTCCCGTAGACTTCTACATGATTTTGGTACTGGGTATTAATTGTGGTATTTTTATCTTGTACACTCACCGTACGGTACTTGTACTCTCATACAAATCAAATTTTTGCCAACGTCATCATCTTACGGTATCCGTAGGAAATTCGATGGAAAGAAGACGAGGTGCGAAATTGGTGGAGTTGTTACGACAACAACAACAGAGGTGCGAAAGAATCCTATCCGGTCGATTTTTGATTGACAACAGTCATTTTATTGATTGGTAGTGTAGATCACTTGGTAGGATCGGTATGAACGTACGTAGCATCTACTCTAGAACTCGCGCAAATGAATGACGTCACTTAGCATGATTGGTAATAGCCCCACCGAAATATAACTCAGTCATCAACCCAAAAACCCACTAGATTTGAACAGAGAGCAAATCTGGTCAGGGATTGGCAGGTTTTGCACTGTCTTCAAATCTGGTGAGTTTTTGGGTTGATGACTGAGTTATGACTGAGTTATAGTTTGGTCGGGGATTGGCAAGACTTGCACTCTCTTCAAATCTGGTGGGTTTTTTGATTGATGATTGAGTCAATTTTAGGTTGGGAATAATAGCAGGATTTGCACTTTCTTCAAATCTTGTGAGTTTTTGGGTTGATGACTGAGTTAGAGTTTGGTCGGGGATTGGCATGATTTGCACTGTCTTCAAAACTGGTGGGTTTATGGGTTGATGACAGAGTTATAGTTTGGTCGGGGATTGGCAAGATTTGCACTGTGTTCAAATCTGGTGAGTTTTTGGGTTGATGATTGAGTTCATTTTAGGTTGGGGATGGGCAAGATTTGCACTGTCTTCAAGTTTGGTGGGTTTATGGGTTGATGACTGAGTTATAGTTTGGTCAGAGATTGGCAGGTTTTGCACTGTCTTCAAGTTTGGTGGGTTTTTGGGTTGATGACACAGTTATAGTTTGGTCAGGGATTGGCAGGATTTGCACTGTCTTCAAATCTTGTGGGTTTTTAGGTGGATGATTGAGTTAATTTAAGATTGGGGATGGGCAGGGTTTGCACTGTCTTCAAATCTGGTGGGTTTATGGGTTGATGACCGAGACATAGTTTGGTTGGGGATTAGCAAGATTTGCACTGTGCTCAAATCTGTTTAGTTTTTGGATTGATGACTGACTTATATTTTGGTCGGGGATTGGCAAGATTTGCACTGTCTTCAAATCTCTTGAGTTTTGGGGTTGAGGATTGAGTTCATTTTAGGTTTGGGATTGGCAAGATTTGCACTGTCTTCAAATCTGATGGGTTTTTGGGTTGGTGACTAAGTTATATTTTGGTCGGGGACTGGCAGGATTTGCTCTGTGCTCAAATCTGGTGGGTTTTGGGGTTGATGACTGCTGAGTTATAGTTTGGTCGGGGATTGGCAAGATTTGCACTGGCTTCAAATCTTGTGAGTTTTTGGGTTAGCTGAGTTATAGTTTGGTCGGGGATTGGCTAGATTTGCACTGTGTTCAAATCTGGTGGAAGACTTGTGAGTTTTTGGGTTGATGACTGAGTTATAGTTTGGTTGGGGATTGGCATGATTTGCACTGTTTTCAAAACTGGTGATTTTATGGGTTGATGACAGAGTTATAGTTTGGTCGGGGATTGGCAAGGTTTGCACTGTCTTAGAATCTGGTAGGTTTTTTGGTTGATGATTGAGTTCATTTTAGGTTGGGGATGGGCAGAATTTGCAGTGTCTTCAAGTTTGGTGGGTTTATGGGTTGATGACTGAGTTATAGTTTGGTCAGGGATTGGCAGGATTTGCACTGTCTGCAAATCTGGTGGGTTTTTTGGTGGATGATTGAGTTAATTTAAGGTTGGGGATGGACAGGATTTGCACTTTCTTCAAATCTGGTGCGTTTTTGGGTTGATTACTGAGTTATGACTGAGTTATAGTTTGGTCAGGGATTGGCATGACTTGCACTCTCTTCAAATCTGGTGGGTTTTTGGGTTGATGATTGAGTTAATTTTAGGTTGGGGATGGGCAGAATTTGCACTGTCTTCAAATCTGATGGGTTTTTGGTTGACGATTGAGTTAATTTTAGGTTGGGGATGGGCAAGATTTGCTCTGTCTTCAAATCTGGTGGGTTTTTGGATTGATGACTAAGTTATGGTTTGGTCGGGGATTGGCATGATTTGCACTGTCTTCAAATCTGGTGAGTTTTTGGGTTGATGACTGAGTTATAATTTGGTTTGGGATTGGCAAGATTTGCACTGTCTTCAAGTTTGGTGGGTTTTTGGGTTGATGACTGAGTTAATTTTAGATTGGGGATGGGCAGGATTTTCACTGTCTTCAAATCTGGTGAGTTTTTGGGTTGACGACTGAGATAGCTTGGTCGAGGATTGGCAGAATTTGCACTGTCTTCAAATCTGGTCAGTTTTTGGGTTGATGACTGCTGAGATATAGTTTGGTTGGGGATTGGCAAGATTTGCACTGTCTTCAAATCTGGTGAGTTTTTGGGTTGATGACTGACTTATATTTTGGTCGCGGATTGGCAAGATTTGCACTGTCTTCAAATCTGTTGAGTTTTTGGGTTGATGACTGAGTTATAGTTTGGTCAGGGATTGGCAAGATTTGCACTGTCTTCAAATCTGGTAGGTTATGGGTTGACTGAGTTATAGTCTGGTCAGGTATTGGCAAGATTTGCACTGTCTTCAAATCTGGTGGGCTTTTGGATTGATGACCGAGTTATAGTTTGGTTGGGGATTGGCAGGTTTTGCACTGTCTTCAAATTTGGCGGGTTTTTGGGTTGATAACTGAGTTTTATTTTGGTCGGGGATTGGCAGGATTTGCACTGTCTTTAAATCTGGTGGGTTTTGGGTTGATGGTTGAGTAAATTTTAGGCTGGGGATGGGCAGGATTTGCACTGTATTCAAACCTGGTTAGTTTTTTGGTTGCTGACTAAGTTATGGTTTGGTCGGGAATTGGCAGGATTTGCTCTGTCTTCAAATCTGGTCAGTTTTTGGGTTAATTACTGAATTATAGTTTGGTTGGGGATTGGGAAGATTTGCACCGTCTTCAAATCTAGTAAGTTTTTGGATTGTTGACTGACTTATATTCTGATCGGGGATTGGCATGATTTGCACTGTCTTCAAATCTGGTGAGTTTTTGGGCTGATGACTGAGTTATAGTTTGGTTGGGGATTGGCAGGATTTGCACTGTCTTCCAGTTTGGTAGGTTTTTGGGTTGATGATTGAGTTCATTTTAGGTTGGGGATGGGCAGGATTTGCACTGTCTTCAAATCTGGTGAGTTTTTGGGTTGATGACTGAGTTATAGTTTGGTTGGAGATTGGCAAGATTTGTACTTTCTTCAAATCTGGTGAGTTTTTGGATTGATGACTGACTTATATTTTGATCGGGGATTGGCATGATTTGCACTGTCTTCAAATCTGGTGAGTTTTTGGGTTGATGACTGAGATATACTAGTTTGGTTGGGGATTGGCAGGATTTGCACTGTCTTCAAGTTTGGTGGGTTTTTGGGTTGATGATTGAGTTCATTTTAGGTTGGGGATTGGAAGGATTTGCACTTTCTTCAAATCTGGTGAGTTTTTGGATTGATGACAGAGTTATAGTTTGGTTGAGGATTGGCAGAATTTGCACTGTCTTCAAATCTGGTGGGTTTTTGGGTTGATGACTGAGTAATAGTTTGGTCAGGGATTGGCAGGATCTGCACTGTCTTCAAATCTGGTGAGTTTTTGGGTTGATGATTGAGTTTATTTTAGGTTTGGGATGGTCAGGATTTGTGCTGTCTTCAAATAATTGGTATGATTGGGAAGAACATAACCCAAAAACTCACCAGATTTGAAGACAGTGCAAATCCTGCCAATCCCCAACCAAACTATAACTCCGTCACCAACCCAAAAACCCACCAGATTTTAAGACAGTGCAAATCTTGCCCATACCCAACCTAAAATTTACTCAATCCTCAACCCAAAAACCCACCAAATTTGAAGACAGTGCAAATCATGCCCATCCCCAACCTTAAATTAACTCAATCATCAACCAAAAAACCCACCAGATTTGAAGAGAGTGCAAGTCATACCAATCCCTGACCAAACTATAACTCAGTCATAACTCAGTAATCAACCCAAAAACGCACCAGATTTGAAGACAGTGCAATTCCTGTCCATCCTCAACCTTAAATTAACTCATTCATCAACCCTAAGACCCACCAGATTTGAACACAGGGCAAATCTTTCCAGTCCCTAACCAAAATATAACTCAGTCATCAACCCAAAAACCCACCAGATTTTAGCACTGTGCAAATCCTGCCAGTCCCCAACCAAAATATAACGCAGTCATCAACCCAAAAACCCACCAGATTTTAGCACAGTGCAAATCATGCCAATTGCCGACCAAAATATAATTCAGTCAACAACCCAAAAACCCACAAGATTTTAGCACAGTGCAAATCCTGCCAGTCCCCAACTAAAATATAACTCAGTCATCCATCCAAAACCCACCAGATTTGAACACTGTGCAAATCCTGCCAGTCCCAGACCAAAATATAACTCATTCTTCAACCCAAAAATTCACCGGATTTGAAGACAGTGCAAATCTTTCCAGTCCCTAACCAAAATATAATTCATTCATCAACTCAAACACAAAAACCCACTAGATTTTAGCACAGTGCAAATCCTGCCAATCCCCAACTAAAATATAACTCAGTTATCCATCCAAAACCCACCAGATTTGCAGACAGTGCAAATCCTGCCAGTCCGAGACCAAAATATAACTCATTCATCAACCCTAAAACCCACCAGACTTGAACACTGTGCAAATCCTGCAAATCCCCAACCAAAATTTAACTCAATCATCGACCCAAAAACCCACCAGATTTGAGCACAGTGCAAATCCTGCCATTCCTCGACCAAAATATAACGCAGTCATCAACCCAAAAACCCACCAGATTTTAGCACAGTGCAAATCATGCCAATTGCCGACCAAAATATAATTCAGTCAACAACCCAAAAACCCACAAGATTTTAGCACAGTACAAATCCTGCCAGTCCCCAACTAAAATATAACTCAGTCATCCACCCAAAACCCACCAGATTTGAACACTGTGCAAATCCTGCCAGTCCCAGACCAAAATATAACTCATTCTTCAACCCAAAAATTCACCGGATTTGAAGACAGTGCAAATCTTTCCAGTCCCTAACCAAAATATAATTCATTCATCAACTCAAACACAAAAACCCACTAGATTTTAGCACAGTGCAAATCCTGCCCATCCCCAACTAAAACATTACTCAGTTATCCATCCAAAACCCACCAGATTTGCAGACAGTGCAAATCCTGCCAGTCCGAGACCAAAATATAACTCATTCATCAACCCTAAAACCCACCAGACTTGAACACTGTGCAAATCCTGCAAATCCCCAACCAAAATTTAACTCAATCATCGACCCAAAAACCCACCAGATTTGAGCACAGTGCAAATCCTGCCATTCCCCGACCAAAATATAACGCAGTCATCAACCCAAAAACCCACCAGATTTTAGCACAGTGCAAATCATGCCAATTGCCGACCAAAATATAATTCAGTCAACAACCCAAAAACCCACAAGATTTTAGCACAGTGCAAATCCTGCCAGTCCCCAACTAAAATATAACTCAGTCATCCACCCAAAACCCACCAGATTTGAACACTGTGCAAATCCTGCCAGTCCCAGACCAAAATATAACTCATTCATCAACCCTAAAACCCACCAGATTTTAGCACTGTGCAAATCCTGCCCATCCCTGACCAAAAAAAAACTCATTCATCAGCCCAAAAACCCACCAGATTTGAGCACAGTGCAAATCTTTCCAGTCCCTAACCAAAATATAATTCAGTCATCAGCCCAAAAACCCACCAGATTTGAACACAATGCAAATCCTGCCAATTCCCGACCAAAATATAACTCAGTCACCAACCCAAAAACCCACCAGATTCTAGCACAGAGCAAATCCTGCCAATCCCCAACCAAAATATAACTCAGTCATCAACCCAAAAACCAACCAGATTTGTGCACAGTGCAAATCTCTCCCTTCCCTAACCAAAATATAATTCAGTAATCAACCCAAAAACTCACCAGATTTGAGCACAGTGCAGATCCTGTCAATCTCCGACCAAAGTATAACTCAGTCATCAACTCAAAACCCACCAGATTTGAACACTGTGCAAATCCTGCCTATCCCTGACCAAAATGTAACTCATTCATCAACCGAAAACCCACCAAATTTGAACACAGTGCAAATCTTTCCAGTCCCTAACCAAAATGTAATTTGATCGTCAACCCTAAAACCCACCAGATTGGAACACAGTGCAAATCCTTCAAGTCCCTAACCAAAATATAATTCAGTCATCAACCCAAACACCCACCAGATTTTAGCACAGTGCAAATCCTGCCAGTCCCCAACTAAAATATAACTCAGTCATCCACCCAAAACCCACCAGATTTGAACACTGTGCAAATCCTGCCAGTCCCAGACCAAAATATAACTCATTCATCAACCATAAAACCCACCAGATTTGAACACAGTGCAAATCTTTCCAGTCCCGAACCAAAATATAATTCAGTCATCAACCCCAAAACCCACCAAATTTTAGCACAGTGCAAATCCTGCCAGTCCCTAACCAAAATATAACTCAGCCATCAACCGAAAAACCCACCAGATTTGAACACAGTGCATATCCTGCCAGTCCCCGACCAAGATATAACGCAGTCATCAACCCGAAAACCCACCTGATTTAAAGACAATGCAAATCTTTCCAGTCCCTAACCAAAATATAATTCAGTCATCAACCCCAAAACCCACCAAATTTTAGCACAGTGCAAATCCTGCCAATCCCTAACCAAAATATAACTCAGCCATCAACCGAAAAACCCACCAGATTTGAACACAGTGCAAATCCTGCCAGTGCCCGACCAAAATATAACTCAGTCATTAACCTAAAAACCCACCAGATTTTAGTACTCTGCAAATCCTGCCTATCCCCGACCAAAATATAACTCATTCATCAACCCAAAAACCCACCATATTTGAACACAGTGCAAATCCTGCTAGTCTTTGACCAACATATAACTCAGTCATCAACTCAAAAACCCACCAGATTTGATCACAGCGCAAATCCTGCCAATCCCATACCAAAATATAACTCAGTCACCAACCCAAAAACCCACCAGATTTTAGCACAGTGCAAATCCTGCCATTCCCCGACCAAAATATAACTCTGTCATGAACCCAAAAACCCACCTGATTTGAGCACAGTACAAATCCTGCCGATCCCCCACCAAAATATAACTCAGTCATAAACCCAAATACTGACCAGATTTGAACATAGTGCAAATCTTTCCAGTCCCTAACCAAAATATAAGTCAGTCATCAACCCAAAAACCCACCAGATTTTAGCACAGTGCAAATCCTGCCAATTCCTGACCAAAATATAACTCAGTCATCAACCCAAAAACACACCAGATTTAATTACAATGCAATTCCTGCCAATTCCCGACCAAAATATAACTCAGTCATCAACCCAAAAACCCACCATATTTGAACACTGTGCAAATCCTGCCAGTCACCGACCAAAATATAACGCATTCATAAACCCGAAAACCCACCTGATTTAAAGACAGTGCACATTCTGCCCATCCCCAACCAAAATATAACTCAGTCATCAACCTAAAAACCAACCAGATTTGAACACAGTGCAAATCTTTCCAGTCCCATACCAAAATATAATTCAATCGTCAACCCTAAAACCCAACAGATTTAAACACAGTGCAAATCTTTCCAGTCCCTAACCAAAATAAAACTCAGTCATTGACCCAAAAACCCACCGGATTTTAGCACAGTGCAAATCCTGCCAATCCCCAACTAAAATATAACTAAGTCATCAACCCAAAAACCCAACTGATTTGAAGACAGTGCAAATCCTGCTGATCCTCGACCAAATTATAACTCAGTCATCAACCCAAAAACACACCAGATTTAATTACAATGCAAATCCTTCCAATTCCCGACCAAAATATAACTCAGTCATCAACCCAAAAACCCACCATATTTGAACACTGTGCAAATCCTGCCAGTCCCCGACCAAAATATAACGCATTCATCAACCCGAAAACCCACCTGATTTAAAGACAGTGCACATTCTGCCCATCCCCAACCAAAATATAACTCAGTCATCAACCTAAAAACCAACCAGATTTGAACACAGTGCAAATCTTTCCAGTCCCAAACCAAAATATAATTCAATCGTCAACCCTAAAACCCAACAGATTTAAACACAGTGCAAATCTTTCCAGTCCCTAACCAAAATAAAACTCAGTCATCAATCCAAAAACCCACCGGATTTTAGCACAGTGCAAATCCTGCCAATCCCCAACTAAAATATAACTAAGTCATCAACCCAAAAACCCAACTGATTTGAAGACAGTGCAAATCCTGCTGATCCTCGACTAAATTATAACTCAGTCATCAACCCAAAAACACACCAGATTTAATTACAATGCAAATCCTGCCAATTCCCGACCAAAATATAACTCAGTCATCAACCCAAAACCCCACCATATTTGAACACTGTGCAAATCCTGCCAATCCACGACCAAAATATAACTCATTCATCAACCCAAAAATCCACCAGATTTGAACACAGTGCAAATCTTTCCAAGCCCTAACCAAAATATAATTCAGTCATCAACCCAAAAACCCACCAGATTTGAACACAGTGCTAATCCTGCCAATCCACGACCAAAATATAACTCATTCATCAACCCAAAAATCCACCAGATTTGAACACAGTGCAAATCTTTCTAGGCCCTAACCAAAATATAATTCAGTCATCAACCCAAAAACCCACTAGATTTGAACACAGTGCTAATCCTGCCAATCCACGACCAAAATATAACTCATTCATCAACCCAAAAATCCACCAGATTTGAACACAGTGCAAATCCTGCCGACCACCGACCAAAATATAATTCAATCGTCAACGCAAAAACACACCAGATTGAACACAGTGCAAATCTTTCCAGTCCCAAATATGACTCAGTCATCAACCCAAAAACCACCAGATTTAAAGACCGAACTTACAAATCCTGCCCATCCCCAACCTAAAACGAACTGTGATTATCTATGCATATTATGTATCCAGTTCAGACAGCCATAGTTCTGACAGCAGTTCCAATTGAGTAGCAAGGGTTAATGTAACGGTTAACTTTAAATTATTGTTTAATAGTACTATAGAGGGTTAGCTCTAAGTACAGTTTTGCGAGATACATATGCGCTCATAATATAACAGCCTTCGTATTTCGGATTTGAACAGCTATGTAATACTAATGGATTGAAGAATAGAGTATCGCTTGACCTCAATGGAACTTTCACTCCATACATGGGGAAGACAAAGTAATAAATCACCTCTTCATCACTTACATGTTTTGGAGCAATAACTGTCAGCCTTGTATAAAACATTTCGGCATCGGTATGGCATTTTGAGTGATAATCCTTTCCAATAGAAAAGGCCGTCACGTGATGGCCGATTGCATTCAGCATTGTACAATTAACAACCTCATTCATCACAGTCATTTCAAGGTTGACAAATTTGGACATTGGAGTTAAACTAAGCTGCATTTCCTTCACAATGTGTAGGGCTTTCTGTTCAAGGTTTTCTTTTGTTGTCGAGTCCACGTTGTTTTTGAAAACGTACACACCATTTCCTGATTTTAATTGATTTGGTCTCATCCCAATAATAGCATATCCACTGTTTACACTGTCACATTTGGTTCCTCGGCCTATTTTGGGTTTTGATTCAACAATCTGCCCAGCGAATGTTCTTGTGATTTCTATATTTTTGGGAGTACCCAAGCGTCGTTTTGCGAATTGTCTGGAAGCTTTTGCAAAGATTCTCAATGATGGTTCTGATTCTGCAAACGCCAGAACAAACTTCTCATTGGTACTATCCAATGTCTTGAAACTGTCTATAGACACTGCTTGTGCCAAAGAATATTTCTTCTCTCCAACTGTTGTCCGGCCCCAATTCGTATCCAGGAATTTTCCTTCAAACCCATTTTTGTTAACTGTTTTCAATGCTATTTCCTCGACATGTTTGAAAATTGCATTTGGATCATGATTCCTGTCCCCTTTTGCTGTCTTGTTAGGTTTTATCTCCGACAAGTGTTTGTAAGTCTGGTGGATTGTTGATGATGACGGTGCTGCGTTTTTGAGAAAGTTTGAAGTCAGTTTCTTTCTAAATGTCTTCCCAAATTTCCTCTTTGATTTTTGCTTCATTGCTTTTGCTGGCAATTGCTTTGTTGTTGATTTGAATCCCATTGTTGTGCCGATCGATTGGTGTTCCGGATGGTGTTGGATCGATTCGTTTTGCAGATCGATTCGTTTTGCAGATCGATTCGTGTTGCAGATCGATTGGTGTTGGATCGATTTGTGTTGCAGATCGATTGGTGTTGGATCGATTCGTTTTGCAGATCGATTGGTGTTGGATCGGTTGGATCGATTCAATCAATTCGTTTAGCAGATCGATTGGTTTTGGATCGGTTGGACCGGTTGGATCGATTCGATCAATTCGTTTCGCAGATCGATTGGCGTTGGATCAATTCGATCGATTCGTTTTGCAGATCGATGTGTGTTGGATCAATTCAATCGATTGGTGTTGGATCGATTGGTGTTGGATCAATTGGTGTTGGATTGGTTGGATCGATTCGTTTCGCAGATCGATTGGTGTTGGATCGATTCGTTTTGCAGATCGATTGGTGTTGGATCGGTTGGATCGATTCAATCGATTCGTTTAGCAGATCGATTGGTTTTGGATCGGTTGGACCGGTTGGATCGATTCGATCGATTCGTTTCGCAGATCGATTGGTGTTGGATCAATTCGATCGATTCGTTTTACAGATCGATGTGTGTTGGATCGATTCAATCGATTGGTGTTGGATCGATTGGTGTTGGATCGATTGGTGTTGGATTGATTGGTGTTGGATCAATTGGTGTTGGATCAATTGGTGTTGGATCGATTGGTGTTGGATCGATTCGTTTTGCAGATCGATTGGTGTTGGATCGGTTGGATCGATTCGTTTCGCAGATCGATTGGTGTTGGATCGATTCTTTTTGCAGATCGATTGGTGTTGGATCGATTCGATCGATTCGTTTTGCAGATCGATTGGTGTTGGATCGATTGGTGTTGGATCGATTCGTTTTGCAGATCGATTGGTGCTGGATCGATTCGTTTTGCAGATTGATTGGTGTTGGATCGATTGGTGTTGGATCGATTGGTGTTGGATAGATTGGATCAATTGGTGTTGGATCGATTGGATCGATTCGTTTTGCAGATTGATTGGTGTTGGACCGATTCGTTTTGCAGATTGATTGTGTCGGATCGATTGTATCGGTTGGTGTTGGATCGATTGGTGTTGGATCAATTGGATCGATTCGTATTGGATCGATTCCCGTTCCTATTCGAATACATGATAATTGAACAAAATGGGTGAGTATCTAATGATGTACTACATAGAGTAAATAATAAGAACAGAATAATATGATAATGTACATGCCGACCGATTCGTAATTATCACCAACCAGGAAAATTCCCCGCACCTACAGGGAAGAAGACTAAAGATTTGCCGACGGATCCTCCGACGATCAATCCGTTGATACCGATCCGTTGGTTCCGATTTGTTGTTCCAATCCGGTCCTATGAAAATGAGAACAAACACAGAAGGGAGGAAATACATTGAGTATCAGCAATGCCCGAGGCAGTATAATCATTGTCTCTCTCTCTCATTCTTACCTTTGCTTGTTCTGACGTTCCGACAATCGTCCCGATGAAATTACTCAATCGTTGTTCCCTGCACCTCGATCTTCCGACGATTGTTCTTTGTTACAATTTGGTCCTATGAAAATGAGAGAAAAACAGAAGGGAGGAAATACATTCAGTATGAGCAATGCCGGAGGCAGTATAATCATTCTCTATCTCTCTCATTTGTACCGTTGCTTGTTACCGGATGAAATGGTTGTTGTTGCTGCTGCCGTTGATTTGCAGCCTTCTTTTTCCTCTGTCACGAAAAACAGTACCTCGTGCCTGTTGATATAGAAGCAATGGATAGAGATTTATTGCTTTCAAGACATATATGTTTGTGGGCCAATTCAAACAATATCTATCCAGCAAACCACCTCTTCTCCAATGCGAGCTAATTCTTTTTTCAGTACAAGGCTGTTATTTCAGACTAAAATATAAGAGCACGGATAACCTGCCTAATGCTGATAAAGAAGTATTAGGTGGAATCCCACGTTCACCAACGGAGTGCCAAATAGCAACTCTACTCAAATAAGTTGGATGTAAGAAGGCTGATTGTGAAGGGATTGTTATTTTTGTCAAGAGATAAAAAAAGTGTTTTTTTTGTCTGTCGCAAGGTAAGAAAAGATTATTACTGTTTGTGTGGGAGAGAGTTTTTTTTTCGCAAGGTAGAAAAAAATCATCGATCGATCGAAGTAGAGGATACTTCAATCTTCTGTAGAATTCTACATGTTTTACATACGTTGGAAAAAAAATCTCGTACGTACGAAAAAAAAATCAATCTCGTACGTACAAAAAAAAATCAATCTCTTACGTACAAAAAAAAATCAATTTTGTACGTACAAAAAAAAATACTCAAGTTCGTTTAAGGTTGGGGATTGGCAGGATTTGTAGGTTCCGTCTTTAAATCAGGTGGGTTTTTGGGTTGATGAATGAGTTATATTTTGATTAGGAACTGGAAAGATTTGCACTGTGTTCAAATCTGGTGGGTTTTTCAGTTGATGACTGAGTTATGTTTTGGTCAGGGACTGGCAGGATTTGCACAGTGCTAAAATCTGGTGGGTTTTTGGGTTGATGACTGAGTTATATTTTAGTTAGGGACTGGAAAGATTTGCACTGTGTTCAAATCTGATGGGTTTTAGGGTTGATGAATGAGTTATATTTTGGTCTGGGACTGGCAGGATTTGCACAGTGTTCAAATCTGGTGGGTTTTGGGTGGATGACTGAGTTATATTTTAGTCGGGGATTGGCAGGATTTGCACTGTGCTAGAATCTTGTGGGTTTTTGGGTTGATGACTAAATTATATTTTGGTCGGCAATTGGCAGGATTTGCACTGTGTTCAAATCTGGTGTGTTTTTTGGGTTGATGACTGCGTTATATTTTGGTCGGGGACTGGCAGGATTTGCACAGTGCTAAAATCTGGTGGGTTTTAGGGTTGATGACTGAATTATATTTCGGTTAGGGACTGGAAAGATTTGCACTGTGTTCAAATCTGGTGGGTCTTAGGGTTGATGAATGAGTTATATTTTGGTCTGGGACTGGCAGGATTTGCACAGTGTTCAAATCTGGTGGGTTTTTGGGTTGATGACTGAGTTATATTTTGGTCGGGGATTGGCAGGATTTGCACTGTGCTAGAATCTTGTGGGTTTTTGGGTTGATGACTGAATTATATTTTGGTCGGCAATTGGCAGGATTTGCACTGTGTTCAAATCTGGTGTGTTTTTTGGGTTGATGACTGCGTTATATTTTGGTTGGGGACTGGCAGGATTTGCACAGTGCTAAAATCTGGTGGGTTTTAGGGATGATGACTGAATTATATTTTGGTTAGGGACTGGAAAGATTTGCACTGTGTTCAAATCTGGTGGGTCTTAGGGTTGATGAATGAGTTATATTTTGGTCTGAGACTGGCAGGATTTGCACTGTGTTCAAATCTGGTGGGTTTTTGGGTTGATGATTGAGTCATATTTTGGTCAGGGACTGGCAGTATTTGCACTGTGTTCAAATCTGGTGGGTTTTTGTGTTGATGAATGAGTTATATTTTGGTCGGGGATCGGCAGGATTTGCACTATCTTCAAATCTAGTGAATGTTTGGATTGATGACTGAGTTATATTTTGGTCCGAAATGGGCAGGATTTGCACTGTGTTCAAATCTGGTTGGTTTTTGGGTTGATGACTGAGTTATATTTTGGTTAGGGACTGGAAAGATTTGCACTGTGTTCAAATCTGTTGAGTTTTTGGATTGATGACTCAGTTATAGTTTGGACGGGGATTGGTAGGATTTGCAATGTGTCCAAATTTGGTGTGTTTTTGGGTTGACGATTGAATTATATTTTGGTTAGGGACAGGAAAGATTTGCACTGTGTTCAAATCTGGTGGGTTTTTGGGTTGATGATTGAGTCATATTTTGGTCGGGGACTGGAATGTTTGGACTGTGTTCAAATCTGGGGGGTTTTGGGTTGACGATTGAATTCTATTTTGGTTAGGGACTGGAAAGATTTGCACTGTGTTCAAATCTGGTGGGTTTTTGGATTGATGACTGAATTATATTTTAGTCGGGGATTGACAGGATTTGCACTGTGTTCAAATCTGTTGTGTTTTAGGGTTGAGGATTGAGTTATATTTTGGTCGGGGATTGGGAAGATTTGCACTGGCTTCAAATCTGTTCAATTTTTGAACTGGTGACTGAGTTACTTTTTAGTCAGGGATTGAAATAATTTGCACTGTGCTCAAATCTCGTGAGTTTTTGGGTTGTTGGGAGTCACAAAACATAAGAATACTGATCTACAAAGAAGAAAAGACGAAAACAAGCACATAACTTCACAGTACCCAACAGGAACAAACCATCATGAACAGCAATATACCTCCCATGGATTTGGATGGTCAGGAAAGTAATGACAATGCCAATACAACTGTGGGTACAGAGAAGACACTAGAAGGAAAAACAGAGTCAAAAACAATTTCTGTCATGCTAGAAGCAGCAATCGATACAGCACCCGACAGGAACAATCCTATCATGAACAGCAATTTATCGCTCGCCAACAAACCTGCTTTGACGACACTAACCCCCATGGATTTAGAGGGTCAGGAAAGTAATGACAATGCCAATACAACTGTGGGTACGGAGAAATTGTCGAAGGGAAAATGGAGTCAAAAACAATTTCTGTCATGCTAGAAGCAGCAAGCGATACAGCACCCGACAGGAACAATCCCATCATGAACAGCAATTTATCGCCCACCAACAATCCTGCTTTGACGGCACTAACTCCCATGGATTTAGAGGGTCAGGAAAGTAATGACAATGTGAATGTCGGCATTGTTAAGGAAACAAATTTAGAAAATATTGGACAGGACACGGTGAATTACAAAACGGTTGCAGGGACAGAGACAACAACAATTTCTGGTAATGACGCAACAGCAACAACAACAGAAATAGATGTGACAACAAATGAGACAACCCCATCGGACGGCCACCAGATTGTTGAAAGGATGCCAGATAATCAAGAGACAAAGAATAAAGGGAAGCCAATCGGTTCAAAGAAAAAAATGATCCTCTATCAAAATACAACAAACCCAATCTAGTGGAAATTAGAAAACTATCTAAAGAAAAAGCAATCGACATGATGTCTGGATCATGCAGTTATATCTTTCATGATAATGACAAGGAAATACCATATGCGATGCCAACTTTGGTGATGGGTTTCATATGTAAATGTGGGCAAGTTATGGGCCATGCAAAAAAAGCAAGTAAACACTTACAAAACTGCCAATCCATAGAAGACACTGTCCCAAAATGCATAACAGATGAAATGAATTATAGAGCTGAATCTCGATATGCATGGTATCAGAACAAGATTCAGTTGAAATTGAGTCTTAAACAAAAAACATTTGCCTGTATCTGTGGTGAGATGCATGGAATAACAGCTTTTTCCACTCATGCTAATGCCTGTCAATTTGCTGCAGAGTGCGTCAAGGAATTTGAATTGAGGAATGCTACTCCTCAACCATTGAAATCTATGACAAATGGATCTTTTTCGAATGATGTTTTGCTTAAAATTTCTCAACCCAATCATTCAACATCTTACAAACGCATGAAATGTGAAGAAATGATAGATCACCCATTTGTTACTATGACGTTTGAAAGAGCTGCGTTTTATGTGCCAAAACTTGAAAATCCATTGTTTGCTACACAGTTGCAAATTGTTGATAGCATCCAAGCAAAAATTATGAAAAATTGGGATTTTTTCAAGTCAGTTGTTTCTAAGGCAAGGAAAGCAGATCATTCCGCACAACCAATACAAGCATTCAGATATGAAATGCATCTGTCTTTCAGTCCAAAGCACCTAGCACAGAAACCGGCATGGAAAAAGTTTTGTGATAAAACTGGTTTTGAAATGCGTCATATGGTTTCTTTGTTAAAATTTATTGAAGAAACCACTATGAGTATGTGTTTACCCCGAACAGTTCCAAAAGAAGAAAATCAATATTGGAAGGTTGCTACACCAAGCCTAATAATCACTGAAGTATGTGGTGATCAGGCCATGCACCTAGATTTGATGGGACATGATTTTGAAAAATGATTTGGAATGCTGCTTACAGGAGGGCAGAGTACAACAAATGTGGTTGAACCAAGTCAAAAAGAAAAGGTTGGTTATAGAACAGCGATTGATCTCATTCAGAAAGGTTTATCATCTGTTCGGGCTTTGAATTGGATAAATATTCCAGATTCATTTTTTCAGAAAATCAAAAATATGGGAGAAACGGAAGAAGCCTTGGATGAATATTTTCAAACAGCATTTGGTGATTTATTCAGGATTATTCATGGTGAACGTCATGTCAAATACGACAAAAATGAATCGATTACACCCAATCTGCTGGAAAATTTTGAATTCAAAGCAGCCAGACTCGTACGGTGTCCTTTGCTGTCTTTTTCTGAAATTCCAGGAGGAGTAATCCACGCTGGTAGTGGTTCATCCATAAACACAATCCGTATTTTGCTATTTTGGACTGCATATAACAAGACAAAAACAAAACAGTATGATGCTGGTTTACAGGTAACACTTCTGCAGAATATGGTTATGATTGCAGAGTCTGTTTGGAAACATATTGATGATTTGGACAAAGAATATATGATTCATCTACTCTACTATGCATATTACGTTTCAGCAGAAGCTTACAAGCCTATAGCCTCTGGAATGTTTACAAGTCAAGGCAATTTTTCTGAGGTGCACACAATTGTTTCAAAATTTCACATTATATGTGAATGTGAATCAGATGCAGAGAAGAATCAAAAAATGACTGAATTGCTTTCCACCTATACTAAACGTTTGTTCAAGGTTCAATATCACCGTGAAGCAAAAAAACATAAAAGAAACTATAAGGAAAATTAAGTTCTTTTCCCCCACAACCCCCTTTTTGGGGGGTCTATTACGTGCAAAGGACAGATTACATTAAAAAAACTAAAATTTGTTTGTTAGATGTTAATTTCTCATTCCCTCTATGCTTTGAATTCATTTTGTGCGCGAGACATGCTCACACATACATCACATGCACATACATGACACGTGCCCCACGCATGGTATAATTGGAAGACACATGTTGAATAGTTTTTAGAGTACTTTTCACATCATAGTATCTTCAATTCGATCATTTTAATCAATTCCATTACTATGAAGTCCCAGGTTTGTGGAAAAATCTTTATTTTATTATCTATGATTAATCCAATTGACCTATTGCAAATTCCAAGGCAATCTTGTTTCATTGTTTTTAATCTATCACAACAGTGTTAAGTCCCAGGTTCTCAAAATCGTTTGACAGGATAACGTAGAATTAGCAGGCAAACAATCAATTTGGAATTACTTCACACACTACTGTGTGGATTTTGAAGGTATTTTGGTCCGTGCATTACCACTGCAATTTTTGCACACTTTTTTCAAGTTGAAAAACTCATCCTAATCACGATAAAATAAACACTTCAAATACAGCAGCATCTAATCAATCATTCCTTTCAATATGGCGCCAACGAGAAAGGCTGTAAACTCCATTGATGACTCTAAGAAAAAGACTACCACTGTCACCAGAAAACCTCCATCTCCAGTTAAAAAAGAGAAAATCATTAAACCTAGAAAGTTGAGCAGCCCGCGCAAGTATCAGCAGAATGTGGTAGAAGTTTTCAAATTTTGCACGGATGATAGAATAATGGGTGCACAGCTTCTTAATGTTATGGGTGAAGCTGGTTTTGTGTTTCCTGTGTTGAAAGCAATCAGAGAAGGTAATTTGAACAAGTATCCTGAGCTAGGTCCTGATCATTTTGATGTGAGATGCACGGAAACTCTTATTCTGAGGGAATCACATGACACTAACAAAGCTCTAAAAGACACACCCACCAGCAAATATGGACATGTTGCTTTTGTTGCCTTCCCTAATCCTGACAGATACCCTACCATTGAAACACAGACTATGGAAGAATTCAGAAATTTGATCGTCAAGATTTTTTGTAGTGAAGAACAGAAAAATGCCAAAAAAACATTTCTTCCATTTTCTCCAACTCATATCAAAATCCCAAACAATGCCCCTCCTAATAGTTCCATTGACAAAATATTCAAGGATGATAGTACACATGCAATCTTTGAAGCCTATCATTGTCCAGAAGAGGTGAAGACTCCAGAAGAGAAATATTCATACATCCGTGAGAATGATTTGTGGGACATCTTCACACGCAAAAACAATGGTGAATACAGCTACTATGCAACACGCTTTGTTGGCTTGTTCCCTGTAGGACAGAACTATCAGGATTGAAGTATCGTCTCCAGATTAACAGAAATCATGTCAATTACAAAGGGTCAATGCCACCTTAACAGAAGATTATCAGATTAAACCAAAAAGAATTATCGCATCAAAAACAATTGACATAATCGCATACCATCCCAAAAGCAATTACATAACAAATACAAAAAAAACATATTATTCATCATCTTTTTCGCAACTGTCATAAATTGAAAAATCTAAATCAGCAAAGCATAACATTTGTGTACAAAAACAAAACATAATAAGTCCATTCCCATACCAAAATTATAGAGATTTGAAGACAGTGCAAATCCTGTCAATCCCGGACCAAAATATAACTCAGTCATCAGTCCAAAAACTCAACAGATTTGAAGACAGTGCAAATCCTGCCAGTCCCCGACCAAAATATAACTCAGTCATCAACCAAAAAATTCACCAGATTTGAACACAGTGCAAATCTTTCCAGTCCCCGACAAAATTAATAGTCAGGCATCAACCCAAAAACCCACCAGATTTGAAGACAGTGCAAATCCTGCCCATCCCCGACCAAAATATAACTCAGTCATCAATCCAAAAATTCACCACATTTGAAGACAGTGCAAATCCTGCCCATCCCCGACCAAAATATAACTCAATCATCAATCCAAAAACTCACCAGATTTGAAGATAGTGCAAATCTTTCCATCCCCGACCAAAATATAACACGGTCATCAACCCAAAAACTCAACAGATTTGAAGACAGTGCAAATCTTTCCAGTCCCTAACCAAAATATAATTCAATCATCAACCAAAAAATTCACCAGATTTGAACACAGTGCAAATCTTTCCAGTCCCCGACAAAATTAATAGTCAGGCATCAACCCAAAAACCCACCAGATTTGAACACAGTGCAAATCCTGCCCATCTCCGACCAAAATATAACTCAGTCATCAATCCAAAAATTCACCACATTTGAAGACAGTGCAAATCCTGCCCATCTCCGACCAAAATATAACTCAATCATCAATCCAAAAACCCACCAGATTTGAAGACAGTGCAAATCTTGCCAACCTCCGACCAAAATATAACTCAGTCATCAACCCAAAAACACACCAGATTAGAACACGGTGCAAATCCTAGCAATCATCAACCCAAGTGCAAATTTTGCCAATCCTCGACCTAACATTAACTCAGTTGACTATTAAAATATTGACCAGATTTGGCCCAAATTTATGTCACAGGTACGTTAGGCAAGCAAATTGGAAATGTTTTCAACTATTTCAAATCTACATGGCTCTGAATATCCAGTTTCTTACCTAATATCATTGATCATTTTCACTGCAATATTCTGAAACAGGTTGATAATGCTTGTGACAACTCATGCCATTCAAAAAGCCTATGAAGAGGCATTTAAAGCAAAAAATAAATTGATTACTTTTTCTCAGGGAAAGTTCAAAGCAAAAATTTGCTGTATCTGTGACAGATTCATAAGAACAGGTGATGAAAAAAAACTTGACTTTAGTTCTCTAGCACATCCATATGTTAGAGATTATTTTCACAAGAAGAAAATCAAGTGGGACAAGATGCCATTTAAATTTGCTTCTGTGTCAGTTAGGAACCAAGTTCTGAAGCAATACACACAAAAATGTATCAATGGGAGAAGAATAATCCACAATCAACAAATTAAATTCAATGATTTCATTTTGTCACCAAAGACATATGCTATCAAGCCTTCTAATGATAGAGATGCTATTTTCCAATTTTGGTGCTGCAGCCAATGCTATAATGGTATTGAGAGCATGAAAAAGAACAATAATAAACAAGCCAAGCTTCCAAAATATGCTATAGCAAATGAACTCTTGCATGGATATCCTCCTAACGAACTATTAGATTTGACAGCAACAGAACTTGCCATTATCTCAGATGTGAGAATCAGCCAACACATATTTCATTTCCATGCTGGACAGCATCAAATGATTAAAGGGTATCACTTTTTGAGAAGAAACAATTTGGAATATACAAGTGGTGTTATCAACTATCTGGAATCAATTGGGAAGAATCAAATCCAAGTGATCCTAACAGGATCATTCACTAACCAACAAAAACTGGCAGTAAAAAAGAAAATGGAGTTCAGAATACAAAAAGTGAAAAAAGCCTTGCATTGGATGAAACAAAATATGGGTTACCTTGAGGATGAAAACATAAATGATACTCATATCATTTTAACTCTTTTTGTTGACAAGACCAATCAAATACCATCTTCAAACTCAAACATTGAACAACAATTTGAAATGCATGTCATCTTTCCTGATGAGAATCTACCTAGCACAACCAATGGAGGATTTGACACAGATAAACATTTCAAGGACCACTGTATAGAAGATCTCATTGACAAGAATGCCACCATGATCTGTAGAACATCAAACAACATACTGAAAGATTATGAAGGGAACAATTTCTTGCATTCTTTCCCACTTCACTTTCCATATGGCATTGGATCTATTGATGTGGATGGAGAAGAGAGAATGAGTCCTGATTATCTGAAATATTTATCAGAGTTATCATCACCATGCTTTCATCAGGGTGAATTTGTAGCAGTTATGTACAATTTTGTACAAAGAGTCAAAATGGTGAAACATTCCTATTTAAAAACAACAAAAAACCTGAGGTGCAACTTTTCACAGCTTGACCCAGTTCAACTCAAACAAGCATCAATCAATTTTCTAGATGGAAATGGGGTGCCAGAAACAAATGAAGATTTTTTTCTATCTAAAATAAGGGGAGTAACAAGTTCAACGGGAAATACAAATGCAGCTTCTGATATTGCTAGAAAGAAAATGTTTCAACTGATGGCACATTATGGATTGCCTTGCATTCTATTCACCATCACTCCAAATGATTCAATCAATTTTAGGATTAGAGTGATGTCAAAATTCAAGGATGAAGAAGTTACTTCTGAGGATTTCCCAGATCTTTTTAAGCGAGAACAACCACCCATTGATGATTGCGATCTTTTTCAGTTTGTGACAGAGTGCTCATCGATAAGAACAACATATCCAGGTATTTGTGCTATTGAATTTGAAAATATTTTGGAAATAACCATCAAGTTCATATTGGGATGGGATAACAAGGAAGGTAACATCAAAGATATGGGTTTATTTGGAGATTTAGAAGCATATAGTGTTGCAGTTGAAGAACAAGGACGTGGCACTCTGCATGCACATTTTGTTTTGTGGATAAATAAATGGAATGATCTGCTACAAGATTTGCATACGGAGGACAAGCAAGATGGGGCAATAGAGACCATGAAACACTATGCACAAAACATACTGACAACAAAATTGTTTCAGAACTTTGATTCTATTCAGTGCAGGAATCCTGAGTGTTTGAGTTTGGTTTCAGAATCTTTTGAGAAATGCACAGAACAGGATTTAAGGAGATTGAGACTTAAACATGGTCACACATCACTGGGTGACAAAGCAATTTTCAAATGCAGAGCCTGCTCTAAACTTTACACAAGTGAAGATTTGGCGCGTGAAAGTTTAGATTTCCTCAAAAGTATACCAACATCAAATGAAACTGGAGAACAATATTTCATGTATCACAAGTTTTGGAATGGTGTGACTAAGCAATCAAAATGTCAGGTGACAATGGAAATGGCATTGCATAAAGAAACTGCTGCCCAAATTAAAAGTGGTCTTTCCCCGCGTCTTGGATCAATGAAATACAAAAAAAACCTTCACATTGTTAATTTGCTACGCAATTTGCATGCCTCAACACATGCAAGCTCATGTCACAAAAAGGACAAAAATGGTGAATGTAGGTTCAGGCTCCCGCTTCCTGCTTGTGATGAAACAAAGATACATTTTGAAGATGAAGAATTAACATCATTTGATTGGACAGGCAAATGCAACAAGTAACAATTGCTTGTCTGGGAACATGAGAGAACACATCAGGATTGTTTTGCCAATTCAAACAATAGTATTGTAAGTTCTATTTTTCAATGCAACAACAATGTTATTTGGGGGGTGGATGGTGCAGGGATTTATTACCTTACATGTTATGCCTCAAAAAGTACACAAAAGGATGATAAAGAAAAGATCAGTGCAGTGGCAGAAAAAGTAATCAAACAACTTGGTGAACAACAGAGACAAGAAAATGAAAATGTCACAATGAATGATGAAGAACATGATGAACCAAACACAGTAAACCACAGAAATGACTCTACAGCACAACTAAATGAAACAAATGAAGAAGATGATCTGATGAGGGAAAAGGTTGGAATAAGAGCTATTCTAAATGCATTGTTCAAAGTGACACAAGATAACATCACCTCAGCACCAATGGCTGCCTACCTGACAAGAAACCATACAAGATTTAGGTTCTCAGAAGAGTTTTCAACATTGGTGTTGAGCAATTATATTGAGAATGATCATGTTGTTGACGGTGTTCTAAAACTGAAAGAAGCCAATGAAAGTGACAATGAGGAAGACTTGCCAGTTTATTTATCAAAAGTTGCAAATTATATTTGCAGACCAACAAAACTAGAGGGTGTGTGTCTTTATGATTTTGCATCAAAGTATTATACAAAAATGAAAAGAAGTAGGACAACGCTGAACTTTACGGATAACCATCCCTCAAAAAACCATTCATTTTGTGATGAATACAAAAAACCTAAACTTCCAGGTATCTGTCACTATGATTTGAAATCGACGTCAAACTTTAGGAACAAACAAATTAGGGATTTTGTCCCACAGCATGAAAATGAAGAACACAAGGAAATTGCTTTAGCAATGGAAGATTATGCTAAAAGAGCAAGTGTGTTATTTTCACCATTCAGAAAGCTTTCTGACCTCCAATTGAATTCCAAATATCTTCCTTATTTTCAATCTTTTTTAGCAAATGGTTTGCTAAAACAAGAGCATCAGAATATTTTGAAGAATATTCAAAGGACACATAACAGCTTGATGGGTGGACGTGCAAAAGATGCACTAGAGAGAGTGGCCTTACCACCAGATACTAGGTGGACACATGATGAATCAAATGCAGAAGACAACAACAGAAATAATATCAACATCTTGGATGAATTGGATCTTTTTGGGAACACAGTTTTAGGATTGGATGATGACAACTGTTTTAGAACGAGTCATAATCTATTTTCCTTCAACACATCAATCATTACTAAGGCAGGAAGCAATCATTGTGGACACAATTTGATTAAGGCACCAAATATTGACCAAACAAAAACAATATTTTGTTCAGCTTCTAGAGTATCATTAATGGAAGATGGTGAAGATACAGATATGGGCAGGGAATGGCATGAGCTTGACATCACAAACATGATTAAAGTGATGGTAACACACCATACTGTTGTTACAAATGAAGAGATCACAAACTTATCTGCCACAGGTACTTGTGAAAACATGATTGCATATGGTAAAGAGATATTCAATGGTGACAAACATCAAATGATAGCATTTGTATACATTGTCTCTGGATTTGTACTGAGAGTTTATGAAAAACAAAAGAAAAATGGAATGCAAAAAACAAGAAACACAAGGAGAAGATTATCTGGTGAATTGGGAAGACTTGCACCATTCAATGAATTTGGTGAGGAGGAAGAGAACGATAATTTTGACTCATCTATTTCAAGGCGTGACAAGATCAACTTCAGTACAACAGTTCAGATGTTGAAAGAAATGCATGAACATAAACAACAATCCATAGCATTTCTATCAGGTGCAGGTGGTACAGGGAAAAGTCGCGTGATCAGAGCAATTCTGTCTTATTGCAAGGAATTCTGTGAAAATTTGAACATCAAGTTTACAAGGCAAACAATTGTTGTTACAGCTTTAACTGGATGTGCAGCAGTGTCAATTTATGGTAGCACTCTTCATAGTGCTTGCCACATTCCAGTGAAAGAGAACGATTCATCCCTTGAAAAATTAAGTGAATTCAAAGAAGATTGGGTTGACACAGAAATGATCATTATTGATGAAATATCCTTTGCAAATTATTCATTGTTAAACAGGCTGCATAAAACATTAAATGAATTGAAAGATGCTCCAAGAACAAATACATTGTACGGTGGTATCAATGTACTCTTTGCTGGAGATTTCAATCAGCTACCTCCCATAAATGGAACCAAAATATATGATGAGCAATATACAACAATGTTCAGGGATGCTGCCAATGTGATGCTGGAATTAAAAACAAACCACAGGTTTCAGGAAGATGCATCATATGGAAAATTGTTAGAAAGAAGTTTTAAAATTGGGCTTAGTGAAGAAGATGCTAAGCTTATCAACTCAAGGAAAGTGCTTGAGAGCGATTCTTTACCAATGGCAATATCTTATGCTGTAGCAAGAAACAAAGACAGGTGTGCAATCAATGATGCAATTTTTGCCCTTCATTTACAACAAACCCATTCCAAGAACATTCAAGACCCTATTCCCTTGCACACCATATGCATTCGAGCATCCAATGTTGAATACAAATATGCCAAAAGCAGAAAAGATTACAAGGCCTTTCCAGATAAAGGAGATATATTTTACAGTTGTTGCTCTGATGCAGATGTTACAGAAAGAAGAGGAAGTACACATGTTGATCCATTTCTAAAGCTATATATTGGTTGTCCCATCATGATAACAAGCAATATATCTGTTGAAGAATCTATAGCTAATGGTACAATGTGTGAATTTAAAGGTTTGATTTTGAAACAAGAGATGAACAGGTTTGAAGCCCTTGAGAGTGTTGTGATCAATGGCTATTATGTCAATTGCATTGATGCTGATAAAATTGAATCTATACAAGTTATTCTTACAGATACCAATACTCCAGAAGAACAACCCATATACAACCTCAAATTGCCTGAAAAAGATATTTATGCCTTGTGCAAGTATCCTTCTCTGTTTAGTGAGCACATCAGTCACAAATCATCAAGACAGAATTTGAGCGTCAAACTCAAACAATTCCCTCTCAACATTTCCCATGCTAGAACTGTGCATAAATTACAAGGGCGTTCCATAGACAATATTTTGGTTTCAAGTTGGAACTATAGGATGCAACATAGGATATATGTTGTTTTATCAAGGTGTAAAACATTGAATGGATTGTACTTGAGGGATGAGATAGATCATACCAAAGTCAAGGGAATGTGTAAAAAAATTAAAAATTTCTATGATGAATTCCAGAAGGAAAAACAACCACCATCAGTGTTGATTGAAAAAGTTACCAATACTTTCTAACAATAGTAAATCCTGCCTGTTCACAACCACAATATCACTCAGTCGTAAACCCATAAACACACCAGATTTAAAGAATATAACTCAATCCTCAACCCAAGAACTAGCCAGATTTGAACACAGTGCAATTCTTGCCAATCCAGGACCAAAATATAACTCAGTCATCAACCCACAAACTCACCGGATTTGAAGACAGTGCAAATCTTGCCAGTCCCCGACCAAAATATAACTCAATCATCAACCCAAAAACTCACCAGATTTGCAGACAGTGCAAATCCTGCCCATCCCCGACCAAAATATAACTCAGTCATCAATCCAAAAATTCACCTGATTTGAACACAGTGCAAATCCTGCCCATCCCCGACCAAAATATAACTCAGTCATCAATCCAAAAACTCACCAGATTTGAAGACAGTGCAAATCCTGCCCATACCCGACCAAAATATAACTCAGTCATCAATCCAAAAATTCACCAGATTTGAACACAGTGCAAATCCTGCCCATACCCGACCAAAATATAACTCAGTCATCAATCCAAAAATTCACCAGATTTGAAGACAGTGCAAATCCTGCCCATCCCCGACCAAAATATAACTCAGTCATCAATAAAAAACTCACCAGATTTGAACACAGTGCAAATCCTGCCCATCCCCGACCAAAATATAACTCAGTCTTCAATCCAAAAACTCACCAGATTTGAAGACAGTGCAAATCTTGCCCATCCCCGACCAAAATATAACTCAGTCTTCAATCCAAAAATTCACCAGATTTGAACACAGTGCAAATCCTGCCGATCCCCGACAAAAATATAACTCAGTCATCAATCCAAAAATTCACCAGATTTGAAGACAGTGCAAATCCTGCCCATCCCCGACCAAAATATACATCCGTACACTTTTGAAAATTAGGTATTATGGTACGATCAATATATATAGAGAGTATGAACACAAAAATATCAATGGCATCCCCAGGGCGGAGCGCAGTGCCCTACTAGTGCCCTATTTACATAAGCCCCAACACCCTAATACTGCCCTCATTTTATAAGCCCCCAACCCCCAACCCCTGCCCCAGTACAGTGTTCACCAGAGCAACGCGACCCCAACCAAGTTGGCTCGGTTATATACTGGGTTCACCATGTTAGTGGCTGAGCAGATGAGGTCACAGGATCGAATTGTACATATGATCATACCTTTCATTGGTATTGTTGTAGTTGAAAAGTGTATGGCAAAAGTGTATGAATGTACCAAAAAAAGTGTGAGATTGACCCGGTACCTACGGTACTAGTAGCCATGAACACCCGCGACCAATCAAAGGCGGGAAATACGAGGGTACCGTACTCGTACGTACCGTACCGTAAGATTTACCGCACTTAGTAGGAGTATTATGTAGCGTATCTTCTTTTCTTTTGATCTGCTGAATCAACGACTGGTAAAGTTAACTTGATCTAAGACAGATTTTAATCGCATGATTTTTTTCTTTATTCAGGTTTAATTTTATGGTTACGTGCAAACATAAAAATGAGAGTTTGCTACCATAAAAATGAACGCGCGCCACTAAATATTACTATTGCTTTTAGAAGAAGCATCTCATTTCCGTAAATAAATGTTTCGGTCCTGTTTTTTACGATTTTTAGTCGTAGCGTTTGTACCAAGTCTACTTGTTAAAAACAGATTTTTTAAATATTTCTACATATTTCCCCCCCCCCCCCCAAACCCCCCCATAAACTCCGTCTAGAAGGTTACGTTGTCAACTCTTAGGGTTAGTGATAAACGTTCAACTTTCAACTAACAACTCCACCAATTATTGGCTTATTCGTAATCTTAAGACACAAAACACACGTAATCTTAAGACACAAAACACACGAGAAAACCGGCCATCTTTGGTCGGTCTTTTACCGTATAATTCGCCGTGATATTCTTATCCGAATATCACATGTAAAATCGTATCTTATCGTGTAGAATTAGTACTAGGTTGTACGTAAATTTTAGGGCATGATAGTGTTTTAGAGTTGTTAATTCTTCAAAGAGTGAGCTGATGGGGAAATCCGGTAAATTGGTAAAGAGACAATCCACATGAAAGCGCCGACGATTATTCACTCAAGTTAAATAACCTTACGAATAAGGTTATTAGCCCTTATGATTTTTTGTACAATACGCCCGCTTAGTACGTACAAATACGCGTTACACGGTGAATTCTTTTCAGTCCCCTTCAGTCGTAAATCCAATCGTTAAGCGTTTGGATCTTTTGACTTAATCTATTCATCGTGAGTCATGTGTGTTGAATACCAAACTGTATCCAGTCTACCATCAGAGGCCCTATCAAAAAATGGGGAGGCATTTTGCCATTCATTCTGGCTTGTATCATGGCATTTTGCCCTGATCCTTGCCGGTTTGATATATTGTATTCATGGATCAAACTATCCATTTTCGAAACGCTCATTGCAGATCAATTTCTTTATTCCATGATCGAACTTAGATAAATCAACTTGTTACTTCGATCAAACGATCGATCGAATATTCCATCGAACAATTGATCTACCTGTTGTTTCCGTGCGAATGCCCGAAACAAACTTACCACATGCATCGGGAACAATGTTCTCGGAAAACAGCTCCACTCATAAGCTTGGTAAACAAATCAGCAATATATGTTGAACCTGGTTCTCTTGCAACTCTGATGATTCCTGCTGCAATAGATTCTCGGGCCTTGTGGTATGCAATGCTGTTGTGTTTCTTTTTGCATGGGCTTTTAGGTCGTGTAACATTTGTGACAACTGAATCATTATCACAATACACATTGGTGCTCCCATCAATTGGAGCACCCATCATTCTCAACTTGTATCTCAGACCTTCAACCAATTCGATTGCAATTTTCAATGCAATGATTTCAGATCCAAAAGTTGATGTTTCGACTGTTGTTTGTCGTTTGGAAAACCAAATGATTGGTGCATTATTAATGAAGATAATAACACCAGTATGAGATCTCCTCGTTGCTTTGCATCCAGCATGGTCAGCATCAACAAAACAGCTCATTGTTACATGTTTCCCCAAAGCTTCAGGCATATCAACTGGAAAAACTTCAGTGGCACCAGGGTAAAATTCAGACCAGTCCCATTTTTGAAATTTACTCTGATCAACGCTTGGTACTGAATCATCAAATACCAATTTTGACCTGTTATACTTCTTCGAATATGCAAATATATGAAATAACTGGTTCAAATGTCCCATTCTTGCCTGAGCCAAATACCTTGACATAAGAGAAACTGGCATTATGATGTCAAGCCTTCCAAGTTCACAAATCCATCGTAGAACTCCAATCAAACCTTGATAGCAATTTTGTAATTCAGGATTCAGTTCCTCTGATGTATCAGCCGGTCTGTAATCATGTGACAGTGGACTGGATGCTGACTTTGGTAAATACTTGTAACCATACTTCTCAGTTCCAAGATCTTGTTCAACAGCTGCGACAGCTTTTGCCGTGTATTTGGTGCTTGATAATGACCACCTTGGTTTTGAATCACCTTCAAAGTAAAACGTTCCAATATCAGCTCCCAAATACAGAGTTGGTTCTTCAATGGTATCATCTTTCAACTTGAACTTTCGTTCAATGTTTTCTAGCTGGAACTTAGGATCTTCACCAGAACATAAGATATCATCAACATAAGCAATCAACATTGCCCAGTATCTGGATCCATCTTTCCTGGTTTCAATTCGTAAGTGCACATCCGGATCTGCTTTACAAGGGGAATATCCAAGATCCCTCAAATGTTTCGTGAGATATGATCTGAATGATGCTCCTGCAACTGGTAATCTGTATAGTGCTCGAACTATCTTACAAGGCCGACCTGCAAGGTGTGGAGGAAAGCCATCTTCAGCTCTTGCCCGGAGGAAATATTTCTCCTTTATTGGAGCTGTCAGATATGCGTTTTGAATATCTGCTGAGAGAACCTTCAAATCATTCAGCGCTGCCAGCAAGAAGAATATCCTCACTGAATCTTGACTGGGGACAGATGAGTAAGTATTTTCCTTCGCCACAGCAGGAACTTTGTGACCGTCCCCTACCAACCTAGCCTTCCTTGTTAGGGATCCAAGCTTGATATCAAATATCATGTGCGTTGTGATCTCCTTGTGACCAACTGGGATAACATCATCATCAGAAAATTCGAAAGCTGCCATGTTGTTTGTCGTTTCCTTATGAATTGCTTGTTCCCAGTGGTCAGTACCTGTTTTCTTATCAATTGCCAGTGCTTGTGTAATTGAATGTGGTAATTCAACACCATATTTGTGACTTTTCAACCAATACTTGGCTGTTTTGGCCGCCTTAAGGATTCGTTCCTTTCTTCGCAAAATTTTATGCACCCACCATCTGAATGCTGGTAACTTTTCAAGCTTGTTGTTGACTGCAAATTCTGCTAGTTGCACTGGGAATGATTCTTTGACATCACTTAACTTACACCAAGATTCGGTTCCATCCTTCCAACTGGCCAAAATTCTCCAGCCCCTAGTTGTTGGTTTATGGGTTTTTCTGCCATTTTTGGCTATTGTTGTTGCCTCCTCGTCAGTTAAAGCAGTGTTGTCGCATTCATGATCAATTAGCTCATCCAGTAGGGTGAAGATATGTCCATCATCATCAACAGAGCTGTAAAGACTTTCTGCAACAATGTTTGCCGTGTATTCCTCTATGGTGCCGTCAGGTAGTTGCAATTTGTATAACCTCGTGTCCAGTATTGGATTCTCATTCCTTACTCCAATTGGTCGGTTTTGCAGATCGCGCACCCTATCCTTGACAATACACCTGAGCCTTTCATCATTTCTTTCAATGATTACTTCATTCCCCAGATACTCGTCTGGTTCATCAATATCTCCAACTGATGCCTCTGGCTCTACCATTTCAAGTTTTAGATCAGATGATCTCACCGGTTGTTCATCAAATAGCTCTTGTTGAGGTTCTGGATAATTTTCCTGGAAAAAAGACGCGCTGTCTTTGACTTCATCACCAATCTTGGATTCCATTGATTTATCAATCGCTTCCATTCTTCTTAGGACATCTCTGTCCCTCCATTCAAATTCCTTTACTGGCCTTATTGAATTTGTAGAGATTGGTATTGCTGATTCAGTCAGGATCCAAAAACAATCACCTCCACCCACCTTGCTTCCGCAAGTTCCGAGCCATCGACCCAGTCTTTCAACTCCTCGAGTTGAAGAATCACCTTTATCAAAATAAAATATAAAATCATACCATTCTGATGACGTGTATAATGTTATATCGGGCCTGTAACCATGCACCAATTCAAATGGGGTCCTTCCCATTGAAGAAGGGTTGCTTGATGCAGTCCTCTGCCTGATATTTGCACATAGCTCACCACAAAATGACCATAGTTGGTGATTTCTTCTTTGCTGTCTTGGTTATGATTGCACTACCAAGATGGCCTATTGCTTGCTCTGCTCGATTTTGAAACAGGCAATGTGGTTGGATGAATGTCTGATTTATATGGTTGCGTTTTACAATTGAGTTCCAGTGGGTCTTGTATGTTCTTGGTGAGCCTTGTTCTGGAGCACCATCAGAAATCAAGTGTTCAGGAATTCCAACTTCATGAATGAATATTTTCAATCCTTGATGAGCTTGCGACTTGTTCTGTATTGGTATGAATACTTCAAATCCATTCCCATTTGTAAAGACCTGTGCACATTTTTCTTGTCTCATAATGCTTGTGGTCTTCGCATGCCAGGTATCAGTGTACCAGGTTCCCTGAGCGGCTCTCTTGTTTCTAAAGCGCTGTGTTGGCAGACACTTCATCAAAGGTAGTTGCAAATTTCTCAGGGCTTTCTGAGTCGTGACCTTCAATGTCTGTTCTGCCTTTTTGAAACTGATATTCCAAGTCTTAGCTAGGCGTTCGCAATCAACTTTGTTTGGACCTTCAATAGTTGTCACTGATGGTCCCCATTGATTTCTTCTATCAAGGGATCTCCTTTCAAGTGTATTGTCAATTTCTTGCAAGCTAGGAATTTGTCTTGATTCACCCTCAGGGGCTTCTGTGAAGTCAAATTCTGTGTCATCAAATAGAAACTGGTCTATCCTTCACGCGCTTGAAACACTTGTTACTGAGGAGATCTGATGGGAAATATTGCCATCTGTTGCTATTTGACATTCGGTCAGCATTCTTCTGGTTGATACTTGGTGCAACCTCATCAGCTTGCAGCGTTCCATGAGACTAGTATGGTTGGGCCCTATGCTAGTCTTGGAGAGCATGTCTGTGACATTACTTGTTGGTTCTGTTGCCACTGAACTTGCATCTTCAGTTGACATAGCTTGGACGCTGATTTGGTCCCCTGAAATTGGATCACCATTGTCAATTGCTAACTCAGCCATCCTGAATTTCAGTGAGTGAGGATCCCATGGGGTGTCGTTTGTTGCAATCAGATGTTGACACTCATCAAGCTCCAATCTTGTTGGCTTCCTTGTTGGAAAATATGAAGTCACATTTCTCATACTCAGTTTTATACAAACTTTCTTGGGGTCATCATCTTCCATTGGGGTTTGGATTGTAATCCCATGCTTGGATCTGGGGTCAAATTGACGAGGGGTTTCTTCAACAGAGTTGAAATTGCAATCCCTTACTTGATTTGGGCATATCAAGCTGTTCTTCAATTTGTTCCCAAAGTACAGCGCTTGGTGGAACACTATGATGTAGACTTGACCTGATGTTGGATTTGTCCAAGCAGTTGCACAACTTCCAATTGGGATTTTCTTGATTGGCTTGTACTCTTCAGAAAAAGGGGCCACATCAACGTGCGTTGTGATCTGATCAGGATTGAGCAATATCATGTTGCTTCCAGCGGCAGTGGTGTCTGCATGTGAGTCTAGCTCACAGTATCCTTCTTCATTTTCTCCATCATCAAAATCTAGAGGAATATTCATCTTATTTAATGACCGGCTCACCATTTTCAACCATTTGTTTTCTAGTGTCCGGTTATGATGTCATTTCTTAGATTTTGATCCAAAGCTATCACCTGCGCCTTCCTTTTCATCATCTTTTCCCTTTTTGGTCTCAGCAGCCTTGAGATTTCTCTTCTTCTTTGCCTGTCTCATCTGGTAAAGCTCCTGACGCTGTTCTTTTGACATTGTTTTATAAACACTTGTTGGATAGGGCTTGCACTCAACTTTTCCTGTAAACTTTCCAGTTGTTTTCTGTTTCTTGTTGCTTGTAGTGCCCACAGAATACACACTTCTGGAACCTCTTTTATGCTTTCCATTTGCAAGCTTCTTCAATCCAAGCCGATTGGTGAATAGAATCAAACATTCATTGAAGTTGTCACGATAGTCTTTGCTCTCATCAATTGCATCGGCTTTGGCAGCATCAAGTTGCTCATCACTGATTGAATTGATAAAGTCCCATACAAATCTCCTTTCATTGTGGTTCTTCTCAAATCTCAGGATTGTTCCATGGAAAGCAGTCCAATTCCTCTTGTGTTTGTTCCAATCATAATTCTTAGCGCCGCCAGTGTAATGTGATTCTTTCATTTCCTGGTAGGTTTTGTTCAGAACCATAGTGATATTGGTATCAGTGTAAGCATGCTGCATCAATGAAATTAAAGCATTTCTAGCATTTCCTGAGTTCAGTTCAGTATTTTGGAAATGTGCCACATACTCCCAACCAGACCCTTTTCTTGTTGCATCACATAACAACCTCCAGACGACATTGTTATCTTCATCATACTGGTGGCCTGACAAACACCACACCTTTCGTTGTAGTCACTCCAAGTTGGATAGGTATCTGTTGGACTTTGCCCGACTGTTCCAGACCTGGCTTCATCAGTAACATCTTCCTTCTCTTGGGGTCTTATGACATACAGGATTGGGAAACCTTCAGAGTTGAATCTGTATCTCAAGTTTTGGCGGAAACCTTCTTCCCACTCTCTGAATTTTGTAAGATCCTTTAACTCAGGTGGCGTTGCTTTTTCTTGTGATTTCACACTCGATTCCATCATCTTGATCCTGAAATGTTGTAATTCTAGATTATTTGGGTTCGCGTTCCAGTCAATGGCTCTTGGTTTGACTCCAATCAATGGTTGATACCGAGCTCAATTCGCCCATGTGAGGAGCCTCGACGATAGCCTATTACCATAGTGGATACTTTTTGGATTAGGACAGTCTGGACTGATTGATTTCAATCCATGCATGAATGATTTGATGCTTTCCTTGTTGAGGTCTGTAATTTCTTGAATGTTAGACATTCCTCCCCTCATAATTTCTTCAGCTGATTCATAGTTGATACCAAAATCCATTAAGCTGCTTCTGAAAGCAAGCTGTTCTGGGTTCAGAATTTTGCCATTGTTGAATCCATTGATTGGTATTTTGGGTTGGAAGGACCTCCTTTTGTATCGCTTAGACCTTGAACTGTCGTCCTGTTGATCCTCGTCGTCATCACTGCTATCGCTATCACTTCGATTAACATCATCTGGATTTCTGCGTTGTACCACTGCATCTTGTATGGCTCTGATCCTTTTCTTTACTTCTTTGACGATGACTCTTTTCCAAGTTGAGTTCATTTCTGGATCAGTCATAGCCTTTTCCATTACGCGCATGATTGTTTTCTCATTCAATCTGTCTTCTTCCATACTTTCCTCATCACTCGCACCATCCATGGTGATTCCTGGTAGATCTTGATCCACGTCCATTTTTGTTTCCTCAATGGAGCCATAGTCATCATCGTCCTTTGGCTTTGCTTTTGAAAAAGGGGCAACATCAACATGATGTGTTGTGATCTGATCAGGGTTAAGCAATATCATGTTGCTTCCAGCTGGGGTGGTGTCAGCATGTGAGTCTAACTCACAGTATCCATCTTCATTTTCACCATCATCAAAATCTAGTGGAATATTCATCTTATATAATGACCGGCTCACCATTTTTAAACATTTGTTTTCTAGTGTCCGGTTATGATGTCATTTCTTAGATTTTGAGCCAAAGCTGTCACCGGCACCTTCCTTTTCAGCTTCCTTTGCCTTTTTGGTCTCAGCAGCCTTGAGAGCCCTCTTTTTCTTACTTGCCTGTCTCATCTGGTACAGTTCCTGACGCTGGTCTTTTGTCATTGTTTTATAAACGCTTGTTGGATAGGTCTTATTCTCAACTTTTCCTGTGAATGTCCCAGTTGTTTTCTGCTTTTTATTGCTTGATGTGCCTACTGAATACACACTTCTGGAACCCCTTTTATGCTTTCCATTTGCAAGCTTCTTCAATCCAAGTTGATTGGTGAATAAAATCAAACATTCATTGAAATTGTCTCGGTAGTCTTTGGTCTCATCAATTGCATCAGCTTTAGCAGCATCAAGTCGCTCGTCACTGATTGAATTAATGAAGTCCCAGACAAATCTTCTTTCATTGTGATTCTTTTCAAATCTCAGAATTGTTCCATGAAATGCAGTCCAATTCCTTTTATGCTTGTTCCAATCATAATTCTTAGCGTCACCGGTGTAGTGTGATTCTTTCATTTCCTGGTAGGTTTTATTCAGGACCATGGTGATATTGGTATCAGTATAAGCATGCTGCATCAATGAAATGAATGCATTTCTTGCATGCCCTGAGTTCAATTCGGTATTTTGGAAATGCGCCACATATTCCCATCCCGGCCCTTTTCTTGTTGCATCACACAACAACCTCCATACAACATTGTTGTCTTCATCGTACTGATGACCCGACAAAACACCACACCTTTCATTGTAGTCACTCCAAGTTGGATAGGTATCCAATGGACTTTGTCTGACTGTGCCAGACCTGGCTTCATCAGTAACATCTTCCTTTTCTTGGGGTCTTATGACTTACAAGATTGGGAATCCTTCAGAGTTGAATCTGTATCTCAAGTTTTGGCGAAAATCTTCCTCCCATTCTCTGAATTTTGTAAGGTCCTTTAACTCAGGTGGGGTTGCTTTTTCTTGTGATTTCACACTTGATTCCATCATCTTGATCCTGAATTGTTGTAGTTCAAGATTATTTGGGTTCACATTCCAGTCAATGGCTCTTGGTCTGACTCCAATCAAAGGTTGGTAGCGTGCCCAATTTGCCCATGTGAGAAGTCTTGATGATAGTCTGTTACCGTAATGGATACTTTTTGGGTTAGGACAGTCTGGACTGATTGATTTCAATCCATGCATGAATGATTTGATGCTTTCCTTGTTGAGGTCTGTAATTTCGCGAATATTAGACATTCCTTCCCTCATAATTTCTTCAGCTGATTCGTAGTTGATACTAAAGTCCATCAAGCTGCTTCTGAAAGCAAGCTGTTCTGGATTCAGTAATCTTCCATTGTTGAATCCCCTGATTTTTATTTTGGGTTGGAACAACCTCATTATAGAGCAATCAGACCTTGAGTCGTCATCTTGTTGGTTTTCATTATCATCACTGCTGTTTTCATCACTGCTAACATCATCTGGTTTCCTTGTCGCAGCTTCATGTAATGCTCTGATCCTTCTCCTTACTTCTTGGTCAATGATCCTTTTCATGGTTGAGTTCTTTTCTGGATCAGATATAGCCTTCTCCATTACGCGCATGATTCTTTCATCAAATTTGTTGTTTTCTTCTTCTTCCATACCCACTACTTCACTTGGATCGTTGCTATCAGGTTCTTGTGGGTCCTGGTCCACTTCCATTTTTGTTTCCTCATTGGGGTCATAGTCATCATCGTCTTTTGGCTTTGCTCTTGTTCTTGTTTTTCTTTTTGCTGGAGCCATGATGGAGACGCGGTTTCGGATGTTTGAAATATTCAATGGACGATGTTCGATGGGCGTTTGGATGGAAGTTGCGATCGAATATTTAATCAAAGGTGGTATGTGGAAAGAGAGTGTAATCAAATCGAAGGATTGGATGTGAGATGTTTGGTTAAATGTTGGTGACTGTTGTGTGTGATTTGCTTATCTGTTTGTGTATATGTATATGTATATTCGGATCGAATTTTCGTTCCGGTTATTTTGTACTTGTATTTGTGTGAGCTTTTGCTTTTGTCGCAACTTAAGATTGTGAACTTTTCTATCCAGTCTCAGGATTTGCTCATTCTGTATTTCTGTGGTGAAAGATTGATGAGTATTTCATCGTCTTGTTTCCTGAGAATTTAGTGTTCTCTTTTCTCTTGGATCTTCGAGATTTAGTGTTCTCGTTTCCATATCTTTGGATTTTCTTGCGAGCAGGTGCTTGCAATCTGTTCGTTCCAATCTGTTTCACCATAATCAGAATACTTGAGGCTCAATCTTCTGGCTCACGTCATTCTTGTTTTCAGTGAAAGATCAGTGTTCTCGGATATTGATTCCTTTCAGCTGATGCCAACCTGGGCGATTCTTTTGGATGAATCTTCCAGCCCTTTTCCCTTGCTTGTTTGCTGGATCTCGAAACCCGATGGAGCCTACCATCTTGGTTCGTGTCTTCGGCCTCTTCTTTCAAGGGAGGCCGCCCTGGTGTTGGTCTGTTCCAGGGCTCCACAAGCAATTGCCCCTTTTACATCCTTGAGGGTTAATGCCGGTTGCTGATCAGGCTAATCCGGATTGTCTTCGAGCTCAACTGCGTTTCTCTCTGGAAAGGCCATTCGGCCCTCAGCATTGTAGGATGCTGGCCACAGCTCGTAGAGTGCCGTGGGTCTGATAAACTAGAAAAAATGCGTCGTAAGAGTAATAAAACAAAAGAATCGTAAGAATAATCACCGTACGCGTCGGTCATCTTCTATGATCGACAGATTAATTGGTGGAGTTGTTAGTTGAACGTTAAACACTAACCCTAATCCTAAGAGTTGACAACGTAACCTTCTAGACGGAGTGTATGGGGGGGTTTGGGGGGGGGGGGGGGGGAATATGTAGAAATATTAAAAAATCTGTTTTTAACAAGTAGACTTGGTACAAACGTTACGACTAAAAATCGTAAAAAACAGGACCCAAACATTTATTTACGGAAATGAGATGCTTCTTCTAAAAGCAATAGTAATATTTAGTGGCGCGCGTTCATTTTTATGGTAGCAAACTCTCATTTTTTTGGTTGCAAGTAACCATAAGATTTAACCTGAATACAGATAAAAATCATACAATTCTCGTCGTCGTCATCATCGGCCCGAATACATCTATTAACATGGAGTACGGTATGTACTCATACTTGTAAGTACAGTAGATACGAACTTCAATCGAAAAAGACGCAATGTCATCTATTCTACCAATCAAGTGACGTAATTTGCGCAAGTTCTATTTTAAATTCGAGCTCTCATCTGGCAAGATTTCCAAGTAGTGGAGGTATATTTGATTTTAAGTAATGATCGGGGTTTTGCACCTCGGTTGTGTTGTTTTTCTTTTTCTTTTTCAATAGAATTTGCCACCGACATCGCGTCTTTTTTGATTGAAGTTCATATCTACTGTACTTACGAGTACAAGTACGTCAAGGATTGGCAGGATTTGCACTGTCTTCAAATCTGGTGGGTTTTGGGGTTGATGATTGAGTTCATTTTAGGTTGGGGATGGGCAGGATTTGCACAGTCTTCAAATCTGGTGGGTTTTTGGGTTGATGACTGAGTTATAGTTTGGACAGGGATTGGCAGGATTTGCACTGTGTTCAAATCTGGTGGGTTTTTGGGTTGACGATTGAATTATATTTTGGTTAGGGACTGGAAAGAATTGCACTGTGTTCAAATCAGGTCGGTTTTTGGGTTGATGACTGAGTTATATTTTGGAGGGGGACTGGCAGGATTTGCACTGTGTTCAAATCTGGTGGGTTTTTGGATTGATGACTGAGTTATATTTTGGTTGGTGACTGGCAGGATTTGCACTGTGTTCAAATATGGTGGATTTTTGGGTTGATGACTGAGTTAAAGTTTGGACGGGGATTGGCAGGATTTGCACTGTGTTCAAATCTGGTGGGTTTTTTGGGTTGACGATTGAATTATATTTTGGTTAGGGACTGGAAAGATTTGCACTGTGTCCAAATCTGGTGGGTTTTTGGGTTGATGACTGAGTTATATTTTGGTCAGGGACTGGAAAGATTTGCACTGTGTTCAAATATGGTGTGTTTTTGGGTTGATGACTGAGTTATATTTTGGTTGGGGATTGGAAGGATTTGCACTGTGTTCAAATCTGGTGGGTTTTTTGGTTGATGACTGAGTTATATTTTGGTCGGGAACTGGAAAGATTTGCACTGTCTGCAAATCTGGTGGGTTTTTGGGTTGATGATTCAATTATTTTTTGATTAGGGACTGGAAAGATTTGCACTGTGTTCAAATCTGGTTGGTTTTTTTGGTTGATGACTGAGTTATATTTTGGTCAGGGAGTGTTAGGATTTTCACAGTGTTCAAATCTGGTGGGTTTTCGGGTTGATGACTGAGTTATATTTTGGTTGTGGACTGGAAAGATTTGCACTGTGTTCAAATCTGGTGTGTTTTTGGGTTGATGACTGAGTTATATTTTGGTTGGGGACTGGCAGAAATTACAATGTGTTCAAATCTGGTAGGTTTATGGGTTGATGACTGAGTTTTATTTTGGTTAGGGACTGGAAAGATTTGCACTGTGTTCAAATCTTTTGGGTTTTTATGTTGATTACTCAGTTATATTTTGGTCGGGAACTGGTAGGATTTGCACTGTGCTCAACTCTGGTGGGTTTTTGGGTTGATGACAGAATTATATTTCGGTTACGGACTGGCAGGATTTGCACTGTGTTCAAATCTGGTGGGTTTTTGGGTTCACGATTGAATTATATTTTGGCTAATGACTAGAAAGATTTACACTGTGTTCAAATCTGCTGGGTTTTTGGGTTGATGACTGAGTTATATTTTTGTCGGGGACTGGCAGGATTTGCACTGTGCTCAAATCTGGTGGGTTTTTGGGTTGACGACTGAGTTATATTTTGGTCGGGGACTGGCAGGATTCGCACTGTGTTCAAATATGGTGGGTTTTTGTGTTGATGACTGAGTTATATTTTGGTCCGGGACTGGCAGCATTTGCATTGTGCACAAATCTGGTGAGTTTTTGGGTTGATGACTGAGATATATTTCGGTTGGTGACTGGAAAGATTTGCACTGTGTTCAAATATGGTGGGTTTTTGGTTGATGACTAAGTTATATTTTGGTGGGGGATGGATAGATTTGCTCTGTGTTCAAATCTGGTGGGTTTTTGGGTTGACAATTGAATTATATTTTGGTTAGGGACTGGAAAGATTTGCACTGTGTTCAAATCTGGTGGGTTTTTGGGTTGATGACTGAGTTATATTTTGGAGGGGGACTGGCAGGATTTGCACTGTGTTCAAATCTGGTGGGTTTTTGGATTGATGACTGAGTTATATTTTGGTTGGTGACTGGCAGGATTTGCACTGTGTTCAAATATGGTGGATTTTTGGGTTGATGACTGAGTTAAAGTTTGGACGGGGATTGGCAGGATTTGCACTGTGTTCAAATCTGGTGGGTTTTTTGGGTTGACGATTGAATTATATTTTGGTTAGGGACTGGAAAGATTTGCACTGTGTCCAAATCTGGTGGGTTTTTGGGTTGATGACTGAGTTATATTTTGGTCAGGGACTGGAAAGATTTGCACTGTGTTCAAATATGGTGTGTTTTTGGGTTGATGACTGAGTTATATTTTGGTCGGGGATTGGAAGGATTTGCACTGTGTTCAAATCTGGTGGGTTTTTTGGTTGATGACTGAGTTATATTTTGGTCGGGAACTGGAAAGATTTGCACTGTCTGCAAATCTGGTGGGTTTTTGGGTTGATGATTCAATTATTTTTTGATTAGGGACTGGAAAGATTTGCACTGTGTTCAAATCTGGTTGGTTTTTTTGGTTGATGACTGAGTTATATTTTGGTCAGGGAGTGTTAGGATTTTCACAGTGTTCAAATCTGGTGGGTTTTCGGGTTGATGACTGAGTTATATTTTGGTTGTGGACTGGAAAGATTTGCACTGTGTTCAAATCTGGTGTGTTTTTGGGTTGATGACTGAGTTATATTTTGGTTGGGGACTGGCAGAAATTACAATGTGTTCAAATCTGGTAGGTTTATGGGTTGATGACTGAGTTTTATTTTGGTTAGGGACTGGAAAGATTTGCACTGTGTTCAAATCTTTTGGGTTTTTATGTTGATTACTCAGTTATATTTTGGTCGGGAACTGGTAGGATTTGCACTGTGCTCAACTCTGGTGGGTTTTTGGGTTGATGACAGAATTATATTTCGGTTACGGACTGGCAGGATTTGCACTGTGTTCAAATCTGGTGGGTTTTTGGGTTCACGATTGAATTATATTTTGGCTAATGACTAGAAAGATTTACACTGTGTTCAAATCTGCTGGGTTTTTGGGTTGATGACTGAGTTATATTTTTGTCGGGGACTGGCAGGATTTGCACTGTGCTCAAATCTGGTGGGTTTTTGGGTTGACGACTGAGTTATATTTTGGTCGGGGACTGGCAGGATTCGCACTGTGTTCAAATATGGTGGGTTTTTGTGTTGATGACTGAGTTATATTTTGGTCCGGGACTGGCAGCATTTGCATTGTGCACAAATCTGGTGAGTTTTTGGGTTGATGACTGAGTTATATTTCGGTTGGTGACTGGAAAGATTTGCACTGTGTTCAAATATGGTGGGTTTTTGGTTGATGACTGAGTTATATTTTGGTGGGGGATGGATAGATTTGCTCTGTGTTCAAATCTGGTGGGTTTTTGGGTTGACGATTGAATTATATTTTGGTTAGGGACTGGAAAGATTTGCACTGTGTTCAAATCTGGTGGGTTTTTGGGTTGATGACTGAGTTATATTTTGGTTAGGGATCGGCAGGATTTGCACTGTCTTCAAATCTGGTGGGTTTTTGGGTTGACGATTGAATTATATTTTGGTTAGGGACTGGAAAGATTCGCACTGTGTTCAAATCTGGTGGGTTTTTGGGTTGACGATTGAATTTTATTTCGGTTATGGATTTGAGAGATTTGCACTGTGCGAATGACTCACTTGATTGGTAGTATAGATCAATTGGTATGATCAATATGAAGGTAGGTAGCTTGCTTGTAGATCTGGTACCTCGTTACTACCGGTAGCTTGTACAGCTTACTCGTTCATATCTAACTCCAACCTTATGAATGTAGATACCTTGCTGATAGCTTACACATGAATTTGGTTTGTTGGCTAATGGTAGAATTGGAACTGGTAAGAATTGGTACAGATCAGAACACCTTTGGTAATTCTGATCTGACTTGATGCACACTAGTACTAGTAGAAATTGTACGCGTTACTGTATGAGTACTTCTTACCATAACTTTACTGACACATACTTACAATACATACAATAACTACGTACTCAACAACTCCACAGGGCCCCTGCAAAGCACTAATTACTCTCGTCATCGTCGTATCGATTATTGGCTTATTCGTAATCTTAAGACACAAAACACACGTAATCTTAAGACAGCCATCTTCGGTCGGTCTTATACCGTATCGTATATTCGCCGTGATATTCTTATCCGAATATCACATGTAAAATCGTATCTTATTGTGTAGAATTAGTACTAGGTTGTACGTAAATTTTAGGGCATGATAGTGTTTTAGAGTTGTTAATTCTTCAAAGAGTGAGCTGATGGGGAAATCCGGTAAATCAGTAAAGAAACAATCCACATGAAAGCGCCGACGATTATTCACTCAAGTTAAATAACCTTACGAATAAGGTTATTTGCCCTTATGATTTTTTGTACAATACGCCCGCTTAGTACGTACGAATACGCGTTACACGGTGAATTCTTTTCAGTAGTGGACCAAAAAAGAAAAAGAAAAGAAACGTCTATATTGATCCGGAAATAACAGCATCGATGAATGAAAGTTTATCTATTGGTGAACAAATATAGAAAATATCAGTACATACATAATACAAAACTACTACTAATTATGAACTTAATATTGAGAATATTAGAAATAATGGAGGATTCGTAATAGGTTGCAATAGGAATAAATCAAGCATAATAGAATCTACATTTTAAAAAGGGAATATTGTAGTCGAGAAATAGAATTCACAATTAGGAGAGCAGAATCGAATTGTTATTTGGGAGATTAATATTTTGGAATTAATACTGAGTCAAGATTTCTTTTTTATTCGTGAATAGAAGTAAGTGTTGTTCGTACGGAATAATAATTGGGTTCTGCTAGAGACTGAAACAAATTATTTTTATTTGAGAGTAGAGTAATGTGCATCACGCACACAGAAATAGTGCTGAGTTTACATGTACCCTTGGTACAAGCGTCGCGAATTTCAGGGTGTCCAGAAATATTGCTGTGTTAAATTCACGCACAAAATTTGTGCGCGAGAAGTAAATTCAAACCCTGCGAAACAGTTCTCGGACGCAAATGCACTTATTAGGTGGTGACACACAAACTATGACAGAAAACTCACTTCTGTTTCTTTCATGATTCATCTTATCCATAACAGGAACAATATTCATGGACTCATCGCACAAAATATTGGATTTTTTTTTTTTCTAATTGCAAATTAATGTGTATTTTTCCTCCAAATCCAGGACCCAAATGCACTTATTAGGTGGTGACACACAAACTATGACAGATAACTCACTTCTGTTTCTTTCATGATTCATCTTATCCATAGCAGGAACAATATTCATGGACAAATCACCAAACATGCATGATTATTCAATTTCTTATTGCAAATTAGTGTGCTGTTTATGTGCTACTGATAGTAGTAGTAGTAGTAGTCCTAGTGCTACTTGGTAGTTACTTGATGATCTGTCATTTTTCCATTTTTTATGGTCGGTCCTTTTCCCGTTTTTGATGGTCTGTCCTTTTTTCGTTTTTGATGGTCGGTCCTTTTTCGTTTTTTTGGTCCGTTTTTTTTTTCGTTTTTTATGGTCTTTCCTTTTTCCTTTTCTGTTTTTATGGTCTGTCCTTTATCTGGTACTGACTTGCGCGCGCAAGCGTGCGCATGCTCGCGCGAACACATTTTGAATCTCGTTAAGAAGGCATTAAAACAAATAGTTTTTTGCATTCATTTAATTAAGCCTCTTTCAATCAAGTTTACTACCTAAGACAATGAGAAGTCCGATGACAATGCCAAATAATAGTTGATCTAGATCACGATCTCAGCTAGATGCTGCATATTTTAACATTTTCAGGGGACATCTGGTTGCTGAGTATTGTGAACTTGATTTTCGACACCGTAAAAACAGCGAAATCTGCATACGTAATTAACAATGGTACGGTAGGGAGTAGGGGCTCGGACCGAGGCCTTGTGGGGGAGGGGAGGGACTAGGGGCTTGGACCTAGGCCTTGTGGGGGAGGGGAGGGGAGGGACTAGGAGTTCGGACCTAGGCCTTGTGGGGGTGGGGGAGGGGGACGAGTCCCTTGAGGTGAGATTGATCCCCAAAGGGGCGGGGGAGGGGAGTGTCCTTTGGGGATCAATCCCCAACGTTGTGGGGGAGGGGTTTCCTCCAGATTGTGTGGAAGGCACATACAAGTCAAGATGGGCACATGCGCGCGCGTGCTGTTTGTGCTTACCTAATTCATCTGTGATGCGTAATGGAGGATTAGAGTCGCGATTAGGTGATGGATTGTTACTTATGGTCCCCCCAAGGCCAATGTGGGGTGGGGAGGGCTCAACCCCATGGGGGTGCTTGCCGACTGGTCAGGCATATGCCTCTTGGCACCATTACCAGAGCTGGTCTTGCTCGCTAGGGGTGATGGCCACGTGGTCATATATGTGCTTGCAGCTGCTGAAGCAGGCACCTTTGATATGCCACGAGTGGCATCTCTCCTGGCCATCTGGTTTGGAGTGGGGGCCTTTCCCTTTGTCTCTCATAGCTTGGATGGCTTCTCTCATTTTTGCCGGCTCCACTTTCTTAACAATGGGATGATTGCTGTCTTGGAGGCGGGGGTCCCGGTGGGGGTTGGTGAGGCACGTTTGTTTCTTTCTTAACAATGGGATGATTGCTGTCTTGGAGGCGGGGGTCCCGGTGGGGGTTGGTGAGGCACGTTTGTTTCGTGGTTCCTGTCAAGTCGCGGACTCCCGGGCTGCTGGATCATAATAATAATATACGTATTTAAGTAACTTTAACCACCAAAGGTGGATCTAAACTACTCAGTCTGTATCCAGACTTTAACGTCGCCTCAATCAAAGAGAGTTTAAGCCCCAAGTTGTAGAACGACAAATTTGTCAAACGAATCCTGAAAGCAAGCAGGGAGAGTACAAGTGAAAACTGTTGAAGGATACCAGTAGCATAATCCGACAAACAGGTAGGAGGAAGGGTAAAATACTGGGAGCAGCACGGTGTGCAGAGGTGGGTAACTGGGGGAAGAACTAGGAAGGTCACTGGGTGGAGCAACCCTGGGAGACAGTGGGAGCAGCGCTGGGGACAGCGCCAGGAACCACACTGGATGCAGCATAAGGAGCAGCACTGGTGGGTGCAGAACCGGGTCATACACTGGGAGAAGCACTGGGGTGCAGAAGATGGTGACATATTGGAAGCATCGCCAGAAGCCAAACTTGATGCAGCTCGAGGAGTATCACGAGGGGCAGAACCTGGTGAGACTGAAAGCAGCTCGGGGTGCAGAACCTGGCGAGACACTGGGAGCAGCACTTGGTGAAACACTGTAGCAATGTGGGGTGCACTGGGGGAGACACTGGGAAAAGCACTGGGGAAAGCGCTGGGTGAAAAGTGTGGCCCATCCGTTAGGATCCATTCAGCCAAGCCCTCAGCAAGGCAGCCTCCTGGCGATACGGCTGCTGGGACGGGAGAGGGACTGCATAGTGTCTCCTGGCAAGCTGGATGGTCGCAAGCCATTGACGCTTGGCAGTAAGAGTGTAACCATGGAGCACTTGGAGGGGAATCTGGAGGAGGGAGTGAGATTGAGGCAGAGCACCAGCTAAGCCAATGGCCAATTCAGATGAGATGGAATCATTGAGAGATTGGTGTTGTTCTGACTCAAGCAACCCTCCAGTGCCATGGAGCCATTGGTTCCGGTACGTCCAGAGATCCCAACAGGTGAGGAAAAATTGATGAATCACTGCAGTGGCCCATCGATGAGGAGAGCGTTTGCTACCAATCGAAGAATAATAGTCAGCCTGAATCTGATGCCAGAGGGGTGTCCACCTCCCAAGGAACCAGTTGTGCCATCCAATCCGATGCTGAGCCCTTATAGCGGATGCAATATCAGGGGAGTAGGAGGTAGGGTGGATACGTCTACCTTGACGAACCCTAGTGGTAACATCCACAATGGCGAGAGCCAGTGAAGGGTCTGTAAGCTCAGAAGTAAGGCACTGTTTCAGAGGGCCCCGAAAGGAAGACAAGCAGTGCTGGACAGCCCCGGGGTCGGCACATGAAAGAACATGGGAAACCTTTTCCTCATCTTGGGCACACAGAGGGCATCGGGAGTGATCCTGGTGCTGGTAATGAAGTAACTGATTGCCAACACCAATACAACCCGAAGCAAACTTGACAAACCACCGTTGCATACCAGGAGGGAGGCGCTTGAAAGCAGAGTGATGGGCATACCAATGGATAGAATCGGAGACTTGTGGTGGAATGGAGATGTCGTGGTGAGTGTGCCAATAGTGAAGAAGTGGAGGACCCAAAATAAGAATGTGCAAGGCATCTCTGTCAAAGCGAGAGCATTTGAGACCCTTCTGTGAGAGAGCCCAGGGCTCAAACACAAGTCGGGGATAGTGGTAAGGAGAAGAACAATTCATGGATAGAAATGCCTTGGCCATGCCATCAACTTGATGATTGCGAAGCGCCCACCAGTCAAGAGAAAGACCCTCTTGATGACCCCGAACCCACTTGAAGGTGACAGTGATTGGAAGAGCAGAGAGCATATTGCGAATGACATAGACATAGTCAAAAGATTTCTGAGAGATAGACAAGGGCCAGGTTCCCTGAGCCTGTTGAAGAGCTGTATCCCCATCAAGGGCAATGGTGAGTGAGCCGGAGGGTACATCATAGAGGTCCACCAGAGCCATACAGCAGGTGAGGACACCAATGATGCCAGCCAATTCACTCCGGCAGGAAGACTGATCTTCAGGGGAGCCACTGACAAGGTTAGATCCAGTGAGGAACAAGGAGGGAGACTTGGTGGAGGTGTTGGGGGAAAGGATGAAGGAAGATGTACCGCGGAGGAGAACGGGATCATAAGAGCCGTCACAGACAGCGCTGGCAGAGCCACGCAGAATGGCATTGGCAAGAGCGTGACATCCATCCTGGGGAAGGGAGTATTGATGGAGAAGGACTCGGGGAGAAGCGCAGAGAGCATCAAATGCATCCTCTGGGGTGGCAGGAAGACACTCAAAAGGATCATAGGTCAAGGGGTCCTTGTCTGGTGGATGAGAGATAAAGGAGGATTGACCGACAATCCGGAACACATTCCCACTGGAAAGGAGGGATACAATAGTGTCTGCACTGGTAGGTTTAGCACAAAGGATGGTAGTGTTAAAGCTATAACGACCTCGGCCTTGTGAAGAACCGACCCTCCAACCAGTGGGGCATTTGAAGAAGATTCGGTCAGTAGAACGACACAAAAACCAGGGCCACACAGAGGAGGACTCGGTTGACAGCCAATGCCCCAGGTGAAAGGAGGGGTGGAAAGCTCGGTCCGAAGGCAAAGCCAACGGGGGTAAGAAGGATTTCCGAAGGGCGCGTTGCCAAAGCTGAAGGGCTGGAAGATGCCACGGAGGGGGGCATCGAGGCCAGTCAAGGTGGGCGCGAAGATGGTTGGAGGACTGCAACTGGAAGGCCATAGGAGAAAGCCGTGTGCCATCTGCAGTGCAGATATCAGCAAGGGAGATAGCCTGGAGAGACATCCTGATGAGATTCAGAAGAGACAGGTCGGCGCCCCGAAAGCCAGCAGTGACAAAAGCTTGCATGAGGTAGCAGTCATTCACTCGAAGCAGAGGAAGTGTAGGAAAGTCTTCCACCATACTCACAGGGTGCATAGAAAAGAAATGCCACACATACTTATACCAGCAAGGAGTGATATAAGAGGCATAAGGCTGGTAGGGGGTAATACGGAGATGAAAAGGGATTCCCAGTTCAAGCCGAAAGGCTTCAGCTGTAAGCCGAAGAATATGGCCTGTCTGGGAACCACGGACAGATTCCTGAAGCAGGGTAGCAATGTGGTTGAATTCCTGGAGAAGGAAAGGGTGAATGAAACCAAAGCCTTGATACAAAGATGGACCATAGAAGACCTTGCGAGGAAAGTTGTGAGACATGCCTGCCTTGTTGAGCACTGGGACCAGAGTTGATTGGAGAATTCGATTCCAGGTAGAAGCGCTGAGCTGAGTGACGGGCATGGGGTATTCAAAAGACTTCATAAATGAGTACTTGAAGGTGTAGAGGGAGGTGTTCTTCTCGCACTTGGAGGACCTCATTTGAGATCCAAAGGACTGGGACTGGGTCTGCAGATGATCAACTTGAGCTTCCTCATTCCCGTCCATGGAAATGTAGACACCCAGAGTCTTGTCAGCGTGATCAACCTCAAAACGGTCAAGAGGGGACTGGGCACCAGATTTGTCAGTGATGGTGAAAACACCTGGCATTTCATCAACAGAGCAATAGTCCCAACCAGAACCAGTCCACTTGAAATCTATCAAGTAGCAGAAGGACTTAGAAGGTTCAATAGCGCCACCAGTAGCAATCAGACCACCAGCCCAGCGGTCTAAAGCAGCCTGAAAATCAACAGCCAAAGCCTCACCAGAGGTAGTAGAGGAGGAAGCGGCACAAAAAAGATCAGTATCATCCACAAAAGCAAAACCAACCAAGGAGACCAGCTGAAGGGATAGGGAGGTGAGGAGATGAGCCCCATGGCCTGCATTCTGCATCATCCGGAAAAGAATGGTAGAAACCAGAGCCCACAGAGTTGGGCCGAGACCGTTGCCTTGCCCAATCCCACTGAGAGGAATAGATTCATCACCATACATAGGACCGGACCGGCCAAATCCAGTTTTAATGTGATGGGTGGCACGCTGGAGAGTGGAGAGTGGAGAGTAGAACCTCGCAAACATGAGCCGGAATCCCAAAGCTTTGGAGGGTGAAATTGGCAATGGGATGGGAGATTCGATCATAGCAGCCTTTGGCATCATTCATTGCAACCGCCCCAGAGCGGCGCTTCTGTCAGAGGACATCACAAATAAGCTTCTTGTTGAGACAAGTGTTGATGGCTTTGTGATGCTTCCGGCTGCCATGCTGGTCAACTGCCACTGCGTTGGCCTGTTCAGCATGAGCAAGAATGCGTTTACCGATCATCTTGTTGTTGATCTGAAACTCAGGAGACATCAGTTGGATGAGTCTCATCTTATCAACACGGTATTCACCAGGTTTCTTGAAGATTTCAACGTCGGTGATAACCTGCCAAGCAGAGGGCGAGACGCCAGCAAGCAGAGGAGCAGTCCGCATCAGAGTATCAAAGGAATTCAGCTGTGTGTCCAAAGCAAAAGATTTATGGTGGGCAAAACTGAGGCAAGAAGGCTCACCAGCAGTGCGTTCCTTCTGGCATTTCCAGGCAGCAGCATTGTCAGCAGGGCTAACAGAATAGTCAAAGGGAGCCAAAGACTGAATAGCAGCAGGCACTTGAAGGCAAGTAAGGAATTCAGTCAGGTACTGGTCAGTTCCTGGAGGAGGAACGTAAGTGCCGGCAAGGACGTCAGCTGAGGAAGGTCCAGTTCCCAAGTAGCCGAAGGCCTGAATGAAAGAGGGAGACATGGAGGGAGTGTCTAGGCATTGTTGCTGACGGCAGACATTGGAGGCAGCCATGGCTGGCACCATGGCAGATTGAGACTCCAAGACTTGTTCAGTGCCATCAGATCCAACAGCAACCGCTTTCAGAACAGCAGGCTTTGAGAGACGACCACGGATAGCGCAAGCAGCGAGCCCTAGATCCCGTTGGAGCCGTTCACGGCGCATGCGTGCCCGAATCTGAGAGGCGCTCTGGTTGTAGGGCTTGCCTTCAGTAAGAAGGGCGACCACCAAGCCTTGGTTGAAGGAGTCACGCCACGAAGGAGCCAGGACTTTGACAGCACGGTATTGCTGGTATGCTTGCTTCAAATGGAGGACAGCAGTGGCAAGATCACAGTGCTCACCCTTGTATAAGGAAAGCTTACATGCCAAACGCTTCACCTTGGTGTGACTGGTGGAGACACCTTGACGAAGCTGCACAATCCGCCTCCAAAAATCTATGGTGTCACGGTAAACCTGGAGCTTGGGAGACCAAGGAATCATGCCGGTGCGAAGCCGGCAAAGATGTTGTTCAACAGACAGCCGGATGGAAGCAGAGGTAGCATGGAGGACATCATAGGTAGTGACGAGAGTGTCGCGCACAGTGGCATCACCAGATAAATACAGTGCCACCAGGTGCTCAAGCTTAGTCTGAAGGGGGAACACACCAGCAGTAGCAAAGGCATGTTTTACCCGCTTGAGATAGCGCTGCCGAAGGTGAGGGTGGGAAGATTTCAGGCGAGGAATAGAGGATCACACAGGAGGTGGAAGATATTTGCCCAAGATACTGCCATTACACACTTCGATCCAGAGCAAGCGATGGTCAGAAACTATGCCGTGCTCACCATCAAAAGCACAGTAACCAGCTTGGACGACATCAACATGCTCAGTAGTCCAAATGGCATCAATGGGAGTCCTGGTAGTATTTCGATTGTGGGTGGCAGGCAGGGAAGTTGAAGGGTGGGTAGTTAAGATGGCATCCTTGAAGCCGAGTGCTTTGAGCTCAGAGGAAAGACTGTCAGACCGGACATCAGAATTATGGTCAATCCCTAAGACGACGGAGTCACCTGCCTCTAGGCAAGCCTGAAGGGCAGCTGTGAGGTCACGTCGAAAGAGAATGCGTGGGTTGGGACAGCGAAGATCCTCCTCAGCCTGGAAGTAGCGGCAGTGTTGGTTCCAAACAGAGCCAAGGTCCCTGTCATTTTCGACAGGGCAGTAGGCAGAAAAGATGGTAACCGTAGCTTGAGCTCGCCCCTGAAACCAAACGAAGGTCCACCGGCCAAGCCCCGAAGGATCAGCACCGTGGGCAAGCTTGTGAGAATGAAAGAGCCAGTCAATAGTAAACCCCGTACCACCAGGGACGCGCCACGTGCCAGTGGATGCCTCATGCTTGTTGCTAGCAAGGAAGGTGAAGCTGGAAGGGTAGGCCTGTTTGATGCGAGAGTGGAAGAGGTCACAGAGGGGGAGCTGAGGTTCATTCAGACAATGCTCTGCGTAGAGAGCAACCCCAGCTTTACTTCGAGCAACACGCCGAGAGTTGTGACGGGAGCGAGACATGAAGACTGACTTCCGCTGGGGACCAATATTTTGGAAGGTGATGAGGGTAGAGTTTGAGGACGGAGACTGGGGAAAAGGATGGCCAAAAGCATCAGAATCTGTAGTCACAAGGATGTCCCCATGAAGATTGGATTGGGCGAGGCGGGAAGCAGAAGGAGGCAAGGAATGGGAAGAAGGACTGGAGGAATCCAGGTGGGGATGAGAGTTGGAGGGCATCCCACAGTGCCCTGAATGAGATATCCTAACCATGATCAGACGCATACCGTGTCTGTCGCACGGAAGAGGAAGCTTGTGAGGCATAGGTGTGGAATACGGAAGGCCACAGCAGGTGCTGTACCAGGAGTGGCAGCTCAGGAAGCAGCACAAGGAGAAGAATTGGCACTGGATGCAACCGTGGGTGAAGCACTGGAAAGCGTGCCCAGGACACTGCTGGGTGAAACACTTGGGGGCAAACCAGATGCATTGGTCCCGGGCTGCTGGATCAAACGTTGCTGTTGTTGCTGTTGCTGGGCCCCCCATTGGTGGCCGCCTTGGTGATGGGTAATGGTGGATCCGGTCTGCGAAGTAGTCTAAGGGCAGCCACATTGGATACATTGGGGAGCCAGATGAGGTTTTGGCTCATCCTGAACGTGTGGAAGTCCACCCCAAAGTCGGGGGAGGAGATGGTGGAGGCTGCTTCCCATTGCTCCTCTAGCCACCCCCTTACTCTGATTTGGAAGTAGTAGACAACGATGGCCGGGGTGAGTAGCTCGCCTATCTCATCTGCAATGACTCTTCAAAGGGGCATCTGCTGGATCTTGAGCCTGCGGAGGCCTTGTTGGTAGCTGGTCACGACATCATGGTTGAGTCCTAGGATGGCGGCTAGGACAGCCAGGTAGCTCTCCAGCTGGGCGGTGGCTTCAGTCCAGGCGGCAGGGATGTATGATTTGGTCTTCTGAAGCTCTAGCGAGTCCTTCAAGGTGAGAGAGTTGCCTTCTGTGGAGATCATTGTATCATAGACAGCCACATTGTCGGCTGCCTCCTGTTCCCTCTTCAGGGTGGCAGCAGACCCCCCTGGGGGAGTGAAGGCCATGGGGAGTATCCCATCGACCACATCAAAGGGGTCGGTCCCGTGGAAGTTGCCATTCTGGAAGCGCTTGAGGACCGCTGTAGTGATCAAGGGGGCTTGGATCCCCAACTCAGAGGCTCTGCCTGCCACTTGGCTTTGGAAGATCATAAGGGTCCTCTCGTGCTTGCTCTTTTGAGCCCAGGCCTGGTAGATGGGGGGGAGGTTGGCTTCTTCCTGTTTACCACAGAGCGGAAGCAAGCGCTGGGTGTACAAGGGGCCTCAAGTGGCCCCCACTGATTGTACCTCTTGTGGTCCAGATTCTCACTGAGCCTCAGTTGGTGGTCGGTGGGGGCAGTGACAGCTGCTGTGAGCACCGGGTCCCCAGGTGGGTCCCAGGGCCGATCCAGGTTGGGAAGGTCCCTGTACATCACCTTGTGCTTCATGTAGTTGGTGAGGCCAGGTTTGGTCCAAAAGGAGGGACCTGGCTGCTGGAGCATGGGTTCCCAGCTGGAACAGTGGGGACTGTCCCTGCTACCCTGAGGGTGTCAAACAGGGGGCCACAGGTATCGTCCATTAGGCCCCCCAATCAAGCTGGGGATGGAGGATCCTTATGGTTTGGCGAGGAGAGAGCCCCTTGCCTAAGAGGAAGTGAACCAACTCAAAGGGGATGAAGAAGGCCTTGTGAGCTCAAATCAATTCCAAATGGCCGTCCCCTTCTTGCACGGCCGGGACTAGCGCTGCTTGTTGGGCGTTCAGCTCTGCCATGTGATGCTCAAGCAATAGCACCCTCGAGGCAGTGGTCTGGGACAGCATGCCGGAGTCAACTAGGACCAGCTCCCCTGCCTCCCCTTCTACATCATCCATATAACCAAAGGCCTTGTTTTTGTTGGGGCTGTGTTGCACCAAGGGACCTGGGTACTTGCGGAGGCCATGTACCAACCGGAGGCAGGGCTTCTCTTAGGCATCGGCCACAAAGATACCAAGTGCCCCCGCTGCCTGGGCTTCAAAGAGGTTCAATAACTGCTCCAGGAGGGATTGGGGGGTAGTGGCCAGCGAGAAGTATCCAAAGATGGTGGCGTAGGCCTTGTTGCACTCTGCTGAGCTCCCAAAGGGGCTTCTTGTAGAATGAAAGTACTCGGTGTAGGTAAGCATCCTGCTGGTAGGACCTTCTTGTCGGAGGTGCAGCGCCGGGGCCTTCGTAGGCAATGGTTATCACAAGAGGATAGGCTTGTACGGTACAATAGTGCAGCGTTGGTGTAGAGCTAGCCTGGTGTCGGATCAGTTGGCTGTTTTGTGTAGAAGGCGCTGGGCCGTTTGGTCTGTAATAGGATGACTATCGCAATGGAGATAGGCTTGTATGGGTACAATAGGGATGACTATTGGACCAGGACGTGTTAGCCTTTTACTTATTCTACTACTAATCATTTTAGGATCAAAAAGAGCGAGCTGTAGGCTTGGATTTGCTGGAGGGATCCTTTACAGGCTTGTTAGTGTTAGCCTGTAATTTTGGTTACTTTTTGACGCGCATTTCGACTTTCGTAAAGGTCTTAAAGTCGAAAGAAATTCTTCACCGTGTTACAGCAGGAATCCATTTTGTTACAGGGAATTGATTGTATTTCCTTGGTAGCCTGGAGTTTGCTAGGGAAATCCTTGGCCTGCTTGTTAAGGCTATCGAGGTCTAGGGCGTGCTTAGAAGCTAGTTTCAGTGATAGTGAATCTATTAGTAGATTCAGCGTCCCCTGGTCTGGCCTTCTACCACTAGTAGGGAGTGCCACGTGGCGCTACCATCACTTTCATTCGGCTCGCTACATCAATCGTTACACTGCGAACAGTACCGTATTTGCGAAAACTGATTGCGAAAACTGAAATCGCAGCACTGCGAACAGTTTTTGCGAAAATTGGTGGAGTTGTTAGTTGAACGTTTAACACTAACCCTAAGAGTTGACAACGTAACCTTGTAGACGGAGTTTATGGGGGGGTTTTGGGGGGGGAAAATACGTAGAAATATTTAAAAAATCTGTTTTTAACAAGTAGCCTTCGTACAAACGCTACGACTAAAAATTGCTAAAAAGCTTAGCCAAACAATAATTCACGGAAATGAGATGCTTTGTCTAAAAGCAATAGTAATATCTAGTGGCGCGCGTTCATTTTTATGGTAGCAGAGTCTCATTTTTATGATTGCACGTAACCATACGATTTAACCTGAATACAGATAAAAAATCATATGAAACGCGTCGTCGTCATCGTTGGCCCCTCGTCAATTGTCGTTGTTGCCAGATGAGAGAGTTGGTGAGAAATGGGTGATTCCCGAAATACTTTTATGTACTACATAAACGCGAAATTTTCTACTTAACCTGTCTTAATGTTACAAATCATAGTCGAGGTGAGCTCACGTCGACTATGATTTGTAACGTTACAAATTTTTATACCGGAATTCGTGACTGAATCCACATGTTCTTTCGCGCCTACTCGTATACTTCCACATGTTTCGTGTGCCTTTCGAAGAATTCCACATATATTCCAAAATGAGAGAAAATGAGATTCCACATTCCAAAATGAGATTTATGCAGTTTCCCGCCAAAAAAATTATGTACGAAATTTTCATTCCCGAAATACTAAAAACAGAAGTTTATGTACGTTACAAAAAAGTATTTCGGGAATCACCCAATATAATCAGAGTTTTTAGATTTGGTACAATTTGTACATGAATGTACTCGAAAAAGAAAAACAATGTGACCGAGGTGCGAAACCGACAAACCGAGGTGCGAGAAATATTGTACGGTACTCTCATACAAATCGATTGGTAATACCGGTAGACTCGACACGAAAAAGCCAACAAACCGAGGTGCGAAATATTGTACTTTTAAGAATGACGTCACTTGATTGGTAATATATCGATTGGTAGGATCAGTATGAATATAGCTAACTACAGTATGAGTATGTACTGGGGGGGGGGGGGGGGGGGGGGGCTAAAATTAAAAATTAAAAAAACAGTTTCTTTCACCCCCTATTAAAATTAAAAAAATAGTTTCTCTTGAACCAAAATTAAAAAAATAGTTTCTTTCACCCCCTCAAAAATGAAGTAAAAATCTTTTGAAAAACTAAAAATTGAAAAAATATTTTCTTTCTGTTGTCCGCCAAAAAAATACGAACCTTTGTCGGCATCAAATTCGATTGAAAAAAAGCCGACAAAACGAAATGACAACCGAGGTGCGAGAATACGGAGTAACAACAGAGATCTGATTATCTTGATGATCGAGTCTTAGAATCAAACGCACCTCCACTACTTGGAAATCCTTAAGTGGTAAAAACGATATCACCTACGTCCGAGAACTGTTTCTCGACCCCCCGCGGGCTATCGCGCGGTATTTTTACAATTCTCGACCCTATTTTTTGAATTTCCTATCTTTTAAGGTCGCGTGTCTACTAAAATACCTCGCGCGTCGCACACCTTTACTTTTGAGACAATATCTCGTCACTCCTCAAATAAAATAACTATTTTAGGGTTAAGGATATCATATTCGTTTCGTGACAAGCACTATTTTGTGTACAACTTGTGCACGAATGACTTATTTCATTTTCTCAACATGTTTCCACCATACGGGTATAATGGGCTCCGACCCAAATCCTCCAACTCCAACTCAAATCCCAACTCCAACTCCATGTCAACTCCAAGTCGAATCCACCCCAGGCGGGCTATTGCACTCAAGGGTTTTGTTCCTGTTTAATCGCAGGAAGATCCGCTGTATTTTCAGAAGCTACACCGTCGGAATCGCCACTCAAATCTTGTTCGCTCTCAAATAACCCGCTTTGTGGATAGATGCTGCTGGTTACATTCGGAATGACTTGATGATTGCTAGTAGGATCGACGCTTTCAATTTTAACATTTGGATCATTTCTTTTTTCTGCACGAATCTTACGAATCATTTTTTGGTGTTGATAAATCTCTTTCTTGTGATAAACAATCATTTTCCAGTGTTCTTGTTCGAGATTGGCTGGGTGTTCCTGAATCACCTTTTGTAGTTTGTAAATTCCCTCCATGGTTGGTTCGACTGTCGATTGGATGATTAGTATTAGTAGTATCAGTAGAGTAGATTATCTATTCGAAGATTAGGTAGTAGTAACACCTAACACGTTGGTATTTGTTTTCCTCGTCGGAAAGATAATGAAATAATCAATTATAATGATGAAGTACTAGCAAAAATAATGTATTACTAGTATCTACTAGTAATAACTCATGCAAAATAGCGTACTAGTTGGTTTTACGGGTACATGAAAGTCGGAATCAACTTGATTGCAATCAACAAAACAATTCTCCACGATTTCCATTTCGATAATCAACAACGCAATTGTCCACGATTTCCATTTCGATTCACATTTCCGTGCACCTTATGGAAGAACTGACGCGCCTGCCAACAAATATTTGGAATAACTGATGGGATTGACCCGTCCGGCGCTGTGTATTAACCCTCTTAAGGAGTTGACTGTACGTACTGTTCACTACTAAACATATTGTACGAGGAATGTTGCAATCATCACTAAGTAGTAATTACTTTACGGACCATTTTTGCAATCGAAGTATGGTAGTAAGGAAATCTACCGTACAAGAAAACACATCACACACAAAGTAACACATGTAATTTTTTCCTTTCAACGATTCATCTTTGTGATCTCCTTCGTTTCGACCCATTCTACTGATATTTTCCTTCAAACAACTCCGCAACATCATGCCTCCTGTTATGAAAACCCCTCTTCTATTCTACTGCCGTTGTTGCGCGCTGAATGGCAAAAAATCCAAGTTTTTAGGATATAAATCCACGGCAAACAAGCAGGGTACTTTGAAATACGTCTCCGTTGGCCTAAGAAGACATCTTTATTGTCTTGATGAGTGCCGGGATTTCTACCATAGTCAGGGTCTAATTAAACGAAAGATCTATAACCTCTCCACCTCTATCAAAGTGCAGCCTACCTTGCCGTCTGTTCAACATTCTCCGTCAGATTTTGGGATGACTATGACACAAAACGGTCCATCTGTTCCCCCTTCCCATCTCTCCCAGCAACACACTGTCACAAGTCAGTCAGCGACGGGTCTTCATTCTGTTCTAAACCAACAGATTGTACATGATGTCTTTTTACCGCCAATGGATCGGAACGCCATTGAATCTTACATGGCTGTTTCTGCTGTTCAAGATGAAGATACATTCCCGCTGAATAATGATATCGACAATTCTGATGACGAGGATGACAATGACGATGACGTAAATGAAAATAACGACAACAATTCTACCAACAACATTGATTGTGGAGACAACGAAGAAGATCACACTAATGGTTCTGCTGTTAACGTCGCTACTGCTCAACCCGTCCCTCCACCACCATCTTTTCATGAAAGCATTAATCTGAACGAAAGAGAGGATGCATTTCAAAGCCATACAAAACTACCGCCGCCCCCTCATCTTCTTGCTGAATTGGAACTCATGAATTTAATGGCCAGACATAAATTGCCACTGAACACATTCAAATCAATTTTCCAGTGGGCAAAGAAAAGTCAAATGAGACCGGGTTTTGATTTTTGCGATGCCAAAATTAGATCTCGGAAAGCAATTTTTGACAATCTCCAATCCAATCTGGGTCTCTCTGATATGAAATTTCATCCTCATATACTGAATTGGTTACCTGATAATAAGCCCACTCAGGTGTATGTCCGTTCTTTTAAGGATGCTATTTATTCTCTTCTTTCTGACCAGCAGCTAATGATAGAAGAAAACCTCTCCTTTCCCGACTATTCGACCCCTCTCTCTCCCGACAATAATCCTGAGTTGAATCCTCATTCTGTAATCTCAGAATTGCATCACGGCTCGTGGTGGAAATCTTCTTGGAAAGAAATTTGCAATCCCAATTCGCAAGAAATTCTTGTTCCTATTATATTTTACATGGACGGCATATCTTTGGATGCGCACGGACGACTTACGTTAACCCCATTGAACATGACACTTGGTATTTTTAATGTGGAGACCCGTTCTCGACCTGAAGCATGGACAACTATTTACTTCCATCCTGACCCCGAATGGGAGTCAACCAGACACTCTCGTCCTGCCACTTCAAAGGAAAACATTCAGAATCTTCACAATGGTTTGGAAGTAGCGTTTCGTTCCTTCAAAGCCGCGTGTAACGAAGACGGTGGTATCGAATGGAATTATCTTCCGTACGCAACGTCTGAGAACTGTTTCTCTACCCCCCGCGGGCTATCGCGCGGTATTTTTACAATTCTCGACCCTATTTTTTAAATTTCCTATCTTTTTAGGTCGCGTGTCTACTAAAATACCTCGCGCGTCGCACTCCTTTACTTTTGAGACAATATCTCGTCACTCCTCAAATAAAATAACTATTTTAGAGTTAAGGATATCATATTCGTTTTGTGACAAGCACTATTTTGTGTACAACTTGTGCACTAATGACTTATTTCATTTTCTCAACATGTTTCCACCATACCGGTATAATGGGCTCCGACCCAAATTTTCCAACTCCAACTCCAAGTCGATTCCACCCCAGGCGGGCTATTGCACTCAAGGGTTTGGTTCCTGTTTAATCGCAGGAAGATCCGCTTCATTTTCAGAAGCTACACTGTCGGAATCGCCATCAAAATCTGGTTCGCTCTTAAATAACCCGGTTGGTGGATTGATGCTGCTGGTTACATTCGGAACGACTTGACGATTGCTAGTAGGATCGACGCTTTCATTTTTAACATTTGGATGATTGCTTTTTCCTGCACGAATCTTACGAATTATTTTTTGGAGTCCAGCAATCTCTTTCTTGCGATTAACAATCATTTTCTGGAGTTCTTGTTCGAGATTGGCTGGGTGTTCCTGAACCACCTTTTGTAGTTTGTAAATTCCCTCCATGGTTGGTTTGACTGTCGATTGGATGATTAGTATTAGTAGTATCAGTAGAGTAGATTATCTATTCGAAGATTAGGTAGTAGTAACACCTAACACGTTGGTATTTGTTTTCCTCGTCGGAAAGATAATGAAATAATCAATTATAATGATGAAGTACTAGTGAAAATAATGTATTGCTAGTATCTACTAGTAATAACTCATGCAAAATAGCGTACTAGTTGGTTTTACGGGTACACGAAAGTCGGAATCAACTCGATCGTAATCAACAAAAAAATTGTCCACGATTTCCATTTCGATAATCAACAACGCAATCGTCCACGATTTCCTACTAGTATCTACTAGTAATAACTCATGCAAAATAGCGTACTAGTTGGTTTTACGGGTACATGAAAGTCGGAATCAACTCGATCGCAATCAACAAAACAATTGTCCACGATTTCCATTTCGATAATCAACAACGCAATTGTCCACGATTTCCATTTCGATTCACATTTCTGTGCACCTTATGGAAGAACTGACGCGCCTGCCAACGAATGTTTGGAAGAACTGATGGGATTGACCTGTCCGGCGCTGTGTATTAACCCTCTTAAGGAGTTGACTGTACGTACTTTTCACTACTAAACATATTTTACGAGGAATGTTGCAATCATCACTAAGTAGTAATGCATTTACTTTACGGTCCATTTTTGCAATCGAAGTATGGTAGTATGGAAATCTACCGTACAAGAGAACACATCACACACGAAATAATACGCTTATTTAATATTTTCCTTTCAACGATTCATCTTTTCGACCTCCGTCCTCTCGACCCATTCTACTGATATTTTCCTTCAAGCAACTCCGCAACATCATGCCTCCTGTTATCAAAACCCCTCTTCTATTCTACTGCCGTGGTTGCTGGTATAAGAAAGGAAAACAATCCAAGAGTTTTAAAGGATACAAATCTGGGTCAAAAGAGTGCAATACCTTGAAATATGTCTCGTACGGCCTAAGAAAACATCTCAACTACAATATTCAATGCTACAACTTATACAAAAGTGATGGTCTAATTAAACGCAAGATCTCTAACTTCTCCACCTCTGTCAAAGTGCAGCTTACCTTGCCGTCTGTTCAACATTCCCCGTCTGATTTTGGGATGACTATGACACAAAACGGTCCATCTGTTCCCCCTTCCCATCTCTCCCAGCACCACACCGTCACAAGTCAATCAGCCATGGGTCTTCATTCCGTTCTAAACCAACAGATTGTCCATGATGTCTTTTTACCGCCAATGGATCGGAACGCCATTGAATCTTACATGGCTGTTTCCGCTGTTCAAGATGAAGATGCATTCCCGCTGAATAATGATCTCGACAATGCCGATGACGAGGACGACAATGACGATGACGTAAATGAAAATAACGACATCAATTTTACCAACAACATAGATTGTGGAGACAACGAAGAAGATCACACTAATCGTTGTTGATGTTAACGTCGCTACTGCTCAGCAAGCCCCTCCACCACCATCTCTTCATGAAATCATGAATCTGAACAAAAGAGAGGATGCATTTCAAAGCCACACAAAACTACCGCCGCCCCATCATCTTCTTGCAGAATTGGAACTCATGAATTTAATGGCCAGACATAAATTGCCATTGAACACATTCAAATCAATTTTCCAGTGGGCAAAGAAAAGTCAAATGAGACCTGGTTTTGATTTTTGCGATGCCAAAATTAGATCTCGGAAAACAATTTTTGACAATCTCCAATCCAATCTTGGTCTCTCTGATATGAAATTTCATCCTCACATACTGAATTGGTTACCTGATAATAAGCCCACTCAGGTGTATGTCCGTTCTTTTAAGGATGCCATTTATTCTCTTCTTTCTGACCAGCAGCTAATGATAGAAGAAAACCTCTCCTTTCCCGACTATTCGACCCCTCTCTCTCCCAACAATAATCCTGAGTTGAATCCTCATTCTGTAATCTCAGAATTGCATCACGGCTCGTGGTGGAAATCTTCTTGGAAACAAATTTGCAATCCCAATTCGCAAGAAATTCTTGTTCCTATTATATTTTACATGGATGGCATCTCTTTGGATGCGCACGGACGACTTATGTTAACACCATTGAACATGACACTCGGTATTTTTAATGTGGAGACCCGTTCTCGACCTGAAGCATGGACAACTATTTACTTCCATCCCGACCCTGAATGGGAGTCAACCAGACACTCTCGTCCTGCCAATTCGAAGGAAAAAATTCAGAATCTTCACAATGGTTTGGAAGTAGCGTTTCGTTCCTTCAAAGCCGCGTGTAACGAAGACGGTGGTATCGAATGGAATTATCTTCCGTACGCAAATCAACAGTGGAAGGTAAAAATGAAATTTGCCATTGCCTATGTTATTGGCGACACAGAACTTCACGATAAATTGTGTGGAAAATATGGCTCCTTCAATAAGGGTGTCATGCGGATGTGCCGTCACTGCAACTGTTATTCTCCAAACATAAACATTCCTTCTGTTCAACCTGCAACAAAGAAGTGGTCACCTGTTGACTTTCTGAAAAGAATTCACCGTGTAACGCGTATCGCACGTACGAAGAGTCACAAAAGGCAAATAACCTTATTCGTAAGGTTATTTAACCTGAGTGAATAATCGTCGGTGATTAATCCATGTGGATTGTCTCTTAGGGAAATTCTTCCCGTCAGCTCACTCTTCGAAGAATTAACAACTCTAAAACACTATCATGCCCTAAAATCTATGTACAACCTAGTACTAATCCTACACAACAAGGTACAATACAGTGATATTCCAATGAGAATATCACGGTGAATTATACGGTAATACGATACAACGAAAGACCGATCAAAGATGGTTTTACATGTGTTTTGTGTCTCTTTACGTGTGCTTTGTATGCTAAGAATTACGCGGTAATATGCCGTAAATCGACACGACGATACGATGAGTAATTAACCTGTCGACAACGACAAGGCCGAATGAACTGTAACAATGATCTTACTCACTAAATCAATCGATCGTAGGACCGATTGCATTTGCGTTTGTTTGTTACGACACACTTTCTTTAGTTTATCAGACCCAGAGCACTCTCTACGAGCTGTGGCCAGCATCCTACAATGCTGAGGACCGCGTTTCCCACCGAGAAACGCAGTTTGAGCTCGAAGACAAAGAATCCGGATTAGCCTGATCAGCTACCGGCATCAACCCTCAAGGATGTAAAAGAGGCAGTTGCCTGTGGAGCCCTGGAATAGACCAACACCAGGGCGGTCTCCCTGAAAGAAGAGACCAAAGAACCGAACCAAGGTGGTGGCTCCACCGGGTTTCGGGATCCAGCAAAACAAGCAAGGGAAAAGACACTGGACGATTCAGCTGAACGAATCGCCCAGGTTGGCATCAGTTGAAAGGAATCAATATTCGAGAACACTGATCTTTCACTGAAAACAAGAATGACGCGAGCTAGAAGATTGAGCCTGAAGTATTCTGCGGTGAAACGGATTGCGAAGAACATCTGCTTGCGAAGGAACAGATTGCGCAAGAAACATCTGCTCGCAAGAGAACCGAGAACACCAAAAATCGAAGATCCGAAGATCGGAAAGATCCAAAATGAAAAGGAGAACACTAAAAGGAGAACACTAAATTCTCAGGAAACAATCTTTCAATCTTTCACCACAGAAATACAGAATGAGCAAAATCCCAAGAAAGGATAGGAAAGCTCACAATCTTGATTTACAACAAAAGCAAAAGCTCACACAAATACAGACAACCGGAACGAAAACTCGATCCGAATAGTCAGAAAGTATAAAGAAAACCGGAACGAAATTCGATCCGGATAAATACAATACAAATTACCTGACAGTCACCAACGATAAATACCCATCCCTCACATCCAAACCCCGATTACCTTCTCTCTCCCACATACCACACAAAACGAATATTCCGAAACGAACATTTCGAACCTTCCCCTACGAATCGACCATCCATACTCCTCCAATATAATTCGAAACTCCATTAGAATACACAATTCATCACCATGGTACGAACTAGAGCGGACGACGACATGGAAGAAACAAAAATGGAAGTGGATGACGATGACGATTCAGACGATGACGATTCAGACGATGACGATTCAAAGAATTCTAATGAAAACAATGGAAGAGGTATGCAAGAAAAGGAAGATTTGGAAGATAAAATCATGGAAGTCATGGAAAGGGCCTTTGAGGACCCAGAATCAAACTCAACCATGAAGAGAATCATCGACCAAGAAATAAAGAAAAGAGTCAGGGCAATGAGAGATGCAGAAAGAAAGGGTGTGAATCCAGATGACGCGGATAGCGAAAATAATGAGGATGAAGGAAACGATGCTGACCAAAATGCAGAGAACGCAAGAGCTGAACGGCTAGGAAGGAGGTCATCCCAACCCAGGATAAAAATCAGGGGATTCAACAATGGTAGATTTCTGAACCCAGAACAGCTTGCTTTCAGGAGCAGCCTAATGGATTTTGGTATCAACTATGAATCAGCTGAAGAAATTATGAGGGGAGGGATGTCTAATATTCGTGAAATTACAGACCTCAACAAGGAAAGCATTAAATCGTTCATGCACGGATTGAAAGCTATCAGTCCAGACTGTCCTAATCCAAAAAGTATCCACTATGGTAACAGACTATCATCGAGGCTCCTAACTTGGGCAAATTGGGCCCGGTATCAACCATTGATTGGAGTCAAGCCAATGGCCATCGACTGGAACGCAAACCCAAACAACTTGGAACTGCAGCAATTCAGAATCAAGATGATGGAATCAAGTGTGAAATCACAGGAAAAGGCAACTCCACCCGAGCTGAAGGATCTCACAAAATTCAGGGAATGGGAGGAAGGCTTCCGACAAAACTTGAGATACAGATTCAACTCTGAGGGTTTTCCAATCTTGTATGTCATAAGACCCCAAGAAATGGAAGAAGTTACTGATGAAGCCAGGGCTGGAACAGTCGGGCAAACTACAACAGATACTTATCCAACTTGGAGTGATTACAATGAAAGATGTGGTGTCCTGTCAGGTCCCCAGTATGATGAGGACAACAACGTCGTCTGGAGGTTGCTGTGTGATGCAACTAGAAAAGGTCCCGGTTGGGAATATGTGGCACATTTCCAAAACACTGCACTGAATTCTGGTAATGCCAGAAACGCTTTCATTTCCCTCATGCAACATGCTTACACTGATACCAATATCACTATGGTTCTGAATAAGACATACCAGGATATGAAAGATTCACACTACACTGGAGATTCCAAGGGTTATGACTGGAACAAGCACAAGCGAAATTGGACTGCTTTTCATGGAACGATTCTGAGATTTGAAAAGAATCATAATGAAAGAAGATTTGTCTGGGATTTTATCAATTCAATTAGTGATGAGCGACTTGATGCTGCAAAAGCAGATGCAATTGATGAGAGCAAAGACTATCGTGACAACTTCAATGAATGTTTGATTCTATTCACCAACCGTCTTGGATTGAAAAAGCTTGCAACAGGGAAGAGTAAAAGAGGTTCCAGAAGTTTGTATTCTATGGGCACAACCAGCAACAAAAAGCAAAAGACAACTGGAACTTTTACAGGAAAAGTTGAGTGCAAGCCTTACCCAACAAGTGTTTATAAAACAATGTCAAAAGAACAGCGCCAGGAGCTTTACCAGATGAGACAGGCTAAAAAGAAACGAAATCTCAAGGCTGCTGAGACTAAAAAGAAACTTGAAAATGAAGGCGCTGGTGACAGTTTTGGATCAAAATCTAAAAAATGACATAATAACCGGACACTATCACTAGAACACAAATTGTTAAAAATGGTGAGCCGGTCATTATACCAGATGAATGTCCCTGTAGGTTTTGATGATGGGGAAAATGAAGAAGGATATTGTGAGTTAGACTCACATGCAGATACTACCGCAGCAGGAAGCAATATGGTATTGCTGAATCCTGACCAAATCACAACACACGTTGATGTTGCACCTTTTTCTGAAGAATACAAGCCCATCAAGAAAATCCCCATTGGAAGCTGTGCGACTGCATGGACAAATCCAACATCAGGCCAAGTATATATCATAGTGTTCCATCAAGCACTGTACTTTGGGGACAAATTGAAAAACAGCTTGATATGCCCAAATCAAGTGAGGGACTGCAATTTCAACTCTGTTGAAGAGACACCTCGCCAATTTGATCCACGATCCAAGCATGGAATTACAATTCAAACTCCACTGGAGGATGATGATCCGAAGAAAGTTTTTATCAAACTGAGTATGAGAAATGTGATCTCATATTTCCCCACAAGAAAGCCCACAAGAAAGGAACTTGATGAATGTCAACATTTGATAGCAACAAATGATACCCCCTGGGATCCACATTCTCTGAAGTTCAGGATGGCCGAGCTAGCCATTGACAATGGAGAGCCAATTTCAGGGGACCAATTCAGCCTTCAAGCTATGTCAACAGAAGAGGACCAAGCAATGGAGGAAAGTTCTGTTGTAACAGAACCTGCTAGTAATGTTACAAATAAACTTCCCAAGACCAGCTTAGGAACAGAACGGCATCCAAGTGTCATGCAGCAATGCAAACTGATGAGGGTCCATCAAGTATCCACAAGGAGAATGCTAACTGAATGCCAGATTGCAACAGATGGAAATATTGCTCATCGGATTTCTTCAGTAAGGAATATTTCAAGCGCGCGAAGGGTAGACCAATTTTTGTTTGATGATACAGAATTTGACTTTATGGAAGCTCCTGAAGCAGAATCAAAACAGGCCCCTAGCTTGCAAGAAATTGACAATACACTAGAAAGAAGGTCTCTTGACAGAAGAAATCAATGGGGGCCATCAGTGATAACAATTGAAGGTCCAAACAAAGTTGACTGTGAACGCCTAGCCAAAACTTGGAACATTAGTTTCAAGAAAGCTGAACAGACACTGAAAGTCACGACGCAGAAGGCACTCAGGAATTTGCAATCACCATTGATGAAGCGGCTGCCTACTCAGCGTTTCAGGAACAAGAGAGTCGCACAAGGAACCTGGTACACTGATACGTGGCATGCCAGGACTACCAGTATTATGAGGCAAGAAAAATGTGCACAGATCTTTACAAATGGAAATGGGTTTGAAGTATTTATACCAATACAGGACAAATCACAAGCCCACCAAGGACTGAAGACATTTATTCATGAAATTGGAATTCCAGAGCATTTGATTTCTGATGGTGCGCCAGAACAAGGATCCCCAAGAACCTACAAAACACACTGGAATTCAATTGTAAAGCGCAACCATATCCATCAGACATTTATCCAGCCACATTGCCCATTCCAAAATCGAGCAGAACAAGCGATTGGCCATCTTGGTAGTGCAATCACAACCAAGTCTGCAAAGAAGAAGTCACCGAGAAGATTATGGTCATTTTGTGGTGAACTATGTGCTAATATCAGGCAGCGAACGGCCTCCAACAACCCTTCTTCAATGGGGAGAACCCCATTTGAATTGGTCCATGGCTATAGACCCGATATTACATTATATACTTCATCAGAATGGTATGATTTTGTGTTTTATTATGAAAAAGGTGATTCTTCCACCCGAGGTGTTGAAAGGCTGGCGCGATGGTTGGGTCCCTGTGGAAATAGGGTAGGTGGGGGGGATTGTTTTTGGCTCCTGACCGAATCAGCAATACCAATATCTACAAATTCAATAAGGCCTGTAAAGGAATATGAATGGAGGGATAGAGATGTCCTAAGAAGAATGGAAGCCATTGACAAATCAATTGAATCCAAGATTGGAGATGAAGTCAAGGACAGCGCATCATTCTTCCAGGAAAACTACCCAGAGCCCCAAATAGAGCTATTTGAGAATCAACCAGTAAAAACACCGGATATGAAACTCGAAATGGCTGAGCCAGAAGCATCGGTAGAAGATGTTGATGAACCAGATGAATATCTGGGAAATGAAGTGATCATTGAAAGAGGTGATGAAAGACTCAGGTGCGTTGTCAAGGACAGGGTTCGCGACTTGCAAAACAGACCAATAGGAATCAGAAACGAGAATCCTATACTAGACACGAGGCTGTATAAATTGCAACTACCTGATGGCACCATGGAGGAATACACGGCAAATATTGTTGCAGAAAGCCTATACAGCTCTGTTGATGATGACGGGAGGATGTTCACTCTACTAGATGAGCTCATTGACCATGAATGCGACAACACTGCACTAACTGATGATGAAGCCACGACCATAGCAAAAAATGGCAGGAAAACCCATAAACCTACAACTAGAGGTTGGAGAATTTTAGCCAGTTGGAAAGATGGCACTGAATCTTGGTGTAAGTTAAGTGATGTGAAAGAATCATTTCCAGTGCAATTAGCCGAGTATGCAGTTAACAATAATCTTGAAAAATCACCAGCTTTCAGATGGTGGGTGCACAAAATTTTGAGGAGGAAGGATCGAATCCTTAAAGCGGCCAAAGCAGCAAAGTATTGGTTGAAGACTCACAAATATGGAGTTGAATTGCCACATTCAATCAAACAAGCGCTGGCTATTGATAAGAAAACGGGGACTGACCACTGGGAAAGAGCAATTCATAAGGAAATGACAAATAATATGGCAGCGTTTGAATTTTCTGATGATGATGTTATCCCAGTTGGCCATAAACAGATAACAACCCACATGATTTTTGACATCAAGCTTGGGTCCCTAACAAGGAAGGCCAGATTGGTAGGGGACGGTCACAAAGTTCCTGCAGTGGCCAAAGAAAATACTTATTCATCGGTTCCCAGTCGAGACTCAGTAAGAATATTCTTTCTGCTGGCAGCGCTGAATGATTTGAAGGTTCTCTCAGCTGATATTCAAAATGCATATTTGACAGCCCCGATTAAAGAGAAATATTTTCTAAAAGCAAGAGAAGAAGATGGTTTTCCACCTCACCTTGCAGGAAGACCTTGCAAGATTGTTCGCGCATTATATGGACTGCCGGTTGCTGGTGCATCTTTCAGGTCATACCTCACCCAGCATTTGAGAGATCTTGGATATTCACCTTGTAAGGCAGATCCGGATGTGCACTTAAGGATTGAAACCAGGAAAGATGGATCCAGATACTGGGCAATGCTCATTGCATACGTAGATGATATCCTATGTTCTGGCGAAGATCCAAAGTTCCAGCTTGAAAACATTGAACGAAAGTTCAAATTGAAGGATGACACAATTGAAGAGCCAACTCTATATTTGGGAGCTGATATTGGGAAATTCTACTTTGAAGGTGATTCAAAGCCAAGATGGTCATTATCAAGCACTAAGTACACAGCGAAAGCTGTTGCAGCAGTCGAACAAGAGTTAGGAACTGAAAAATATGGCTACAAGTATCTACCAAAATCAGCATCTAGTCCACTGTCACATGATTACCGACCGGAAATTGATATATCAGAAGAATTGAACCCTGAATTGCAAAATTACTATCAAGGTTTAATTGGAGTTCTCAGGTGGATTTGTGAACTAGGAAGACTTGACATAGTAATGCCAGTATCACTGATGTCAAGGTATCTGGCACAGGCAAGGATCGGGCATTTGAATCAGTTGTTTCATATATTTGCATATTTGAAAAAGTACAACAGGTCAAAACTGGTTTTTGATGATACTGTACCAAGTGTTGATGAAAGTAAATTTCAAAAATGTGACTGGTCTGAATTTTATCCTGGTGCTGCTGAAGTCATACCAACAGATATGCCTGAAGCTTTGGGAAAACATGTGACGATGAGCTGTTTTGTCGATGCTGATCATGCCGGATGCAAGGCAACAAGGAGATCTCATACTGGTGTTATTATCTTCATTAATAATGCACCGATCATTTGGTTTTCCAAAAGACAAACAACAGTTGAGACATCAACTTTTGGATCTGAAATCATTGCTTTGAAAATTGCAATCGAATTGGTTGAAGGTCTAAGGTACAAGTTGAGAATGATGGGTGTTCCAATTGATGGGAGCACAAATGTGTATTGTGATAATGATTCAGTTGTTACAAATGTTACACGACCTGAAAGCCCATGTAAGAAGAAGCACAACAGCATTGCATATCACAAAGCTCGTGAATCTATTGCAGCAGGAATTATCAGAGTTGCAAAGGAACCAGGTTCAACAAATATTGCTGATTTGTTTACAAAGCTAATGAGTGGCGCTGTTTTCCGGGAACATTGTTCTCGTTGCATGTGGTAAGAGATTTGATAAAAATCAATCATTCGATGGAATGTTCGATCGATCGTTCGATTGAAGTAACAAGTTGATTTTCTAAGTTCAATCACGAAAAAATGAACAAATCGTTCTGCAATGAGCATTTTGAAAATGGATAATTTGATCCATGAATACAATATATCAAACCGGCAAGGGTCAGGGCAAAATGCCATGATACAAGCCAGAATGAAAGGCAAAATGCCGCCCCATTTTCTTTTGATAGGGCCTCTGATGGTAGACTGGATACAATTTGGTATTCAACACGACTCACGATGAATAGGTTAAGTCATAGAATCCAGCCGCTTAACGGTTGGAGGATTTACGACTGAAGGGGACTGAAAAGAATTCACCGTGTAACGCGTATCGCACGTACGAAGAGTCACAAAAGGCAAATAACCTTATTCGTAAGGTTATTTAACCTGAGTGAATAATCGTCGGTGATTAATCCATGTGGATTGTCTCTTAGGGAAATTCTTCCCGTCAGCTCACTCTTCGAAGAATTAACAACTCTAAAACACTATCATGCCCTAAAATCTATGTACAACCTAGTACTAATCCTACACAACAAGGTACAATACAGTGATATTCCAATGAGAATATCACGGTGAATTATACGGTAATACGATACAACGAAAGACCGATCAAAGATGGTTTTACATGTGTTTTGTGTCTCTTTACGTGTGCTTTGTATGCTAAGAATTACGCGGTAATATGCCGTAAATCGACACGACGATACGATGAGTAATTAACCTGTCGACAACGACAAGGCCGAATGAACTGTAACAATGATCTTACTCACTAAATCAATCGATCGTAGGACCGATTGCATTTGCGTTTGTTTGTTACGACACACTTTCTTTATTTCATTGTTTTCCCGGCACAGATCTAAATGATATCAATAAGAACTTCAAAAACAACTCTCATCACAATATCAGGAATGTATTTCATGATTTATGCTTTGGTACGAATCAGAACAATATTCATTTTGCAACTCCCGGTGAATGTTTGCACATGCACCAGCTTGGTACTGCCAAAAGGGCTGTCGAGTCAATTGAATTGTTGCTCCGAGGAAGTGTTCCATGTGTTTATGCCCCCAATTTGAATCACGGCGTGGCTGTTGCTAACAGTATTGGCCATTTAGCACAACGGTACGGTGGTTTGTTATCACGGCAGTCTGATAGAGATTTTCCTCGCACCAAATTTGGGACTCAGCTTTTATCAACCACGAAGAAAGAAGGGCATGATTTCTCTGGAATGCTTATTTCTCTTCTGATCGCTATTGTTTCCAAACATGGATCTGACATTATTGGTGACCATCGTTTTGTAAAGAAACAGATAGAGGTAATTCAGCTCATTCTATCAATGGAAGAATTTCTTAAACACGGTCGGATGAAATACGGTTCCTTAAAGAATCTCCCAAAATCAATTGTTCACTTTATCAATTGTATAAACTCAACTTGTCACAGGAAAGGGATGGGAACAAAACTAATCAAGAATCACCTGTACTTTCACCTACCAGATTATATCTCTTTATGGGGAAGCCCCGCAGTCTGGGATAGTGCTCCCAATGAATCTCACCACAAAACTGAGATTAAAGCTCCTTCCAAGAACACGCAATGTAATGCTGCATCACTAATCAATCAAACTGCCAATAGAAAGTCCGAGAAAATGATGCTAAGCCAGGCAACATATCACTACAACTTGAATCCACCTGATCCTCCTCCAATTGAACGCCCTTATGGTGGCGGTTCTCATTTTCAAATAATGAGAACCGAAAATGGGGAATCAACAATGAAGTGGCTTCGTTCTACGAACAAAAGCAAACCATTTTTTCCTTCTGACATACTTGACTTTGTTTGTGATTCTGTGCTACCTTTATTGGAGAATCCTTCGCACATTTGTGGAGTTACAGAGCACAATCGTTTCGATGTTGCTTGTGGTTCTAATTTTATATTTCGCTCGCATCCTTCATATAGATCGGATAGTTCTCTGCTCAACTCCGTATGGATGGATTGGTGTTTGATGAAATTGGACTTTGATTTAAATAACAACCCCAAGCTCATACCGTGCCATCTGCTATGCTTTTTAACTGTACAGAATTTGAAGCAGCCATACAGTATTATTGGTGGCTATCCAATTGATACAAACGGAATGTATGCTGTGGCTTGTCGGTTTCAAGATGTGCCTAAGAAAACAGCTTCTGAATTTGTCAAACGTGGGCGCCTGATGAATTCACTCTACCTATTTCATGTCGACACTATCCATTCCGAGCTGGCAGTTGTTCCAGAGCAAGGACTAGATGGCTCCATAACCAATTGCGATTGGCTAGTGATATCAAATCGGATCTCATGGCTAAATTATTTTGAAAGCAAAAATTCTGCTACACCACCGTCTTACGAATGTTTGTACAACGCATGCACACTACAGGACGACATACAGTTGGAACCATTTGAGATAGCATTGAATGATAACGAATCCAGTGATTCGCTATCCAGTTCAGAGAGCGAAAGCTCGGACAGCAGTTCCGATTGAGTAGCAAGGGTGAATGTAACGGCTAACTTTAAACTAGTGTTTAATATTACTACAGAGGGTTAGCTCTAAGCACAGTTTTGCGAGATACGTATGCACTCATAATATAACACCCTTCGAATTTTGGATTCGAACAGCTATGTAATACTAATGGGTTGAACAATAGAGTATCTCCCGACCTCAATGGAACTTTAACTCCATACGTGGGGAAGACAAAATAATAAATCACCTCGTCAGCAGACACTTCCGCCGGAGCAATGACTGTCAAACGAGTGTAGTGCATGTCATCGTCCACATGGCATCTAGAATGGTAGTTGCGACCAATCGAAAATGCTAATGCCTGCTGCCCAATTGCATTTAGCTTTGTACGAGACAGAATCTGAGACAACACATCCATTTCCTTTGCAACAAATGGTTCCACGTCAATTAAACTATGATGCATATGCTTCACAATTTCAACTGTTTTCTCTTCTAGCTCTAGTTTCATGCTTGGATCGACATGACTTTTGAAAACATACTCACCATCATTTGAATCCAATCTTTCTGGTCGAATTCCAATGATAGCATAATCATCATTGATACTTCCCCGCTTCACTCCTCTTCCAACGGTTGGTTTTGCTCCAACAATAGCAGGAGTGAATTCTCTCAACAAGTTGATATTATTCTTCGAAGCGAGGTGTCGTTCCGCAAAATGGCGTGAAACTTTGGCAAAAATTCGCAATGATTGTTTAGAATGATCAAACGCTAGAATATGCTCATCCTTCGTACTATCCAATGTATTGTAGTTTTCAATTGACAAAGCCTGTTCTGGTTGATACTTCTTCTTTCCTCCTATCTTGCCACCCCAATCTGTCTCCATGTATTTACCTTCCACCACAGTTGCTCGGCAATATTTTTTCAGGGCTATTGTATAGACGCCATCTTTGCAAGTTGAACGCCTATTCTTTTCCTTCTTCCTCGGTTTTATCAGAGACAAATTTGTATAAGTTTTGTGGCTTGTTGACACCGGTGCAGCAACCTTAAGAAAATTTGAAGACGTTTTCCATTGACTTCTGTATTCCTGTTGTCTCTTTGCTCTTTATTTTTTGGCTCTTGCTGCAATGTTCTCTGGTGATCTTTTGAATCCCATTGTTGTTGTAGGAGATGAATTGCCGTTGTAAGATGACGACAAATCGATCTGCTGATGGACGAGTGGAAGACCAATTGCCGTTGCTGTTGCCGACGATGCCGATGGATTGATGTTGGATCGATTGGTGTTGCCGACGATTGGTGTTGCAGGTTTCCGTGATTCGCTGCCGAGCGCGGCCGCTTCCTGTCTATTCAACGATTGGTGTTGGTTCGATTCGTGTTGCAGATCGATTGGTGTTGCGGATTGATTGGTGTTGCGCCGGTGGAGGAACAGGAGGAGCGTTGCGGTGATTCGTTGCTGCTAGCCGGTGGAGGATGAGCGTTTCAATGATTCGTTGCCAATCGCCGGAGGAGCGTTTCGGTGATTCGTTGCTGCTTGCTGGTGGAGGATGAGCGTTTCGGTGATTCGTTGTCGCTTGCCGGTGGAGGATGAGCGTTTCGATGATTCGTTGCCGAGCGCCGGTGGAGGAGCGTTTCGGTGATTCGTTGCTGCTTGCTGGTGGAGGATGAGCGTTTCGGTGATTCGTTGTCGCTTGCCGGTGGAGGAATAGCGTTTCGATGATTCGTTGCCGAGCGCCGGTGGAGTAGCGTTTCGGTGATTCGTTGCCGAGCGCCGGTGGAGGAGGAGCGTTTCCGTGATTCGCTGCCAAGCGCCGGTGGAGAAGGAGCGTTTACGTGATTTGCTGCCGAGCGCCGGTGGAGGATGAGCGTTTCCGTGATTCGTTGGAGGAGCGTTTCGGTGATTCGTTGCCGCTTTGGAGGAATAGCGTTTCGATGATTCGTTACCGAGCGCTGGTGGAGGAGCGTTTCCGTGATTGGTTGCCAAGCGCCGGTGGAGGAGGAGCGTTTCCGTGATTCGTTGCCAAGCGCCGGTGGAGGAGGAGCGTTTCCGTGATTCGTTGCCAAGCGCCGGTGGAGGAGGAGCGTTTCCGTGATTCGCTGCCGAGCGCCGGTGGAGTAGGAGCGTTTTCGTGATTCGCTGCCGAGCGCCGGTGGAGAAGGAGCGTTTACGTGATTTGCTGCCGAGCGACGGTGGAGGAGCGTTTCCGTGATTCGTTGGAGGAGCGTTTCGGTGATTCGTTGCCGCTTGCTGGTGGAGGAGGAGGAAGAGCGTTTCGGTGATTCGTTGCCGTGCGCCGGTGGTTTTTGGGACGATCCTATTGAAATAATATATGATAAATGAACAGAATGGGTGAGTAGCTATTGATGTAGTACAAAGAGTAAGTAATAAAAACAGAATAATATAATCTACACGCCACTAACCAAGCCTGTGCTGTTGCTGTTCCTGTTGCTGCTGTTGTTGTTGCTGACGATTGTTGTTGTTGTTGCTGTTGGCGACGATTGCTGTTTGCGGATTGATTGCTGTTGCCGGCGATTGCTGTTGCCGGCGATTGCTGTTCCGACGATTGCTGTTGGCGTCCGATCAATTCGATGCTGACGCCGATGCCGACGCCTCCTTCGATTCGTCCAATCGATTCGACAATTGCCTCGTTGTCGTCCCTGAAACAGTAAGAAGAAAAGCCAAAGTTAGAAAATACATCATATGTAATTTGGTTGGTACAGCAGAGCATTGTTGTTTTATCTCACGTTGTTCACTTACCGTCGTTCCGACAATCGTCCCAATGAAATTCTTGTTGCTGCTGCTGCCGTAGAATACTTCTTGATCCATGTCACGAAAAACAGTATCTTGTTCCAGTTGATATAGAGGCAAGGGATGCAGGTTCATTGATTTCAAGACGTATATGTAAGGCTGCAGTCCAAACAATATCTATCCATCAATTTCCCTCTCGTCCAATGATTTCTATTGTCATGCAGTACAAGGCTGTTATTTCAGACTAAAATAAATGAGAACGGATCGTTGTGCTCAAAGAGGGTCGGATCCCACGTTCTTGGACGGAGTGTTGATTGCAAGAACCAACACTCTACTCAAATAAGTCGGATGTAAGAAGGCAGATTATGAAGTGTATTTATTTTTTGTTGCGAGGTAGATTGTTTTTTTTTGTTGCAAGGTAGAAAAAGTGATTTTTTTTGTCGCGAGGTAGAAAATAACATTACTGTGTGTTTGTGTGAGAGAGATTTTTTTTTTTTTTTCGCGTACGATTTTCTTTTTCCTTGTAGATCATGTAGAATTCTACATGATTTGGTACAAGTGTAGTACTGTGCTGTATGTGTTTCGTTTGAATTTTTTGAACGTTACGTTCGAACGTTATCCGTTTGAATTTTTTGAACGTTACGTTCGAACGTTCGAACGTTCGAATTCCACTAGCTGTATGTGATCCGTTTGAATTTTTTGAACGTTACGTTCGAACGTTATCCGTTTGAATTTTTTGAACGTTACGTTCGAATTCCAAATGTGATCCGTTTGAATTTTTTGAACGAACGTTGGAATTTTCTTCTTAGTACTGAATCTACATGCTAGTACTGAATGTACGTCTTTTCCTACACATTTTTCCCACTACAATGCTGGTACATGGTACAGGGGGGTAAACAACTTGCGAGAAGTCCACATATACCGTACGAACAAATAATTACTGAATTTGCGAACCGAATGTAACCCTAACCATATTGGGAACAACTTTGCCACACAGAATGCCAAAAATGATGTGGTTTGACTCTCCAAATGGCAAGCATGAGGGTATTTTTGGTGCAATTGCAGGGCACAAACTAACTTATTGGATAGTAATGACTCCAAAAGTATCCGGTCCAAGCAATGAATACATTCATCATGACTCATCAAATGCATATTGGGAATAACTTTGTCACATAGAATGCCCAAAATGTTGTGGTTTGACTCTACAAATGGCAATCATGGGGGTATTTTTGGTGCAATTCCAGGGCACAAACTAACTTCTTATTGGGTAATGACTCAAAAAGTATCGGGTCCAAGCCATGAATACATTCATCATGACTCATCAAATGCATATTGAGAACAACTTTGTCACATAGAATGCCCAAAATGTTGTGGTTTGACTCTACAAATGGCAAACACGGGGGTATTTTGTGTGCAATTCCAGGGCACAAACTAACTTATTCGGTAATGACTCAAAAAGTATCTGGTCCAAGCCATGAATACATTCATCATGACTCATCAAATGCATATTGAGAACAACTTTGTCACACAGAATGCCCAAAATGTTGTGGTTTGACTCTCCAAATGGCAATCATGGGGGTATTTTTGGTGCAATTCCAGGGCACAAACTAACTTATTCGGTAATGACTCAAAAAGTATCTGGTCCAAGCCATGAATACATTCATCATGACTCATCAAATGCATATTGAGAACAACTTTGTCACACAGAATGCCCAAAATGTTGTGGTTTAACTCTCCAAATGGCAATCATGGGGGTATTTTTGGTGCAATTCCAGGGCACAAACTAACTTCTTATTGGGTAATGACTCAAAAAGTATCGGGTCCAAGCCATGAATATATTCATCATGACTCATCAAATGCATATTGGAAATAACTTTGTCACATAGAATGCCCAAAATGTTGTGGTTTGACTCTACAAATGGCAAACACGGGGGTATTTTGTGTGCAATTCCAGGGCACAAACTAACTTATTCGGTAATGACTCAAAAAGTATCTGGTCCAAGCCATGAATACATTCATCATGACTCATCAAATGCATATTGAGAACAACTTTGTCACACAGAATGCCCAAAATGTTGTGGTTTGACTCTCCAAATGGCAATCATGGGGGTATTTTTGGTGCAATTCCAGGGCACAAACTAACTTATTCGGTAATGACTCAAAAAGTATCTGGTCCAAGCCATGAATACATTCATCATGACTCATCAAATGCATATTGAGAACAACTTTGTCACACAGAATGCCCAAAATGTTGTGGTTTGACTCTCCAAATGGCAATCATGGGGGTATTTTTGGTGCAATTCCAGGGCACAGACTAACTTATTCGGTAATGACTCAAAAAGTATCTGGTCCAAGCCATGAATACATTCATCATGACTCATCCAATGCATATTGGAAACAACTTTGTCACATAGAATGCCCAAAATGTTGTGGTTTGACTCTCCAAATGGCAAACATGTGGGTATTTCGTGTGCAATTCCAGGGCACAAACTAACTTATTGGGTAATGACTCAAAAAGTATCTGGTCCAAGCCATGAATATATTCATCATGACTCATCAAATGCATATTGCGAACAACTTTGTCACATAGAATGCCCAAAATCTTAAGGTTTGACTCTCCAACTGACAAACATGAGGGTATTTTTGGTGCAATTCCAGGGCACAAACTAACTTATTCGGTAATGACTCAAAAAGTATCTGGTCCAAGCCATGAATACATTCATCATGACTCATCAAATTCATAATGGGAACAACTATGTCACACAGAATGCCCAAAAGGTTGTGGTTTGACTATCCAAATGGCAAAAATGAAGGTATTTTTGGTGCAATTACAGGGCACAAACTAACTTATTGGGTAATGACTCCAAAAGTATCCGGTCCAAGCCATGAATACATTTATCAGGACTCATCAAATGCATATTGGGAAAAACTTTGTCACACAGAATGCTGGAAATGTTATGGTTTGACTCTACAAAGGGCAAACATGAGGGTATTTTTGGTGCATATACAGGGCACAAACAGTCACATTTGGTAATGACTACCAAAGTTTGAGTACCAGGCCATGAATGCATATCACATGACTTATCAAATGCATGTTGGGAACAACTTTTAAATGCATATTGGGAACAACTTTGCCACACACAGTACAGACAATGTTGTGGTTTGTAGATACAAATGGCACACAAAACAGTACGGTATGTTAGCTGCAGTCTACGAGATTCTACGTGTGACTAGAGGATGGAAATACATAACCTTAGTGTGATCAAAAGTTTCCCTTCTGAAAAAATTATGGCGCGGGAGGGCTGGCTGCAACAGGTACGTGATCTACTTCTACAAATATAACAGCGCGCCCAAGCCAGGGCAAACAACATAGTACAGAACACACGGAAAAACTCTACACACAAAACATCGTACACATACTACACAAAACACCGTACACACACACACACACACACACACACACACGACACACACAACACACACAACACACACAACACAAAACACCGTACACAACCCGACAAAATTATTAGTACACACACATAACCACACAAAAAGAAACACATGATTCTTGATCGGCACCGTATTCAGAAAATAAAATACAAAAAATATGAATGCTATCGGAAGGACACGACGAAGCAAAAAATCCGAGGGGAAGACCCTTCGAAACAACAAAACCATCCGGCCCGGTGATCATCAAAATACAGGGGACAACAACGGTAAGAAAAAAAGAGTGAAAACAAACACCGCAATTACTAACAAAGTGAGTAACAGTAATACCACAACTATGAACGCATCAAAGGGCAACAGTAAAAAAAATGGTACCGACAACACAATTTCTACTACTACAAACACAGAAGAACAAAACACCATCAACCAGAGTAAGGAACCAGCACTGAGCATTACCAACACAACCACCACTACAGTAACGAACCAACAGAAAGAAGGAACAAAAACCAATGTGGTAGAGAAAACATCTAAAGGAGAAAGCTACAATTTAGAGGATGTTGCGGAACTTGTCATGAAAAAAATCCAATATGACAAATTGGCAGAGGAACTGGCAAAACACTTACGGCAACAAGAGAGGGAACCACCTATAGGGTTGGGAAAGGTAGTAATGGTACCTAAACAAACGGAGGCAACCATGCAGGGAGAGGGGACTGATAATGCCGGCAACACAAGAGAACGAGCAGTAAGTACAATTACAGACGAATATGGGCTTATAATAGACAACGATATGCTTAAGGCTTTGAGTGATATGACTGAAACAGTGGACAAGCAGCTAAGGGATTACGTCAAAAAACATTGGTACCACAACATGAAGTTCCCTATCAATGAAAAGGTAACGGCGCTTGTAATACAAAAAGCTGTTGAAGCAAGTGCGATCATGAAGCCACCGAATATTCCACTTGCGTCATTCTGTTCCTTTTACAGGAAACGAGTAGGGACAGTACTGACCGCATTGAGGCACAACTCACAAACATTAGCGAGAAAAAACTGGATAGGTAAATACGGGTGGGAGAATTGGTTGTTGAAATTAGGAATTTTGGAATCTATTTTTGGTCCGACAACACTAACATGCTGCCCGTTGATACTGATGATACTTCCGTACAGACGATTACAGAAAAGGTCGAGTCCCTATCACATTCCCTGGTACTGTGGCAGTTATTGAAGGCACAGAATATGAGGACACAGGTGTTTTAAACCCTAAATACAGAACATACAAAGACGCGGAAGATGAAGATTTTTATTATTTTGTTACAAGAATCATGTCGGCAATCAATCCGACAAATTCCAATTTCAAACAACGGAAGGAGAGGCACTTGCTGAGTGATATATTTACTATAGCAGATGAAGCATTTGCATTGGTACTGATCTACAATGAGCATCATGTATGGGTGAACCAGCAGCGGCGAAAGGGTGATGCCACAATTCCGCGACAAAAAAAATTTTCTGCGATTCTGACAGTGGAAGCAGAAATGGATGGATGGAGGAAGGACGTGAGTTGTTCAGTGACTTGTGCGACAAAATTGGCGAGATGCGAAAACACCCAGAAACAGGAAGGAAATTGGAAGAAATGATGAGGGACAGGTTTAGGAACGAAAGTTCAACAGATTACACCAACAATAAGCATGGCGATGCAAATATTACTAGTAGCAGCTCCACTAATTGTAGTGGACCAAAAAAGAAAAAGAAAAGAAACGTCTATATTGATCCAGCAATAACAGCATCGATGAATGAAAGTTTATCTATTGGTGAACTAATGTAGAAAATAACAGTACATACATAATACAAACCTACTAATAATCTTGAACTTAATTTTGAGAATCTTAGAAATAATGGAGGATTCGTAATACGTTGCAATAGGAATAAATAAAGCATAATAGAATCTACATTTTAAAAAGGGAATATTGTAGTCGAGAAATAAAATTCACAATTAGTAGAGCAGAATTGAATTGTTGTTTGGTAGATTAATATTTTGGATTTAATACTGACTCAAGATTTCTTTTTTATTCGTGAATACAAGTAAGTGTTGTTCGTACAGAATAATAAGACTGAAATAAAAAAAATTTATTCGAGAGTAGAGTAATGTGCATCACGCGCACAGAATTGTTTTTTGTATTATTTTAAGGCAATAACTGGGGGTGGGAATTTCAGGGTGTCCAGAAATATTGCCGTATTAAATCACGCACAAAATTTGTGCGCGAGAAGTAAATTCGAACCCCGCGAAACAGTTCTCGGACGAAATCAACAGTGGAGGGTAAAAATGAAATTTGCCATTGCCTATGTTATTGGCGACACAGAACTTCACGATAAATTGTGTGGAAAATACGGCTCCTTCAATAAGGGTGTCATGCGGATGTGCCGTCACTGCAACTGTTATTCTCCAAACATAAACATTCCTTCTGTTCAACCTGCAACAAAGAAGTGGTCACCTGTTGATTTCCATTGTTTTCCCGGCACAGATCTAAACGATATCAATAAGAACTTCAAAAACAACTCTCATCACAACATAAGGAATGTATTTCATGATTTATGCTTTGGTACTAATCAGAACAACATTCATTTTGCAACTCCCGGTGAATGTTTGCACATGCACCAGCTTGGTACTGCCAAACGGGCCATCGAGTCAATTGAATTGTTGCTCCGCGGAAGTGTTCCATGTGTTTATGCCCCCAATTTGAAGCACGGTGTGGCTGTTTCTAACAGTATTGGCCACTTAGCACAACGGTACGGTGGTTTGTTATCACGGCAGTCTGATAGAGATTTTCCTCGCACCAAATTTGGGACTCAGCTTTTATCAACTACGAAGAAAGAAGGGCATGATTTCTCTGGAATGCTTATTTCTCTTCTGATCGCTATGGTTTCCAAACATGGATCTGACATTATTGGTGACCATCGTTTTGTAAAGAAACAGATAGAGGTAATTCAGCTCATTCTATCAATGGAAGAATTTCTTAAACACGGTCGAATGAAATATGGTTCCTTAAAGAATCTCCCAAAAACAATTGTTCACTTTATCAATTGTATAAACTCAACATGTCACAGGAAAGGGATGGGAACAAAACTAATCAAGAATCACCTGTACTTTCACCTACCAGATTATATCTCTTTATGGGGGAGCCCCGCAGTCTGGGATAGTGCTCCGAATGAGTCTCACCATAAAACTGAGATTAAAGCTCCTTCCAAGAACATGCAAGGTAATGCTGCATCACTAATCGGTCAAACGGCGAAGCGAAAGTCCGAGAAAATGATGCTAAGCCAGGCAACATATCACTTCAACTTGCATCCGCCTGATCCTCCTCCAATTGAACGACCTGATGGTGGCGGTTCTCATTTTCATATAATGAGAACCGAAAATGGGGAATCAACAATGAAGTGGCTTCGTTCTACGAACAAAAGCAAACCATTTTTTCCTTCTGACATACTTGACTTTGTTTGTGATTCTGTGCTACCTTTATTGGAGAATCCTTCGCACATTTGTGGAGTTACAGAGCACAATCGTTTCGATGTTGCTTGTGGTTCTAATTTTATATTTCGCTCGCATCCTTCATATAGATCGGACAGTTCTCTGCTGAACTCCGTCTGGATGGATTGGTGTTTGATGAAATTGGACTTTGATTTAAATAACAACCCCAAGCTCATACCGTGCCATCTGCTATGCTTTTTAACTGTACAGAATTTGAAGCAGCCATTCAGTAGTATTGGTGGCTATCCAATTGATACAAACGGAATGTATGCTGTGGCTCGCCGGTTTCAAGATGAGCCAAAGAAAACAGCTTCTGAATTTGTCCAACGTGGTCGCCTGATGAATTCACTGTACCTATTTCATGTCGACACTATTCATTCTGAGCTGGCAGTTGTCCCAGAGCAAGGCCTTGCTGGCTCCATAACCAATTGCGATTGGCTAGTGATATCGAATCGGATCTCATGGCTAAATTATTTTGAAAGCAAAAATGCTGCTACACCACCGTCTTACGAATCTTTGTACAACGCATGCACACTACAGGACGACATCCAGTTGGAACCGTTTGAGATGGCATTGAATGATAACGAATCCAGTGATTCTCTATCCAGTTCAGAGAGCGAAAGCTCGGACAGCAGTTCCGATTGAGTAGCAAGGGTGAATGTACCGGCTAACTTTAAACTATTTTTTAATATTACTATAGAGGGTTAGCTCTAAGCACAGTTTTGCGAGATACATATGCGCTCATTATATAACACCCTTCGAATTTGGGGTTCGAACAGCTATGTAATACTAATGGGTTGAACAATAGAGTATCGCCTGACCTCAATGGAACTTTCATTTTATACGTTGGGAACACAAAGTAATAAATCACCTCGTCATCACTTACATGTTTTGGAGCAATAACCGTAAGCCTTGTATAGAACATATCGACATCGGTATGGCATTTTGAGTGATAATCCTTTCCAATAGAAAAGGCCGTTACGTGATTGCCGATTGCATTCAGCGTTGTACGATTAACAACCTCATCCATCACAGTCATTTCAAGGTTGACAAGTTTGGACATTGGAGTTAAACAAAGCTGCATTTCCTTCACAATGTGTAGGGCTTTTTGTTCAAGGTTGGCTTTTGTTGTCGAGTCCACATTGTTTTTGAAAACATACACACCATTTCCCGATTTCAATCAATTTGGTCTCATCCCAATAATAGCATATCCACTGTTTACACTGTCACATTTGGTTCCTTGGCCTATTTTGGGTTTAGATTGAACAATCTGCCCAGCGAATGTTCTTGTGATTTCTATATTTTCGGGGGTACCCAAATGTTGTTTTGCGAATTGTCTGGAAGCTTTAACAAAGAGTCTCAATGATGGTTCTGATTCGGCGAACGCTAGAACAAACTTCTTGTTGGTACTATCCACTGTTTTGAAACTGTCAATAGACACAGCCTGTGCCAAAGAATATTTCTTCTCTCCAACTGTTGTCCGGCCCCAATTTGTAGCCACGAATTTTCCTTGAAACCCATTTTTGTGAACTGTTTTCAATGCTATTTCCTCAACATGTTTGAAAATTGCATTTGGATCTCGGCGCCGATTCCTGTCCCTTTCTGCTGTCTTGTTGGGTTGTATCTCCGACAAGTGTTTGTAAGTCTGGTGGATTGATGATGGTGCTGCGTTTTGGAGAAAATTTGAAGTCATTTTCTTTCTCTCAGTCTTCCCATGTTTCCTCTTTGTTTTTTGCTTTATTGCTTTTGCTGGCAATTGCTTTGTTGTTGTTTTGAATCCCATTGTTGTTGCCTGGACGAATTGCCGTTGGAGGAGGAGGACGACTAATCGATTTGCGGATGGAGTGGGAGTTCAATTGTCGTTGCCGTTGCCGGGATGAATTGCTGTTGGATGACGACAAATCAATTTGGCGTTAGAGTAGATCACCAATTTCCATTGTGGTTTCTAGGAGGAGGAGCGATTCAATGCCAACGATTCGTTGCCGCTTGCTGGTGGAGGGGGAGCGACGTTGGTGGATTGCCGGTGGAGGAGGAGGAGCGATTCGATGCCGACGATTTGTTGCCGCTTGCCGGTGGAGGGGGAGCGACGTTGGTGGATTGCTGGTGGAGGAGGAGGAGCGATTCGATGCCGACGATTCGTTGCCGCTTGCCGCTGGAGGGGGAGCGACGTTGGTGGATTGCCGGTGGAGGGGGAGGAGCGATTTGATGCCGATGATCCGTTGCGTATCGATTGGTGTTGAATCGTATGGATCGATTCGTGTTGCAGATCGATTCGTGTTGCAGATTGATTGGTGTTGGATCAATTGGTGTTGGAGCGATTCGTGTTGCAGATCGATTGGTGTTGGATCGATTGGTGTTGGATTGATTCGTTTTACAGATCGATTGGAGGAGCGTTTCGGTGATTCGCTGGTGCCGAGCGCCGGTGGAGGAGAAGCGTTTCAGTGATTCATTGGAGGAGCGTTTCGGTGATTCGTTGCCGAGCGCCGGTGGAGGAGGAGCGCTTGCTGCTGTTGCTCTCGCTGCTGCTTTCCGCTGTTGCTCTCGCTGCCGCTTGCTGCTGCTGTTGCTCTCGCTCCTGCCGCTTTCCGCTGTTGCTCTCGCTCCTGCCGCTTTCCGCTGTTGCTCTTGCTCCTGCCGCTTGCTGCTGTTGCTCTCGCTCCTGCCGCTTTCCGCTGTTGCTCTCGCTCCTGCCGCTTTCCGCTGTTGCTCTCGCTCCTGCCGCTTGCTGCTGTTGCTCTCGCTCCTGCCGCTTGCTGCTGTTGCTCTCGCTGCTGCTTGCTGCTGTTGCTCTCGCTGCCGCTTGCTGCTGCTGCTGTCGCTGTCGAATCGACGAGTTGTTGCCGCCGATCCTATTCAAATAGATGATATGATAATTGAACAAAATGGGTGAGTATTTATTGATGTACTACATAGAGTAAATAATAACAACAGAATAATATAATGTACATGCCAATCGATTCATAACTATCACCAACAGGGAAAATTCTGCGCACCTACAGGGAAGAATCGACGTTGGAGTGGAAGACCAATTGCCGTTGCTGTTGCCGTTGCCGGGACGACGTTGGTGTTGCGGATCGATTTGTGTTTTGGATTGATTGGTGTTGGATCGATTGGTGTTGCAGATCGATTGATGTATTGGATCGATTGGTGCAATGCCGGTTGCTTCGATGGTTGCTGCGATCGTTCGTTGCCGATGCCGATGCCGGTTGCTTTGATGGTTGCTTCGATCGTTCGTTGCTGATGCCGGTTGCTTCGATCGTTCGTTGCCGTTGCCAATGCCGTTGCCAATGCCGGTTGCTTTGATGGTTGCTTCAATCGTTCGAAACTAAGAAGAAAAACAGAAGGGAGAAAATACATTATCAGCAATGCCGGAGGCAGTATAATCATTGTCTATCTCTATCATTCGTACCGTTGCTTGTTAACGTTGTTGCCGAGACGTTGTTGCCGATTCTTCGATTCTTCGATCCGATGCTTCCGACTCGATGGTTGCGCAGCCTTCTTACTCCTCTGTCACGAAAAACAGTACCAAGAGCCTGTTGATATAGAAGCAATGGATGGAGATTTATTGCTTTCAAGACATATATGTTTGTGTGCACCCAAACAATATCTATCCAGCAAACCACCTCTTGTCCAATGCGAGCTAATTCTTTTTCCAGTACAAGGCTGTTATTTCAGACTAAAATATTCGAGCACGGATTACCTGCCTAATGCTGATCAACGATCAAGGGATCATTGAACAGGATTAAGTGGAATCCCACGTTCACAGACGGAGTGCCAATTACTAGCAACTCTACTCAAATAAGTCGGGTAAGATTATGGAGAAAAAGTGATTTTTTTTGTCGCGAGGTAGAAAATAAAATTACTGTGTGTTTGTGTGAGAGAGTTTTTTTTTTTTTTTTCGCGTACGATTTTCTTTTTCCTTGTAGATCATGTAGAATTCTACATGATTTGGTACAAGTGTAGAATCCTACACGTTTTTAGTAGTACTAGTACGTACAAAAAATCTCGTACGTACATACAGTACCAAAAATCTGAATTGAACGTGCTGAATTTTTTTAACGTTCGAACGTTCGAACGTTCGTTTTAACGTTCGAACGTTCGAACGTTTGAATTAATTTGGAATTAGTACTGAATCTACATGCTAGCTAGTACTGTGCTGTATGTGATCCGTTTGAATTTTTTGAACGTTCGAACGTTCGAATTTTTTGAACGTTCGAAAGTTCGAATTCCAAATGTGATCCGTTTGAATTTTTTGAACGAACGAACGTTGGAATTTTCTTCTTAGTACTGAATCTACATGCTAGTACTGAATGTACGTGTTTTCCTACTCATTTTTCCCACTACAATGCTGGTACATGGTACAGGGGGGTAAACAACTTGCGAGAAGTCCACATATACGAACAAATAATTACTGAATTTGCGAACCGGATGTAACCCTAACCATATTGGGAACAACTTTGCCACACAGAATGCCAAAAATGATGTGGTTTGACTCTCCAAATGGCAAGCATGAGGGTATTTTTGGTGCAATTGCAGGGCACAAACTAACTTATTGGATAGTAATGACTCCAAAAGTATCCAGTCCAAGCAATGAATACATTCATCATGACTCATCAAATGCATATTGGGAATAACTTTGTCACACAGAATGCCCAAAATGTTGTGGTTTGACTCTACAAATGGCAAACATGGGGGTATTTTTGGTGCAATTCCAGGGCACAAACTAACTTATTGGGTAATGACTCAAAAAGGATCTGGTCCAAGCCATGAATACATTCATCATGACTCATCAAATGCATATTGGGAACAACTTTGTCACACAGAATTCCCAAAATGTTGTGGTTTAACTCTCCAAATGGCAATCATGGGGGTATTTTTGGTGCAATTCTAGGGCACAAACTAACTTATTGGGTAATGACTCAAAAAGTATCTGGTCCAAGCCATGAATACATTCATCATGACTCATCCAATGCATATTGGAAACAACTTTGTCACATAGAATGACCAAAATCTTAAGGTTTGACTCTCCAACTGGCAAATATGAGGGTATTTTTGGTGCAATTCCAGGGCACAAACTAACTTATTGGGTAATGACTCAAAAAGTATCTGGTCCAAGCCATGAATACATTCATCATGACTCATCAAATGCATATTGGGAACAACTTTGTCACACAGAATGCTGGAAATGTTGTGGTTTGACTCTCCAACTGGCAAACATGAGGGTATTTTTGGTGCAATTCCAGGGCACAAACTAACTTATTGGGTAATGACTCAAAAAGTATCAGGTCCAATCAATGAATACATTCATCATGACTCATCAAATGCATAGTGGGAACAACTTTGTCACACAGAATGCTGGAAATGTTGTGGTTTGACTCTCGAAATGGCAAACATGATGAGGGTATTTTTCGTGCAATTCTAGGGCACAAACTAACTGATTGGGTAATGACTCCAAAAGTATCCGGTCAAAACTATGAATACATTTATCATGACTCATCAAATGCATATTGGGAACAACTTTGCCACTCAGAATGCCCAAAATGTTGTGGTTTGACTCTCAAAATGGCAAACATGATGAGGGTATTTTTGGTGCAATTCCAGGGCACAAACAGTCTCATTTGGTAATGACTACCAAAGTTTTTGTACCAGGCCATGAATGCATATCACATGACTTACGAAATGCATGTTGGGAACAACTTTTAAATGCATATTGGGAACAACTTTGCCACACACAGTACAGACAATGTTGTGGTTTGTAGATACAAATGGCACACAAGACAGTACAGTATGTTAGGTGCAGCAGTCTACGAGATTCTACATGTGACTAGAGGATTGAAATACATAACCTTAGTGTGATCAAAAGTTTCCCTTCAGAAAAAATTATGGCGCGGGAGGGGTGGCTGGCACAGGTACGTGATCTACTTCTACAAATATATAACAGCGCGCCCAATCCAGACAACACACAGAAGAAGTTAGGGCAAACAACATAGTACCAAACCCACGGAAAAACTCTACACACAAAACATCGTACACATACTACACAAAACACCGTACACACACACACACACACGACACACACAACACACACAACACAAAACACCGTACACAACCCGACAAATTATTAGTACACACACATAACCACACAACAAGAAACACATGATTCTTGATCGACACCGTATTCAGAAAATAAAATAAAAAAATATGAATGCTATCGGAAAGACACGACGAAGCAAAAAATCCAAGGGGAAGACCCTTCGAAACAACAAAACCATCCGGCCCGGTGATCATCAAAATACAGGGGACAACAACGGTAAGAAAAAAAGAGTGAAAACAAACACCGCAATTACTAACAAAGTGAGTAACAGTAATACCACAACTATGAACGCATCAAAGGGCAACAGTAAAAAAAATGGTACCGACAACACAATTTCTACTACTACAAACACAGAAGAACAAAACACCATCAACCAGAGTAAGGAACCAGCACTGAGCATTACCAACACAACCACCACTACAGTAACGAACCAACAGAAAGAAGGAACAAAAACCAATGTGGTAGAGAAAACATCTAAAGGAGAATGCTACAATTTAGAGGATGTTGCCGAACTTGTCATGAAAAAAATCCAATATGACAAATTGGCAGAGGAAGTGGCAAAACACTTACGGAAACAAGAGAGGGAACCACATATAGGGGTGGGAAAGGTAGTAATGGTACCTAAACAAACGGAGGCAACCATGCAGGGAGAGGGGAGTTACAATGCCGGCAACACAAGAGAACGAGCAGTAAGTACAATTACAGACGAATATGGGCTTATAATAGACAACGATATGCTTAAGGCTCTGAGTGATATGACTGAAACAGTGGACAAGCAGCTAAGGGATTACGTCAAAAAACATTGGTACCCCAACATGAAGTTCCCTATCAATGACAAGGTAACGGCGCTTGTAATTAAAAAAGCTGTTGGAGCAAGTGCGGTTATGAAGCCACCAAATATTCCACTTGCGTCATTCTGTTCCTTTTACAGGAAACGAGTAGGGACAGTACTGACTGCATTGAGGCACAACTCACAAACATTAGCGAGAAAAAACTGGATAGGTAAGTACAGGTGGGAGAATTGGTTGTTGAAATTAGGAATTTGGGAATCTATTTTTGGTCCGACAACACTGACATGCTGCCCGTTGATACTGATGATACTTCCGTACAGACGATTACAGAAAAGGTCGAGTCCCTATCACATTCCCTGGTACTGTTGCAGTTATTCAAGACACAGAATATGAAAACACAGGAATTTTAAACCCTAAATACAGAACATACAAAAACGCGGAAGATGAAGATTTTTATTATTTTGTTACAAGAATCATGTCGGCAATCAATCCGACAAATTCCAATTTCAAACAACGGAAGGAGAGGCACTTGCTGAGTGATATATTTACTATAGCAGATGAAGCATTTGCATTGGTACTGATCTACAATGAGCATCATGTATGGGTGAACCAGCAGCGGCGAAAGGGTGATGCCACAATTCCGCGACAAAAAAAAATTTCTGCAATTCAGACAGTGGAATCAGAAATGGATGGATGGAGGAAGGTCGCGAGTTGTTCAGTGACTTGTGCGACAAAATTGGCGAGATGCGAAAACACCCAGAAACAGGAAGGAAATTGGAAGAAATGATGAGGGACAGATTTAGGAACGAAAGTTCGACAAATTACACCAACAATAAGCATGGCGATGCAAATATTACTAGTAGCAGCTCCACTAATTGTAGTGGACCAAAAAAGAAAAAGAAAAGAAACGTCTATATTGATCCGGCAATAACAGCATTGATGAATGAAAGTTTATCTATGGGTGAACTAATGTAGAAAATAACAGTACATACATAATACAAAACTACTACTAATCTTGAACTTAATTTTGAGAATATTAGAAATAATGGAGGATTCGTAATACGTTGCAATAGGAATAAATAAAGCATAATAGAATCTACATTTTAAAAAGGGAATATTATAGTCGAGAAATATAATTCACAATTAGGAGAGCAGAATCGAATTGTTGTTTGGTAGATTAATATTTTGGAATTAATACTGACTCAAGGTTTCTTTTTTATTCGTGAATAGAAGTGAGTGTTGTTCGTACAGAATATTAATTGGGTTCTGCTAGAGACTGAAATAAATTATTTTTATTCGAGAGTAGAGTAATGTGCATCACGCGCACAGAAATAGTGCTGAGTTTACATGTACCCTTATACGATCGTCGCGAATTTCAGGGTGTCCAGAAATATTGCCGTGTTAAAATCACGCACAAAATTTATGCGCGAGAAGTAAATTCGAACCCCGCGAAACAGTTCTCGGACGTAAGGCTAGAAACAAAAGAGGATAATTGGTTAGAAACAAGCCAAATCGAAAGACCTGACCAATAAGTGAACACTTGAAATCCTTAAGTATATTCAAAACAATATACTTTATATCCTGTGAGGAAATCACTTATTGCAATCAAGAAAATCAATACCGATTCCAAATGGGCCTCATTCATCTACCTACTCTACGAACAAGCATATGCCCCATCGAATAAAACACTTAACCTTGTAAATGGCCAATACCATCGAATGACCGATACGACAAGATGCTAACACAGCAACAGCAGCAACGATATCGGTACGATGAAGATAGTAACAAATAACCGGGCAAGATCTCTATCACGTAAAATACAGCAGAGAGCCTAGATACAGTACAAAATACATAGCAAAAATAAGAGCCTCTCTCTGAGCTCACTTCTCTTTAAATTTTAACATCATATACCTTTTGGTCAATTTTTAGAGTAACAACACTTTCACGCCCATCGACCGGATAGGTATAGGATAATTGAAATTTAAAGAGATGAGAGCTCAGAGAGACGCTCTTATTTTCACTGTATTTTTACTGTATCGGGGCTCTCTGCTGTATTTTACATCGTAGAGATCTTCCCCGGTCTTTTCACTATGGGTTTCATCGTACCGATACTGCTGTTGCTGTTGCTGTTGCTGTATTAGTGTCATGTATTGGTCTTACTGTATCGGTCATTCAATGGTATTGGTCTTCACAAGGTTAAGTATTTTGTTTGATGGGGCGTATGCTTGTTCGTGGTATATATGCTAGATAAAGCCCATCTGAAATCGGTACTGATTTTCTTGATTGCAATAAGTAGTTACCTCACGGGATATCAAATATATTCTTTCGAACATACTTAAGGATTCCAAGTGTTCACTTATTGGTCAGGTCTTTCGATACGTCTTGTTTCTAACCGATTATCCTCTTTTGTTTGTAGCCTTAGGTGATATCGTTTTTACCACTTAAGGATTTCCAAGTAGTGGAGGTGCGTTTGATTCTAAGACTCGATCATCGAGATAATCATCATATCTCTGTTGTTACTCCGTGTCCGCACCTCGGTCGTCGTTTTGTTTTGTCGGCTTTTCTGATCAAATTTGATGCCGACAATGTCCGTATTTTTCACCGACAACACACCCCTTGATCCAACATGTTCACTTGACGTTGGATTACGGTCGGAGTATATTTAACCTTGGATCGATTCGTCTGCATCTGTATGATCACGAATCGGACTCTCAGCAGACCGGATTCAGAAGGAAAATAATAAATGTGAGATCGAACCGATCGAAGCAATTGTCAAAGTACGTACTTCGTTTTGAATGATTTAACCTGGGTAGTGTCCCATGATGTATCGTGAATGTCGGGCGTGCAAAATCCATCCCAATGGTTTGGTTAGATCATCAGCAGGGTTGATAACCCCAGGAATATGAATCATCTTGATTTCGTCATTTTCTTTCCATGCTTGGATGGCAAAGAACCTGATTTCAATATGTCTGGTTCTTTCAGTTGGCTTCTGGGCATTTATTATTTCAATTGCTGATGCATTGTCTTCATAGATTGGAGTGGGACCAACTTGGATAAATCCTAATTCCTTGAGTATAGACCTGAGATATCTGGCTGTTTTGGCTGCTGTGACTGCAGCGATGAATTCAGCTTCTGTGGAACTATGCGCAGTGAGTAACTGAGCTTTGGATCTGTAAACAATTGCTCCACCAGCATAAGTGAAGACATACCCTGTGGTGGACCTGCGATGTTTTGGATCATTCCCATATGCTGCATCAACAAAACACATCAGTTTGTTTTGCTTGATATCTTCAGGGTATTTGGGGAGTGATGAATCTTGGACTGCGTCGTCGTATGGTACCCCTGGAGGCAGGGATGGCTCAGCATTAGGTCTGTAGAACCTAATACCCCAGGATCTGGTTGTTCTGAGGTATCGAGTTATGTTCTTCAGACTGGAATAGTGGAAAGCAGTGGGATTGGAGCTGTATTTTGACATCAGGGTCACTGCATACCCAATGTCTGGCCGGCAGCTGACATATGCGAACATCATTTCACCCAAGAGTGTCCTGTATGAGAAGCCAGATGTGGATTGTAATTCAGTATGTTCCTTGGTGCCTTCTAAAGGCCCATCCGTATGTGATTGCAGTTGGCTCAGTACTTCAGCTGATAATGGTGCTGAAGGCTTGGAGTGGGGTTTCATCTTAGAATCAGTTTCCCAACCATGGGATGTCATAATTCTGTCAATGTAATTTGCACAGGACAGTTCAATGTAATCAGCTGTCTGTTTGACACCAATCCCATTGAAATCTTCAAGCAACCCCATTTTTGTGAAGGGGATTACATCTTCTCTAGGAAGCTTCAGATTTGCGCCAATTATGTCATAGATCTTGTCAGATGTGGATTCTGATGCGCATGCCAGTGCAAAATTGTCAACCTGTCTCAGCATGTAGACTGTTTCACCTTTAAAAACTGTCGTGTAGATTGTTCTGTCATGAGTGGTGGTCTTGAAGTTAAGATCAGGGCCTTTCAATATTTTGTTGATGTGGGTTTCCCATAGTCTCCCTGATTCCGGATGGCCTTGGAGTGCCCGAAGGACAGGAAGCACCAATCTTCTGTCTATGTCTTTGCCATGTTTGTGTCGGTACCATTCTGCATATGCATCATCAATAGTCATGTATGTAGGGATGTTGGGCCCTGGAGAATGGGCATAGGCGTCAGCAGCATCACCTTCATAGATTTTGAGATTGAGGCTAGCTGCAATGGCAAAGAACAATCTTTGGATGGGGTGTTCAACACATGATGAGTATGACATTGCTATGGCATGCAGGGTGGGCGCGGCATATTTGCTTCCATTGCAACATTGTCTTGCGCGGCGGACACCATTCCTCTTGACACTGTACTGCCAATGGGGTCTGAGAATAATGGCATCTGGGTCCTTAGGATATGGAATTAGTGATCCAAACATTTCTAAGTCTTCAAATTGATCAAGCTGTTTTCGCTCACCAGCTTCCCATTCTGCCCATGTGGGTAAAGACTTGAGATTCCTTCGAGTGAAGTGCCCTAGTGCTTGTTCTTCAGGTGTAGTTGCCTTGGAATTGATGGCCTTGATTAAGAGTTCAATTTCTTCAGTTGGTAGTGAATCTGCATCTAGAGGTAATGCGTGATTGCCTGCCTTATGAAGCTTGGTGATGGCTCGAAGTGATGCAATATCAATCGTGGGAATGGCGACATCCATGTCATTCTCAGTTGGGGCCAAGTGTTTCTGGATGGAGGCATGGAGTGCTTCAGGGCTATCAACCTGGTTGATTCTGGATTGGATGATATTCTTGTATTTGGTGCCAATTCGCTTGATGGTCTTGATGGATGAAATCCGGTCCAAAAAAGGTGGGTCTTCTGCATCAATGGGTTCATTCCAAGAAGTGTTGGGGGCAAATAGGCCATATTTGTTTGAGTGTTTCCTGACTTCCTTCATAGAGAGCTTCTCTTCTAGTGCAAAGGTTATGGGTATCTCTATGGAATCATCTCACACCCCTTGATCGTATGAGGAATGCAAGGCTGTGGTGACATCAGCTGCAGTGAACACACGATTGTGATTAATAGAGATAATGTATGCACCCCGTAGCTTGGAAAGAGACTTCTTATGGGTGGAAAAAAGCTTGGAGGCAGGACTTTTGGGAAGTATATCTGTGACATAGGCTCTGCCAAGTAGTGAATCATGTGCATATTGGAGGCCAAAGGCTTGGTCAGTACAGGAACGTGAAATAGTGAGCCTGAGATTGGTGAGATCCGCAAAAGGTGAGATAGAGAATTGAAAATCACTGGATGACACCTCATTTGGCTCCGGTGGGAGAGGAAGGTTTTCATCATAGAATTGACTTATAGACCTGACTCATAGACTTGTATGATGGAATTGAATCATGGATTTGAATCATGATTTTAAATCATGATTCATGGATTTGAATCATGGAATTGAATCATAGGCTTGGATCATGGAATTGAATCATATCATTGAATCATATCATTAAATGATGGAATTGAATCATAGACTTTATGATTGACTCATCAAATTGATTCATGGCATTGAATCATAGACTTGGATGGATGAATTGGATGATAGATTTGAGTCATGGTATGGAATCATTGACTTGAGTCATGAAATGAATCATATAATTGACTCAAAGACCCGACTCATAGACTTGACTCAAAATTGAATCATAGAATTGAATCATTGGATTGAATCATAGACTTGTATGATGGAATTGAATCATGGATTTGAATCATGATTTGAAATCATGAATCTGGAATTGAATCATGGAATTGAATCATAGACTTGAATCATTGACCCAAGTCATAGATTTTAACCATAAACTTGAATCATTGAAGGGAGTCATAGAACTGGATCATGGTTTTGAATTGTTTTTTTTAGTAAAAAAATGGAATCATAGACTTGAATCATGAAATTGAGTCACAGAATTGAATTTTAGATTTGAGACATGGACTGGAATCATAGACTTGAATAATGGATGTGAATCATAGAAATGTATCATAGACTTGAATCATGCAATTTAATCATGGAATTGAATCATAGAATTGAATCATAGAAATGAATCATAGACTTGAGTCAAAGAATTGAATCATGGAATTTTTTGAATCATAGCATTGGATCATGGAATTGAATCATGCAAGTGAATCATGCAAGTGAGTCAAAGAGTCGAATCATAAAATTGAGTCATAGTAGAATGATGAGTTATTGAATGGAATCATAAAAATTAATCATATAAATTAATCATAGGTTTGAGTCGAAGAATGGAATCATAAGCTTGAATCACAGACTTGAGTCATAGAATTGAATCATTGACTGGAGTAAAAAGAATTGAATCATAGACTTGAATTATAATTGAAACTTGGAATTTAATCATGGAATTTAATCATAGACTTGAATCATATAAAATTGAATCATGGATTTGAATCATAGACTTTAATCATATAATTCACTCATGAAATTGAATCATGGAATTGAATTATAGACTTTGATTGAAGAATTGAATGATAGATTTGAGTCTGGGAATGGAATCATTGACGGAATCATTGACTTGAGTCATGAAAATGAATCATATAATTGACTTATAGACCTGACTCATAGACTTGAATCAAAATTGAATAATAGAATCGAAGCATACACTTGGATCATGAAATTAGATCATGGAATTGAATCATAAATTGAATCATTGAGTTGAATCATAGACTTGGATTAAGGATTTGAATCATAGATTTGAGTCCTGGAATGGAATCATTGACTTGAGTCATGCAAATGAATCATATACTTGACTCATAGACCTGACTCATATACTTGATTGAAAATTGAATCATAGAATTGAATCATAGAATCAAATCCTAGACTTGGATGATGGAATTGAATCTTTTAATTGAATCATGAATCATGGATTTCAATCATGGATTAGAATTATTAATAGACTTGGATTGATGAATTGATTTATAGATTTGAGGCATGGGATAGAATCATTTACTTGAGTCATGAAAATGAATCATATATTTGACTCATAGACCTGACTCATAGACTGATCCCAATCGTCCACCGGGAAGGTCTCATCCACCCCATTCAATCCAGCTATGAAATGATTCTTGAAGGTCTGTATGGCCCTCTCTGCATGGTTGAGTCGGTGGTCCCCGGGCGATGTTAGCTGGTAATTGATATTGTTCCTTGTGATGTACGCAATTAGTTTCTTGGAGGTTTCGTTGTCCATAGGTACTATTTTTGCGTTTACGTTGTCCTCTTTCATCCACGCGTGGCACGCCGTGAACCCACGTAGGATGTCTTCGCTCTTGCGTGACTGGATGGGTTCCACGTCTATGTAGTTGGAATCGTAGTCGTACATGAGGAATACGTACTGGTGTCCACGACGTGACGTGACTGGGTATCTTCCCGATAGGTCCCACGCGATGAGTTCCTTCGGTCCGTCTTTGGTACGTGGCCCGGTTGTCACCCTTGGAGATTTTGCCATCACCCTTGGAGGGTCGGGCTGGTGTAGGGGAACCTTGTATAGATTCCTTAGGGGGTCACGTTGGCCTTTGAGTATGATTTGTTGGGAGGGGCGGATAACGGCCACATTGTCGTTAGAGAACTCTACGTGGCACCCATTACTGCATAACTTGGGCACCGAGACCAAGGGTAGTTCTACTTCATTGAATTTGTGACACCCGCGTGCCTTGAGGGAGAGTCGGGGTAGGTCCAACAGGTCTGTCGCTGTAGATTGCATTGTGCTCCCATTGGCACAACCGACGATCAGCGCCCCTGGTGTGTCTTTGTGTGCCCCTCCTTGATATGTAGATGGGACAAAATGGTCTGTTGCGGCCGAATCCAGGGCCCCATACCCAGGTGGGGCCCCGATATGGAACGCGACTTCGTGTGCAAAGGTTACCATACAAGGTGGCCGGGGTAGGATTTCACTCAAGAAGGGATCACGTAGGATACTGAGTAATTGTGAATCGTGATTACTAGATTTATGTATACTACTACTGTGTTCCCCCCCACACCATCAGGACCTCTGGGGCGTATCAACGATCATGGTGTGGCCGTTTCCGTTGGGGTTGGGACCATTCCACTTCAACCAGCGGTCGGCGTTCCTGGTGGCCCCACCCATCTGATTGTCGAAGGTGGCGCCTTCCTGGTGGTCGGCTTTGTTGCGCCGCTTGTAGCAACTGTGCCTGTCATGGGTGAGGTTCACTCCACATGAGTGGCAGTAAAATTTGTATTGTTTCCACTCAAGCACCTGCTGGCGTGATCCGGTTGTGTGAACCGCTCCCCCTCCGGGGTAGCGGCTTGCGTCTGCTGTCTTGAGCCGGTTCACGTCGGCCTGGAGGACTGCCATGGCTGTTTCCCACTGGTTGGACATTGTCATAGTCGTCGCCGCAGTTGCTGTCTCAGTGACCTGGGAGTAGATTTCGTGGCACACATTGGCCAGATCACGTTGCTTGTTCTCCAGGTCGATGAAGCGCTGGTCGTTTTGAGCGTCAACTAGGTTTGCAGATGATGTGTTACTGTGGTAGCTGCTGAACAATTCCTTCATGTATCCAGGACAGACAGCCATAGTTCTGACAGCAGTTCCAATTGAGTAGCAAGGGTGAATGTAACGGTTAACTTTAAATTATTGTTTAATAGTACTATAGAGGGTTAGCTCTAAGTACAGTTTTGCGAGATACATATGCGCTCATAATATAACAGCCTTTGTATTTCGGATTCGAACAGCTATGTAATACTAATGGATTGAAGAATAGAGTATGGCCTGACCTCAATGGAACTTTCACTCCATACGTGGGGAAGACAAAGTAATAAATCACCTCTTCATCACTTACATGTTTTGGAGCAATAACTGTCAGCCTTGTATAGAACATATCGGCATCGGTATGGCATTTTGAGTGATAATCCTTTCCAATAGAAAAGGCCGTCACGTGATGGCCGATTGCATTCAGCGTTGTACGATTAACAACCTCATTCATCACAGTCATTTCAAGGTTGACAAATTTGGACATTGGAGTTAAACAAAGCTGCATTTCCTTCACAATGTGTAGAGCTTTCTGTTCAAGGTTGCCTTTTGTTGTCGAGTCCACATTGTTTTTGAAAACATACACACCATTTCCCAATTTCAATCGATTTGGTCTCATCCCAATAATAGCATATCCACTGTTTACACTGTCACATTTGGTTCCTCGGCCTATTTTGGGTTTAGATTCAACAATCTGCCCAGCGAATGTTCTTGTGATTTCTATATTTTTGGGAGTACCCAAGCGTCGTTTTGCGAATTGTCTGGAAGCTTTTGCAAAGATTCTCAATGATGGTTCTGATTCGGCGAACGCTAGAACAAACTTCTTGTCGGTACTATCCAATGTCTTGAAACTGTCAATAGACACAGCCTGTGCCAAAGAATATTTCTTCTCTCCAACTGTTGTCCGGCCCCAATTTGTAGCCATGAATTTTCCTTTAAACCCATTTTTGTTAACTGTTTTCAATGCTATTTCCTCGACATGTTTGAAAATTGCATTTGGATTTTGGCGCCGATTCCTGTCCCCTTCTGCTGTCTTGTTAGAATTTTATCTCCGACAAGTGTTTGTAAGTCTGGTGGATTGTTGATGATGATGGTGCTGCGTTTTGGAGAAAATTTGAAGTCATTTTCTTTCTCTCAGTCTTCCCATGTTTCCTCTTTGATTTTCGCCCTCGTAAAAAGGAAGCATCCTAAAGAAAACTCCCCCCCCGTATCGAGGAGGAGAGCAAGGAGGAGGGGTAGTTAGGTATGTAATACCATGGTCGTAAGGGAAAGCACAAAGGGAAGGAGGGGGGAGCTTCTGCTTGCTAACGAGCGGCGATTGCTGTTTGTTGCTGCTGTTGGGGGGGGGGGGGGGGGGGGGGCTTCTTGCTAGCGAGCGTTGCTCTTTCTTCTTGTTGCTGCAGTTTTGCGGGGGGGACAAGGATAAACCTGCTCTCCCCGCAGTCTACCGTGTTGTATGTGTGAAAAATTACTTTAGTATGGGAAAAAGGTACTAAAGTAATTTTTTCGATTCCGTGTTGACCAATCAAAAAGTATTTTCATCCATTTTTCACACACAACTCCGTGTGTTAAGCAAGTAAGTATTGCTCAACACACGTAGTTGCGTGTGCAAATCTCCAAAAATTACTTTAGTAATTTTTGACACATACAACACGGTGAACTGTGGGCAAGGGGGATCCACTTACTCGACAGGCAAAGAGGGTACTAACTCCCGGGATTTAGCAGCAGGACTACACGATTGATTGATTCCTTGACACGACCTGTGTAGGATCTAGTAGAATCTCTACTACATCCTTTTGCCAGTTTTCCCCCGTACAGTAGGATCTAGTAGAATCCCTACTACATCCATATATATTCAGCCGTTCTTACCAGTCAAAAGTATTTTTAAGCGTTTTACCTTAAGTAACTTTTCCGGGTGTTGAGCAATATATATGGCAAAGAGGGAGCTAACCCAGGATTAGCAGCAGCAGCAGCACCGATTTGGTTGATTCCTTGACACCAGCACCTGTGTAGAATCAAGTAGAATTCCTACTACAACCTTGATTTGTTGCTGTTTTTCCCCGTTGTAATTCATTATTTCAAAATCAACCACTTTGCAAAAGCAAATCAACCCCCCCCCCCCCCCCCCCCCCCCGACCATGGGAATAGACCCTCTCACTGCTTCCTTTCCTATTACAACAACAACAAGCAATCCATTCTATCACACTGTAAGTCATTGCCGGTCCTTTGGTTGCTGGGAGGGGGAGTCGTTTTCTCGATTTGATTGGAGTGGAGTGGAGTTGGCGTCGGCGTCGGCGTCGGCGTCGGCGTCAACAGTCATTTGTTTATTCCTCCTATCTCACAACTAAACTCTTCTTCTTTGCTTTTGACCATGGGAATACTTCCTATCCTATTACAACAACAAGAAACCCATTCTATCACACTGTAAGTCATTACCGGTCCTTTGTTTGCTGGAAGGGTAGGGAGATGGTGTTTTGATTTGAGTCGCCGTCATCGTCAACAGTCATTTGTTTATTCCTCTATCTCATGACAGCACTCTTCTTCTTTTTTGCTTCTTTTGACCATAGGAATAGCCCCTTCCAGCAACCATGCTTCAAACTATTCCACCCTGAAAGAGCAAGGCTACTCAAGCTCCTTCTTGGAGTTGGTATAGTGCTCAAGATCTTTGGTCTCGGACTCGGTTATCCTCTACGGACGCAACAGCAACAACGATCTCTTCTTAACAGGAGACGCAACAACAACAACAACCCAACGACAATCCCCAATTAAAAGCACTGCGCTGCTCCAATCTAGGGGAATGGTGTATTCACGGCACCCGAACTACGTGCTCCACCCCTCGTATGAGCGGCATCCATACGAGGAGCCGTCGATACAAGGAGCCGCGTCCCTACAAAAATGGTGAAATGGACCCTAAAAGCAGCGTCTTTTGTCCCCAACAGCCTCAATATTCATCATGGTGTGCTCTCTAACAACAAATAGGTCTACAGACTAATTCTAGCTCTTTTTTTGGAACATACCCTGGTCCCTAGTCTGTTGTGTATTAGTCTGTTCTGGGAGTATCAAAAAGAGTGCTAGGTGAATAGTGCTCAGAATACGACTGGAAATCACGACAGAAAATTCTACTAGGCAACGAGTAACACTACTAGAAAATCACGTACCACTTCTACTCATATTCTTAATTATGTACCACTCATACAGAGTATTTCTTCGGAATTGCCAAAGTATCAATCCATTATCAGAGCAGAAAACACTACTAATATTTGTGTAGCATTTCTACGGCATATTTTGGAAATTACTTTAGTATCATGCCATTGTCAGAGCAGAAAACACTACTAGAAATTGTGTAGCAATTCTACGGCATATTTTCGAAATTACTAAAGTATCATGCCATTGTCGAGGCAGAAAATACTACCAGCAATCGTGTAGCGATTCTACGGCATATTTTCGAAATTACCAAAGTAACACCCCTCCTCGCACCTTTTTCGCGCCTGTTGAGTCTGTTTTAAACTCGCAAGTCCCTTTTATTTTTTCTTACTTAGGCGTCGATTTTGCGAGTGAACTTGCTCTCCCGTACGAGCCATGGTGTTACTGTAATAATCGGGGTTAATAATAATTGGTGGAGTTGTTAGTTGAACGTTAAACACTACCCCTAATCCTAAGAGTTGACAACGTAACCTTCTAGACGGAGTTTATGGGGGGGGGTTGGGGGGGGGGGGGAATATGTAGAAATATTAAAAAAATCTGTTTTTGACAAGTAGACTTGGTACAAACGCTACGACTAAAAATCGTTAAAAACAGGACCGAAAAATTTATGTACGGAAATGAGATGCTTCTTCTAAAAGCAATAGTAATATTTAGTGGCCCGCGTTCATTTTTATGGTAGCGACCTCTCATTTTTATGGTTGCATGTAGCCATAAGATATAACCTGAATAAAGAAAAAAATCATATGATTTGGTCGTCGCCATTGTCGTTGTTGCCAGATGAGAGAGTTGGAGAGAAATACAATCGGACTTTTTAGATTTGGTACAATTTGTACGTGAATGAGTCGGACTTGATGTACTTACTTACGGCAGCAAAATCGATTGAATACGAACAATCGTGACGTAAACCGAGGTGCGAAAAAGACACGAACCGTAAACTCGCACGAATGACGTCACTTGATTGGTTGTATACTACTTCGTAGATCACTTGATTGGTTGTATACTACTTCGTAGATCACTTGGTAGGATCGATATGAACGTATGTAGCTTGCTTCCTTAATTGGTAGTATATAGATCAATTGGTAGGATTAGTATGAAGGTAGCTAACTACAGTATGAGTACGTACTGGATGGGGGGTTGGGGGGGGGGTGGGGGGGGGGGAGAACTAAAATTAAAAATTAAAAAAAAGTTTCTTTCTTTCACCCCCTACTAAAATTTTTAAAGTGGGTTTTTGGGTTGATGACTGAGTTATATTTTGGTGCGGGATCAGCAGGATTTGCACTGTCTTCAAATCTGGTGGGTTTTTGAGTTGACGATTGAATTATATTTTGGTTAGGGACTGGATTACTCAACTGATTCGTAGAATAACTGAGTTTTATTTGGTCAGGGAGGGTTAAGGGTTATATTTTGGATGGGCATTCACAAGATTAGCACTGTGTTCAAATCTGGTGGGGTTTTGGGTTGATGACTGAGTTATATTTTGATCGGGGATTGGGAGGATTTGCACTGTCATCAAATCTGGTGAGTTTTTGGGTTGATGATTGAGTTATATTTTGGTCCGGGATTGACAAGATTTGTACTGTCTTAAAATCTGGTGGGTTTTTGGGTTGACCATTGACTGATATTTTGGCCAAGGATTGGCAAGATTTGCACTGTCTTCTAATCTGGCGAGTTATTTGGTTGATGATTGAGATATATTTTGGTCGGGGATTGGCACGATTTGCACTATCTTCAAATCTGGTGAGTTTTTGGATTGATGACTGAGTTATATTTTGGTCGGGGATGGGAAGGGTTTGCGCTGTGTTCAAATCTGGTGAATTTTTGGATTGATGACTTAGTTATATTTTGGTCGGGGATGGGCAGGATTTGCACTGTGTTCAAATTTGGTGAGTTTTTGGATTGATGACTGAGTTATATTTTGGTCGGGGATGGGCAGGATTTGCACTGTCTTCAAATCCGGTGAATTTTTGGGTTGATGACTGAGTTAAATTTTGGTCAGGGACTGGCAGGATTTGCACTGTGTTCAAATCTGGTGGGTTTTTGGGTTGAAGATTGAATTATATTTTGGTAAGGAACTGGAAAGATTTGCACTGTGTTCAAATCTGGTGGGTTTTTGGGTTGATGCCTGACTAATAATTTGGTCGGGGATTGACAAGATTTGCATTGTCTTAAAATCTGGTGAGTCCTTGGGTTGATGATTGAGTTATATTATGGTAGGGGGTTGACAAGATTTGCACTGTCTTCAAATCTGGTGAGTTTTTGGATTGATGACTGAGTTATATTTTGGTTGGGGATTGACAAGATTTGCACTGTCTTCAAATCTGCTGGTTTTTTTTGGTTGATGACTGAGTTATATTTTGGTTGGGGATTTGCAGGGTTTGCACTGTGTTCAAATCTGGTGAATTTTTGGGTTGATCACTGAATTATATTTTGGTCGGGAACTGGCAGGATTGGCACTGTGCTCAAATCTGGTGGGTTTTTGGGTTGATGACTGAGTTATATTTTGGTCGGGGATTCGCAGGGTTTGCATTGTGATCAAATCTGGTGGGTTTTTGGGTTGATGACTGAGTTATATTTTGGTCGGGGATTGACAAGATTTGCACTGTCTTCTAATCTGGTGAGTTTTTTGGTTGATGATTGAGTTATGTTTTGGTCTGGGATTGGCATGATTTGCACTGTCTTCAAATCTGCTGGTTTTTTTTGGTTGATGACTGCGTTATATTTTGGTCGGGGACTGGCAGGATTTGCACAGTATTCAAATCTCGTGGGTTTTTGGGTTGATGACTGAGTTATATTTTGGTGGGGGACTGGAAAGATTTGCACTGAGTTCAAATCTGGTTGGTTTTTGGGTTCACGATTGAATTATATTTTTGTTACGGACTCGAAAGATTTGCACTGTGTTCAAATCTGGTGGGTTTTTGGGTTGATGACTGAGTTATATTTTGGTCGGGGATTCGCAGGGTTTGCATTGTGATCAAATCTGGTATGTTTTTGGGTTGATGACTGAGTTATATTTTGGTCGGGGATGGGCAGGACTTGCACTGTGTTCAAATCTGGTGGGTTTTAGGGTTGATGACTGAGGTATATTTTGGTCGGGGATTGGCAGGATTTGCACTGTGTTCAAATCTGGTTGGTTTTTGGGTTGATGACTGAGTTATATTTTGGTTGGGGACTGGAAAGAATTGCACTGTGTGCAAATCTTGTGGGTTTTTGGGTTGATGATTGAGTTTTATTTCGGTTGGGGACTGGAAATATTTGCACTGTCTTCAAATCTGGTGAGTTTTTGGATTGATGACTGAGTTATATTTTGGTCAGGGATGGGCAGGATTTGCACTGTGTTCAAATCCAGTGGGTTTTTGGGTTGATGACTGAGTTATATTTTGGTCGGGGATGGGCAGGATTTGCACTGTGTTCAAATCTGGTGGGTTTTTGGGTTGATGACTGAGTTATATTTTGGTTGGGGATGGGCAGGATTTGCACTGTGTTCAATTCTGGTGGGTTTTTGGGTTGATGCCTGACTAATAATTTGGTCGGGGACTGACAAGATTTGCACTGTCTTCAAATCTGGTGAGTTTTTTGGTTGATGATTGAGTTATATTTTGGTCGGGGATTGGCATGATTTGCACTGTCTTCAAATCTGGTGAGTTTTTGGATTGATGACTGAGTTATATTTTGGTCGGGGATGGGCAGGATTTGTACTGTGTTCAAATCTGGTGAGTTTTTGGATGGATGACTGAGTTATATTTTGGTTGGGGATGGGCAGGATTTGCACTGTGTTCAAATCTGGTGGGTTTTTGGGTTGTTGATGCCTGACTAATATTTTGGTCGGGGATTGGCAGGATTTGCACTTTGTTCAAATCTGGTGGGTGTTTGCGTTGATGACTGAGTTATATTTTGGTGGGTGATGGAAGGATTTGTACTGTGTTCAAATCTGGTGGGTTTTTGGGTTGATGATTGAATTATTTTTTGGTTAGGGACTGGAATGATTTGCACTGTGTTGAAATCTGGTGGGTTTTTGGGTTGATGACTGAGTTATATTTTGGTGGGGGATGGGCAAGATTTGCACTGTGTTCAAATCTGGTGGGTTTTTGGATTGATGACTGAGTTATATTTCGGTGGAGACTGGAAAGATTTGCACTGTGTTCAATACCAGGAACTATCTAGTACAAAAAGCGTGTAGGAAACTACTCGTGTAGAAACCTACACGGATTCCATACCAGGAACCATCTAGTACAAAAAGCGTGTAGAAATCTACTGGCATACGTCCGAGAACTGTTTCTCTACCCCCCGCGGGCTATCGTGCGGTATTTTTACAATTCTCGACCCTATTTTTTGAATTTCCTATCTTTTTAGGTCGCGTGTCTACTAAAAAACTTCACGCGTCGCACACCTTTACTTTCGAGACAATATCTCGTCACTCCTCAAATAAAATAACTATTTTAGGGTTAAGGATATCATATTCGTTTCGTGACAAGCACTATTTTGTGTACAACTTGTTACACGAATGACTTATTTCATTTTCTCAACATGTTGCCACCATACCGGTATAATGGGCTCCGACCCAAATCCTCCAACTCCAACTCAAATCCCAACTCCAACTCCAAGTCGAATCCACCCCAGGCGGGCTATTGCACTCAAGGGTTTGGTTCCTGTTTAATGGCAGGAAGATCCGTAGTATTTTCAGAAGCTACACTGTCGGAATCGCCCCCAAAATCTGATTCGTTCTTGAATAACCCGCAAGGTGGATTGATGCTGGTTACATTCGGAACGACTTGATGATTGCTAGTAGGATCGACGATTTCATTTTTAACATTTGGATGATTGCTTTTACCTGCACAAATCTTACGAGTCATTTTTTGGAGTCGAACAGTCTCTTTCTTGTGATAAACCATCATTTTCCTGAGTTCTTGTTCGAGATCGGCTGGGTGTTCCTGAACCAACTTTTGTATTTTGTAAATTCCCTCCATGGTTGGTTCGACTGTCGATTGGAAGATTAGTATTAGTAGTATCAGTAGAGTAGATTATCTATTCAAAGATTAGTTAGTAGTAACACCTAACACGTTGGTATTTGTTTTGCTCGTCAGAAAGAAAATGAAATAATGAATTATAATGATGAAGTAATAGTGAAAATAATGTATTACTAGTATCTACTAGTAATAACTCATGCAAAATAGCGTAGTTTGTTTTACCAGTACATGAAAGTTGGAATCAACTCGATCGCAATCAACAAAACAATTGTCCACGATTTCCATTTCGATAATCAACAATGCAATTGTCCACGATTTCCATTTCGATTCACATTTCCGTGCACCTTATGGAAGAACTGACATGCATGCCAACGAATGTTTGGCAGAACTGATGGGATTGACCCGTCCGGCGCTGTGTATTAACCCTCTTAAGGAGTTGACTGTACGTACTGTTCACTACTAAACATATTGTACAAGGAATGTTGCAATCATCACTAAGTAGTAATGCATTTACTTTACGGACCATTTTTGCAATCGAAGTATGGTAGTAAGGAAATCTACCCTTTCGACCCATTCTACTGATATTTTTCTTCAAACAACTCTGCAACATCATGCCTCCTGTTATCAAAACCCCTCTTCTATTCTACTGCCGTTGTTGCGCACTGAATGGCAAAAACTCCAAGTTTTTAGGATATAAATCCACGGCAAACAAGCAGGGTACTTTGAAATACGTCTCTGTTGGCCTAAGAAGACATCTTTATTGTCTTGATGAGTGCCGTCATTTTTACCATAGTCAGGGTCTAATTAAACGAAAGATCTATAACCTCTCCACCTCTATCAAAGTGCAGCCTACCTTGCCGTCTGTTCAACATTCTCCGTCAGATTTTGGGATGACTATGACACAAAACGGTCCATCTGTTCCCCCTTCCCGTCTCTCCCAGCACCACACCGTCACAAGTCAATCAGCGACGGGTCTTCATTCTGTTCTAAACCAACAGATTGTACATGATGTCTTTTTACCGCCAATGGATCGGAACGCCATTGAATCTTACATGGCTGTTTCTGCTGTTCAAGATGAAGATGCATTCCCGCTGAATAATGATATTGCCAATTCCGATGACGAGGATGACAATGACGATGACGTAAATGAAAATAACGACAACAATTCTATTAACAACATTGATTGTGGAGACAACAAAGAAGATCACACTAATGGTTCTGATGTTAACGTCGCTACTGCTCAGCCAGCCGCTCCACCACCATCTTTTCATGAAAGCATTAATTTGAACAAAAGAGAGGATGCATTTCAAAGCCACACAAAACTACCGCCGCCCCCTCATCTTCTTGCTGAATTGGAACTCATGAATTTAATGGCCAGACATAAATTGCCACTGAACACATTCAAATCCATTTTCCAGTGGGCAAAGAAAAGTCAAATCAGAACGGGTTTTGATTTTTGCGATGCCAAAATTAGATCTCGGAAAGCAATTTTTGACAATCTCCAATCCAATCTGGGTCTCTCTGATATGAAATTTCATCCTCATATACTGAATTGGTTACCTGATAATAAGCCCACTCAGGTGTATGTCCGTTCTTTTAAGGATGCTATTTATTCTCTTCTTTCTGACCAGCAGCTAATGATAGAAGAAAACCTCTCCTTTCCCGACTATTCCACCCCTCTATCTCCTGACAATAATCCTGAGTTGAATCCTCATTCTGTAATCTCAGAATTGCATCACGGCTCGTGGTGGAAATCTTCTTGGAAAGAAATTTGCAATCCCAATTCGCAAGAAATTCTTGTTCCTATTATATTTTACATGGACGGCATATCTTTGGATGCGCACGGACGACTTACGTTAACACCATTGAACATGACACTCGCTATCTTTAATGTGGAGACTTGTTCTCGACCTGAAGCATGGACAACTATTTACTTCCATCCCGACCCTGAATGGGAGTCAACCAGACACTCTCATCCTGCCACTTCAAAGGAAAACATTCAGAATCTTCACAATGGTTTGGAAGTAGCGTTTCGTTCCTTCAAAGCCGCGTGTAACGAAGACGGTGGTATCGAATGGAATTATCTTCCGTACGCAAATCAACAGTGGAAGGTAAAAATGAAATTTGCCATTGCCTATGTTATTGGCAACACAGAACTTCACAATAAATTGTGTGGAAAATACGGCTCCTTCAATAAGGGTGTCATGCGGATGTGCCGTCACTGCAACTGTTATTCTCTGAACATAAACATTCCTTCTGTTCAACCTGCAACAAAGAAGTGGTCACCTGCCAATTTTCATTGTTTTCCCGGCACTGATCTAAACGATATCAATAAGAACTTCAAAAACAACTCTCATCATAACATCAGGAATGTATTTCATGATTTATGCTTTGGTACAAATCAGAACAACATTCATTTTGCAACTCCCGGTGAATGTTTGCACATGCACCAGCTTGGTACTGCCAAACGGGCCATGGAGTCAATTGAATTGTTGCTCCACGGAAGTGTTCCATGTGTTTATGCCCCCAATTTGAAGCACGGTGTGGCTGTTGCTAACAGTATTGGCCATTTAGCACAACGATACGGTGGTATGTTATCACGCCAGTCTGATAGAGATTTTCCTCGCACCAAATTTGGGACTCAGCTTTTATCAACTACGAAGAAAGAAGGGCATGATTTCTCTGGAATGCTTATTTCTCTTCTGATCGCTATGGTTTCCAAACAGGGATCTGACATTGGTGCTTTGCAGGGGCCCTGTGGAGTTGTTGAGTACGTAGATATTGTATGTATTGTAAGTATGTGTCAGTAAAGTTATGGTAAGAAGTTCCCCGACCAAAATATAACTCTGTCATGAACCCAAAAACCCACTAGGTTTGAGCACTGTGCAAATCCTGCAAGTCCCCGACCAAAATAAAACTCAGTCATCAACCCAAAAACCCACCAGGTTTTAGCACAGTGCAAATCCTGCCAATTCCCGACCAAAATATAACTCAGTCATCAACCCCAAAAACCCACCAGATTTGAGCACAGTGCAAATCCTGCCAATCACTAACCAAAATATAACTCAGTCATCAACCCAAAAACCCACCAGATTTGAACACAGTGCAAATCCTGCCGATCCCCCACCAAAATATAACTCAGTCATCAACCCAAAAACCCACCAGATTTGAACACAGTGCAAATCCTGCCAATCCCCGAACAAAATATAACTCATTCAACAACCCAAAAACCCAACTGATTTGAAGACAGTGCAAATCCTGCCGATCCCTAACCAAAATATAATTCAGTCATCAACCCAAAAACCCACCAGATTTTAGCACAGTGCAAATCCTGCCAATCCCCGACTAAAATATAACTCAGTCATGAACCCAAAAACCCACCAGATTTTAGCACTGTGCAAATCCTGCCAGTCTCCGACCAAAATATAAGGCAGTCATCAACCCAAAAACCCACCAGATTTGAGCACAGTGCAAATCCTGCCAATCACTAACCAAAATATAACTCAGTCATCAACCCAAAAATCCACCAGATTTGAGCACAGTGCAAATCCTGCAAGTCCCCGACCAAAATATAACTCAGTCATCAACCCAAAAACCCACCAGGTTTTAGCACAGTGCAAATCCTGCCAATTCCCAACCAAAATATAACTCAGTCATCAACCCAAAAACCCACCAGATTTGAGCACAGTGCAAATCCTGCCAATCACTAACCAAAATATAACTCAGTCATGAACCCCAAAACCCACCAGATTTGAACACAGTGTACATTTTTCCAGTCCCCAACCAAAATATAATTCAGTCATCAACCCAAAAACCCACCAGATTTTAGTCTAGTGCAAATCCTGCCTATCCCCGAACAAAATATAACTCATCTATCAACCCAAAAACCCACCAGATTTTATCACAGTGCAAATCCTGCCAGTTCCCGACCAAATTATAATTGAATCGTCAACCCAAAAACCCACCTGATTTGAAGACAGTGCAAATCCTGCCGACCACCGACCAAAATATAATTCAATCGTCAATGCAAAAACACACCAGATTTGAACACAGTGCAAATCTTTCCAGTCCCTAATCAACTCATTCATCAACCCAAAAATTCACTAGATTTAAAGACGAACCTACGAATCCTGCCCATCCCCAACCTAAAACGAACTGTGATCATCTATTCATATTATGTATCCAGGACAGACAGCCATAGTTCTGACAGCAGTTCCAATTGAGTAGCAAGGGTGAATGTAACGGTTAACTTTAAATTATTGTTTAATAGTACTATAGAGGGTTAGCTCTAAGTACAGTTTTGCGAGATACATATGCGCTCATAATATAACAGCCTTCGTATTTTGGATTCGAACAGCTATGTAATACTAATGGATTGAAGAATAGAGTATGGCCTGACCTCAATGGAACTTTCACTCCATACATGGGGAAGACAAAGTAATAAATCACCTCTTCATCACTTACATGTTTTGGAGCAATAACTGTCAGCCTTGTATAGAACATATCGGCATCGGTATGGCATTTTGAGTGATAATCCTTTCCAATAGAAAAGGCCGTCACGTGATGGCCGATTGCATTCAGCGTTGTACGATTAACAACCTCATTCATCACAGTCATTTCAAGGTTGACAAATTTGGACATTGGAGTTAAACAAAGCTGCATTTCCTTCACAATGTGTAGGGCTTTCTATTCAAGGTTGCCTTTTGTTGTCGAGTCCACGTTGTTTTTGAAAACGTATATACACACCATTTCCTGATTTCAATCGATTTGGTCTCATCCCAATAATAGCATATCCACTGTTTACACTGTCACATTTGGTTCCTCGGCCTATTTTGGGTTTAGATTCAACAATCTGCCCAGCAAATGTTCTTGTGATTTCTATATTTTTGGGAGTACCCAAGCGTCGTTTTGCGAATTGTCTGGAAGCTTTTGCAAAGATTCTCAATGATGGTTCTGATTCTGCAAACGCTAGAACAAACTTCTCATTGGTACTATCCAATGTCTTGAAACTGTCTATAGACACTGCTTGTGCCAAAGAATATTTCTTCTCTCCAACTGTTGTCCGGCCCCAATTCGTATCCAGGAATTTTCCTTCAAAAAACCCATTTTTGTGAACTGTTTTCAATGCTATTTCCTCGACATGTTTGAAAATTGGTGGAGTTGTTAGTTGAACGTTAAACACTAACCCTAAGAGTTGACAACGTAACCTTCTAGACGGAGTTTATGTGGGGGGGGTTGGGGGGGGGGGAAATACGTAGAAATATTAAAAACATCTGTTTTTAACAAGTAGACTTGGTACAAACGCTACGACTAAAAATCGCTAAAAAGCTTAGCCAAACAATTATTTACGGAAATGAGATGCTTCATCTAAAAGCAATAGTAATATTTAGTGGCGCGCGTTCATTTTTATGGTAGCAAACTCTCATTTTTTGGTTGCAAGTAACCATAAAATTTAACCTGAATACAGATAAAAATCATACGATTCTCATCGTCGTCATCATCGGCCCGTCGTCGTTTCTCATACCGGTACCGGTACGAATTCGACACCACGTTTCGCCCTTTCTTGTTCTTTCGCCCCTTCTTTGACGACGACGATGACGACGTGATGGTTGAATCGCGTCACACACACACACACACACACACACACAGGGTGGAATAATTGAATTAGTTAATTTAGTATCTGTTATTTGTTTGTTATTCAGTTGCAATTAGATGGATTAGGAAGGAAAGAAGTGAGAAGGATTTTTTTCTGCAATAGAGGTGCAAAAGATCGTCTCGGAAATTTCGATTCGAAGCAAAATTTCGATTCGGAGTCGAAATTGGTGGAGTTGTTAGTTGAACGTTAAACACTAACCCTAATCCTAAGAGTTGCTGTCAGTCAAAAATACACGTACTCTACTTACGTACGTTCTACAGGCATTATATCCATTCTACACTTGAAAAGTTACTTATACTCCTCCAGAGATAAAAATGACTTCAAGTATCCAGACATTTAGGTCATATCATGTGTTCTCTGTCTTATGACGAATTACACATGATCGACGACCGGTTTAGAAATCCCTACATACAACACGAATAACACAGGGATACCTGTCGAATACAGTAAAATACACAGTAAAAGTAAGAGCATCTCTCTGAGCTCACATCTCTTTAAATTTTAACATCATATACCTTTGGTTGGTTTTTAGAGTAACAACAGGTTATAGAGCCCTTATAACTTACACTTGTGTCCCGCAAGAGCACCAGTGTTTACCTTAAGCTACCTATCTCCGGTCGTTCAGCACCTCCACTGTCGGTTAAATCCAGAGGAAATTCTGTGCTTAGCTCCCTGTGCGGCACATTCTCGGCCTCCCCCCCCCCCATCTCATTCTTTTTTGAAGTCCGGTTTCCCGATCTTCCTTTCCCTCTTCTTCACTGCTTGTGGATCAGGGGGTGTACTCATCATGCTCAAGTTGTAATCCACAACCAGTTCTCTGATTTGATTACATAAACTGTGTCGGGTGGGTTTTTGGGTTGATAACTGAGTTATGACTGAGTTATAGTTTGGTCAGGGATTGGCAGGACTTGCACTCTCTTCAAATCTGGTGGGTTTTTTGATTGATGATTGAGTTAATTTTCAGTCAGGGATTGGCAGGATTTGAACTGTCTTCAAATCTGGTGGTTTATTGGGTTGATGACTGAATTATATTTTGGTTAGGGACTGGAAAGATTTGCACTGTGTTCAAATCTGTTGGGTTTTTGGGTTGATGACTGAGTTATATTTTGGTGGGAGATCGGCAGGATTTGCACTGTCTTCAAATCTGGTGGGTTTCTGGGTTGATGATTGAGTTATAGTTTGACCGGGGACTGGCAGGATTTGCACTGTGTTCAAATCTGGTGGGTTTTTGGGTTGACAATTGAATTATATTTTGGTGAGGGACTGGAAAGATTTGCACTATTTTCCAATCTGGTGGGTTTTTGGGTTGATGACTGAGTTATATTTTGATGGGGGATGGGCAAGATTTGCACTGTCTTCAAATCTCATGTCTTCAAATTTGGTGGGTTTTTGGGTTGACGATTGAATGATATTTTGGTGTGGAACTGGAAAGATTTGCACTGTGTTCAAATCTGGTGGGTTTTTGGGTTGATGACTGAGTTATATTTTGGTTAGGGACTGGAAAGATTTGCACTGTGTTCAAATCTGTTAGGTTTTTGGGTTGATGATTGAGTTATATTTTGGTGGGGGATTGGCAGGATTTGCACTGTCTTCAAATCTGGTGGGTTTCTGGGTTGATGATTGAGTTATAGTTTGGTCGGGGACTGGCAGGATTTGCACTGTGTTCAAATCTGGTGGGTTTTTGGGTTGATGACTGAATTATATTTTGGTTCAGGACTGGAAAGATTTGCACTGTGTTCAAATCTAGTGGGTTTTTGGGTTGACAATTGAATTATATTTTGGTTAGGGACTGGAAAGATTTGCACTGTGTTCAAATCTGGTGGGTTTTTGGGTTGACAATTGAATTATTTTTTGGTGATGAGGGACTGGAAAGATTTGCACTATTTTCCAATCTGGTGGGTTTTTGGGTTGAAGACTGAGTTATATTTTGATGGGGGATGGGCAAGATTTGCACTGTCTTCAAATCTCGTGTCTTCAAATCTGGTGGGTTTTTGGGTTGACGATTGAATGATATTTTGGTGTGGAACTGGAAAGATTTGCACTGTGTTCAAATCTGGTGGGTTTTTGGGTTGATGACTGAATTATATTTTGGTTAGGGACTGGAAAGATTTGCATTGTGTTCAAATCTGTTCGGTTTTTGGGTTGATGACTGACTTATATTTTGATGGGGGATTGGCAGGATTTGCACTGTCTTCAAATCTGGTGGGTTTCTGGGTTGATGATTGAGTTATAGTTTGACCGGGGACTGGCAGGATTTGCACTGTGTTCAAATCTGGTGGGTTTTTGGGTTGATGACTGAATTCTATTTTGGTTTGGGACTGGAAAGATTTGTACTGTGTTCAAATCTGGTGGGTTTTTGGGTTGACAATTGAATTATATTTTGGTTAGGGACTGGAAAGATTTGCACTGTGTTCAAATCTGGTGGGTTTTTGGGTTGATGACTGAGTTATATTTTGGTGGGGGATTGGCAGGATTTGCACTGTGTTCAAATCTGGTGGGTTTCTGGGTTGATGATTGAGTTATAGTTTGGTCGGGGACTGGCAGGATTTGCACTGTGTTCAAATCTGGTGGGTTTTTGGGTTGATGACTGAATTATATTTTGGTTCAGGACTGGAAAGATTTGCACTGTGTTCAAATCTGGTGGGTTTTTGGGTTGACAATTGAATTATATTTTGGTTAGGGACTGGAAAGATTTGCACTGTGTTCAAATCTGGTGGGTTTTTGGGTTGACAATTAAATTATTTTTTGGTGAGGGACTGGAAAGACTTGCACTATTTTCCAATCTGGTGGGTTTGTGGGTTGATGACTGAGTTATTTTTTGATGGGGGATGGGCAAGATTTGCACTGTCTTCAAATCTCGTGTCTTCAAATCTGGTGGGTTTTTGGGTTGACGATTGAATGATATTTTGGTAAGGAACTGGAAAGATTTGCACTGTGTTCAAATCTGGTGGGTTTTTGGGTTGATGACTGAATTATATTTTGGTTAGGGACTGGAAAGATTTGCATTGTGTTCAAATCTGTTCGGTTTTTGGGTTGATGACTGACTTATATTTTGATGGGGGATTGGCAGGATTTGCACTGTCTTCAAATCTGGTGGGTTTCTGGGTTGATGATTGAGTTATAGTTTGACCGGGGACTGGCAGGATTTGCACTGTGTTCAAATCTGGTGGGTTTTTGGGTTGATGACTGAATTATATTTTGGTTTGGGACTGGAAAGATTTGCACTGTGTTCAAATCTGGTGGGTTTTTGGGTTGACAATTGAATTATATTTTGGTTAGGGACTGGAAAGATTTGCACTGTTATCAAATCTGGTGGGTTTTTGGGTTGATGACTGAGTTATATTTTGGTCGAGGATCGGCAGGATTTGCACTGTGTTCAAATCTGGTGGGTTTCTAGGTTGATGATTGAGTTATAGTTTGGTCGGGGACTGGCAGGATTTGCACTGTGTTCAAATCTGGTGGGTTTTTGGGTTGATGACTGAATTCTATTTTGGTTTGGGACTGGAAAGATTTGCACTGTGTTCAAATCTGGTGGGTTTTTTGATTGATGATTGAGTTATAATTGGGTCAGGGATTGACAGGATTTGCACTATGTTCAAATCTGGTGGGATTTTGGGTTGATGACTGAGTTATATTTTGGTTGGGGACTGGCAGGATTTGAACTGTGTTCAATTCTGGTGGGTTTTTGGGTTGAAGACTGAGTTATATTTTGGTCGGGGACTGGCAGGATTTGTACAGTGTTCAAATATAGTGGGTTTTTGGATTGATGACTGAGTTATACTTTGGTCGGGGACTGGCAGAAATTGCAATGTGTTCAAATATGGTAGGTTTTTGGGTTGATGACTGAGTTATATTTTGGTGGGGGATCGGCAGGATTTGCACTGTGTTCAAATATGGTGGGTTTTTGGGTTGACGATTGAGTTATATTTTGGTCAGGGATTGGAAACATTTGCACTGTGTTCAAATCTGGTGGGTTGTTGGGTTGATGACTGAAATATATTTTGGTCGGGGACTGGCAGGATTTGCACAGTGTTCAAATCTGGTGGGTTTTTGGGTTGATGACTGAGTTCTATTTTGGTAGGGGACTGGCAGGATTTGCACAGTGTTCAAATATGGTGGGTTTTGGGTTGATGACTGAATTCTATTTGGTACGGGATTGAAAGATTTGCACAGTGTTCAAATATGGTGGGTTTTTGGGTTGATGACTGAGTTATAGTTTGGTTGGGGACTGGCAGGATTTGCACTGTGTTCAAAGCTGATAGGTTTTTGGGTTGATGACTGAGTTATATTTTGGTCTTGGACTGGCAGTATTTGCACTGTGTTCAAATATGGTAGGGTTTTGGGTTGATGACTGGGTTATATTTTGGTTGGAGACTGGAAATATTTGCACTGTGTTCAAATCTGGGTTTTTTTTAGGTTGATGACTCAATTATATTTTGGTTGGGGACTGGCAGGATTTGTACTGTGTTCAAATCTGGTGGTTTTTTGGGTTGATGACTGAGTTATAGTTTGGTGGGGAATAGGCAGGATTTGCACTGTGTTCAAATCTGTTGGGTTTCTGGGTTGGCGATTGAATTATATTGTGGTTAGGGACTGGAAAGATTTGCACTGTGTTCAAATCTGATAGTTTTTTGGGTTGATGACTGAGTTATATTTTGCTCTGGGTACGGCAGTATTTGCACTGTGTTTAAATCTGGTTTGTTTTTGGGTTGACAATTGAATTATGTTTTGGTTATGGACTGGAAAAATTTGCACTGTGTTCAAATCTGTTGGTTAGAGAGTGGAAAAATTTGCACTGTGTTCAAATCTGGTGGGTTTTTGGGTTGATGACTGAGTTATATTGTTGTTGGGGACTGGCATGATTTGCACTGTGTTCAAATCTGGTGTGTTTTTTGGTTGATGACTGAGTTATATTTTGGTCTGGGACTGGTAGGATTTGCACAGTGTTCAAATATGGTGGGTTTTGGGTTGATGACTCAATTATATTTTGGTACGGGATTGAAAGATTTGCACAGTGTTCAAATATGGTGGGTTTTGGGTTAATGACTGAGTTATATTTTGGTTGGGGACTGGCAGGATTTGCACTGTGTTCAAAGCTGATAGGTTTTTGGGTTGATGACTGAGTTATATTTTGGTCTTTGACCGGCAGTATTTGCACTGTGTTCAAATATGGTAGGGTTTTGGGTTGATGACTGGGTTATATTTTGGTTGGAGACTGGAAATATTTGCACCGTGTTCAAATCTGGTTTTTTTTTAGGTTGATGACTCAATTATATTTTGGTTGGGGACTGGCAGGATTTGTACTGTGTTCAAATCTGGTGGTTTTTTGGGTTGATGACTGAGTTATAGTTTGGTGGGGGATAGGCAGGATTTGCACTGTGTTCAAATCTGTTGGGTTTCTGGGTTGGCGATTGAATTATATTGTGGTAAGGGACTGGAAAGATTTGCACTGTGTTCAAATCTGATAGGTTTTTGGGTTGATGACTGAGTTATATTTTGCTCTGGGTCCGGCAGTATTTGAACTGTGTTTAAATCTGGTTTGTTTTTGGGTTGACAATTGAATTATGTTTTGGTTATGGACTGGAAAAATTTGCACTGTGTTCAAATCTGTTGGTTAGGGACTGGAAAAATTTGCACTGTGTTCAAATAAGGTGGGTTTTTGGGTTGATGACTGAGTTATATTGTTGTCGGGGACTGGCATGATTTGCACTGTGTTCAAATCTGGTGTGTTTTTTGGTTGATGACTGAGTTATATTTTGGTCTGGGACTGGTAGAATTTGCACAGTGTTCAAATCTGGTGGGTATTTGGGTTGATGACTGAGGTATAATTCGGTTGGGGAATGTCAGGATTTGCACTGTGCTCAAATCTGGTGGGTTTTTGGGTTGATGACTGAGTTATATTTTGGTCGGGGACTGGCAGAAATTTCAATGTGTTCAAATCTGGTAGTTTTTTGGGTTGATGACTGAGTTATATTTTGGTTGAAGACTGGCAGAAATTTCAATGTGTTCAAATCTGGTAGTTTTTTGGGTTGATGACTGAGTTATATTTTGGTTGAAGACTGGAAAGATTTTCACTGTGTTCAAATCTGGGGGGTTTGTAGGTTGGTGACTCAGTTATATTTACGTCGGGAACTGACAGAATTTGCACTGTGCTCAAATCTGTTGGTTTTTTGGGTTGATGACTGAGTTATATTTTGTTTAGTGACTGGCAGGACCTGCACTTTGTTCAAATCTGGTGGGTTCTTGGGTTCACTATTGAATTATATTTTGGTTAATGACTGGAAAGATTTGCACTGTGTTCAAATCTGATAGGTTTTTGGGTTGATGACTGAGTTATATTTTGGTCTGGAACCGGCAGTATTTGCAATGTATTCAAATCTGGTTTGTTTTTGGGTTTACGATTGAATTATGTTTTGGTTAGGGACTGGAAAAATTTGCACTTTGTTCAAATCTGTTGGTTGGGGACTGGAAAGATTTGCACAGTGTTCAAATATGGTGGGTTTTTGGGTTGATGACTGAGTTATATTGTTGTCGGGGACTGGCATGATTTGCACTGTGTTCAAATCTGGTGGGTTTTTGGGTTGATAACTGAGTTATATTTTGGTCGGGGACTGGAAAGATTTGCACTGTCTGCAAATCTGGTGGGTTTTTGGGTTGATGACTGAGTTATAATTCGGTTGGGGACTGGCAGGATTTGCACTGTGCTCAGCTCTGGTGGGTTTTTGGGTTGATGACCGAGTTATATTTTGGTCGCGGACTGGCATGATTTACACTGTGTTCAAATCTGGTGGGTTTTTGGGTTGACAATTGAACTATATTTTGGTTAGGGACTGGAAAGATGGGCACTGTGTTAAAATCTGGTGGGTTTTTGGGTTGATGATTGAATTATATTTTGGTTAGGGACTGGATGCTTTGCACTCTGTTCAAATCTGGTAGGTTTTTTTGGTTGATGACTGAGTTATATTTTGGTCGGGGATCATCGGGATTTGCACAGTGTTTAAATAAGTAGAGTTTTTGGGTTGAAGACTGAGTTATATTTTGGTCGGGGACTGGCAGGATTTGCACTGTCTTCAAATCTGGTGGGTTTTTGGGTTCACGATTGAGTTAATATTTCGTCAGGGACTGGCAGGATTTGCAGAGTGTTCAAATATGGTGGGTTTTTGTGTTGATGACTCAGTTATATTTTGGTGGGGGATGGAAAGATTTGCACTGTGTTCAAATCTGGTGGGTTTTTGGGTTGACGATTGAATTATATTTTGTTAAGGGACTGGAAAGATGGGCACTGTGTTCAAATCTGGTGGGTTTTTGGGTTGATGACTGAGTTATATTTTTGTGGGGGATCGGCAGGATTTGCACTGTGTTCAAATCAGGTGGGTTTTTGGGTTGATGACTGAATTATATTTTGGTTAGGGACTGGAAAGATTTGCACTGTGTTCAAATCTGGTAGGTTTTTTTGGTTGATGACTGAGTTATATTTTGGTCGGGGATCATCAGGATTTGCACAGTGTTCAAATATGGAGAGTTTTTTGGTTGAAGACTGAGTTATATTTTGGTCGGGGACTGGCAGGATTTGCACAGTGTTCAAATCTGGTGGGTTTTTGGGTTGATGACTGAGTTATATTTTGGTCAGGGACTGGCAGGATTTGCACAGTGTTCAAATATGGTTGGTTTTTGGGTTGATGACTGAGTTATATTTTGGTGGCGGATGGAAAGATTTGCACTGTGTTCAAATCTGGTGGGTTTTTGGGTTGACGATTGAATTAAATTTTGGTTAGGGACTGGAAAGATTTGCACTGTGCGAATGACTCACTTGATTGGTAGTATAGATCAATTGGTATGATCAATATGAAGGTAGGTAACTTGCTTGTAGATCTGGTACCTCGTAATTACCGGTAGCTCGTACAGCTTACTCGTTCATATCTAGCTCCAACCCTATGAATGTAGATACCTTGCTGATAGCTTACACATGAATTTGGTTGGTTGGCTAATGGTAGAATTGGAACTGGTAAGAATTGGTACAGATCAGAACACCTTTGTTAATTCTGGTCTGACTTGATGCACACTAGTACTAGTAGAAATTGTACGCGTTATTGTATGAGTACTTCTTACCATAACTTTACTGACACATACTTACAATACATACAATAACTACGTACTCAACAACTCCACAGGGCCCCTGCAAAGCACTAATTGCTTTTGTATCTCGATTCCTGTCCCCTTTTGCTGTCTTGTTAGGTTTGATCTCCGACAAGTGTTTGTAAGTCTGGTGGATTGTTGATGATGACGGTGCTGCGTTTTTGAGAAAATTTGAAGTCAGTTTCTTTCTAAATGTCTTCCCAAATTTCCTCTTTGATTTTTGTTTCATTGCTTTTGCTGGCAATTGCTTTGTTGTTGATCTGAATCCCATTGTTGTGCTGATCGATTGGTGTTCCGGATGGTGTTGAATCGATTGGTGTTGGATCGATTTGATCGATTGGTGTTGGATCGATTCGTTTTGCAGATCGATTGGTGTTGGATCGATTTGATCGATTCGTTTTGCAGATCGATTGGTGTTGAATCAATTCGATCCATTCGTTTTGCAGATCGATTGGTGTTGGATCGATTCGATCGATTCGTTTTGCAGATCGATTGGTGTTGGATCGATTGGTGTTGCAGATCAGTTGGTGTTGGATCGATTGGATCGATTCGTGTTGGATCGATTGGTGTTGCAGATCGATTGGTGTTCGATCGATTTGATCGATTTGTTTTGCAGATCGATTGGTGTTGGATCGATTTGATCGATTCGTTTTGCAGATCGATTGGTGTTGGATCGATTCGATCGATTCGTTTTGCAGATCGATTGGTGTTGGATCGATTCGATCGATTCGTTTTGCAGATCGATTGGTGTTGGATTGATTGGTGTTGCAATTGATTGGTGTTGGATCGATTGGATCGGTTGGTGTTGGATCGATTGGATTGGTTGGTGTTGGATTGATTGGATTGATTGGTGTTGGATTGATTGGTGTTGCAGATCGGTTGGAGTGGGTTCGATTGGATCGATTTGTGTTGGACCGATTGGTGTTGCAGATCGGTTGGTGTTTATTATTTTCCTTCTGAATCCGATTCGTTGAGAGTCTGATTCAAAGGCTTCTGAAGAACAGCAACGCTGTGTTAGTGTGTTAGTAGACAAACGATTGTACTCTACGCATGGCAATTGTGTTTGGATACTTTCGGCAACGGATAATCGGACTACAGGCGAAGCTAGAGAAACGCCAGATCTCTTCTTGCTGTGACTTATTCAGATTGCAGCAAGACAGACCTTAGTATGTAGATTACAAGTAGTTGGTAGCAACTAGTGTGAATTTTGGGATATAAATCAGTTGAATGTTAAAAGTATGAGATAAAGTGAAATCTTGCCGAAATGCAAGATATCTCTTTTATTGAGATGAATACGTTGCAACTACTGTTGCGTAGTGATGAGATTACTCGCTGATTATTTCCGTACATGTATTGGTCGTTGACCATATATATCTGTATGCATGTATATGTATTGTGTGAGAATCACACGCCAACGGTTTTCTTTTCTTGTTCCGTTAGGAAGACTCCATGGATAGTTTATCATTAAGGTCAGGAATTGCTCCCGTAGCTCGTGTGATGCTTTACGAAATCAAAGTTTGCTCACCAAAGAACAAGGGCAATACTAGAAAACAGAGATTGCTCACCGTCAAAGTTTGCTCACCGAAGAACGATGGCAATACTGTAAAACAGGGATTGCTCACCGTTGATGCGCGATGGGAATCGATGCGCCGTGGGAATCGATATGCCGTGGGAATCGATTACTTTGATTGATACGGGACTCATGGATTCGTACGAATAAGGTATCTACCATCTGGTAGCTTTGGTACTTATGGTCACGAAAGGAATTTAATATTGGATCGATTGGATCGATTCGTGTTGGATCGATTCGTGTTGCAGATCGATTGGGGTTGGATCGATTTGATCGATTCGTTTTGCAGATCGATTGGTGTTGGATCGATTCGATCGATTCGTTTTGCAGATCGATTCGTTTTGCAGATTGATTGGTGTTGGAGCGATTGGTGTTCAATCGATTCGTTTTGAAGATTGATTCGTTGCCGAGCGCCGGTGGAAGAGGAGCGTTTCCGTATGACTTTGCCGACGATCCTATTGAAATAATATATAATAAATGAACAAAATGGGTGAGTAGCTATTGATGTAGTACATAGAGTAAGTAATAAAAACAAAATAATATAATCTACATGCCGGTCGCATCGATGCTGACGTTGGTCCGATCGATGCCACACCTTCAGTGTCACCGTTGTTGCCGTCTGCTCCCGTTGTTGATGCTTTCGATTTGTTGATACGGTCTATTTGTTTGATTGCTTCAATCGTTACCGCTTGCTTCGATCGTTCCCTGCCTCTATTCGATGGTTTCCGGTTGACGAGGATTCGATGGTTGCTGCTTCCGATCCGCTGATTCGGTTTCGATTTGTTGCTTCTGATCCGGTCCTATCATGAAAATAAGAAGAAAAACAGAGAGGAAATACATTATCAGTAATGCCGGTGCTGGAGTGGAAGACCAATCAATTGCCGTAGCCGTTGCCGTTGCCATTGCCTATCTCTCTCATTCGTACCGTTGCTTGTTCCGTTGTTCCGACAATCGTCCCGATGAAAGAATTGTTGTTGTTGCTGCTGCGGTTGATTTGCAGCCTTTTTACTCCTCTGTCACGAAAAACAGTACCTCGTGCCTGTTGATATAGAAGCAATGGATGCAGATTTATTGCTCTCAAGACGTATATGTTTGGGTGATCAAGTCCAAGAACACTACTATCTATCGAGCAAACCACCTCTTCTCCAATGCGAGCTAATCAGGCTGTTATTTCAGACTAAAATATAAGAGCACGGATAACATGCCTAATACTGATAAAGAAGTATTATGTGGAATCCCACGTTCACCGACGGAGTGCCAAATAGCAACTCTACTCAAATAAGTTGGATGTCAGAAGGTTGATTATGAAGTGATGTTTTTTTTGTTGCGAGATAGAAAAAGTGATTTTTTTGTCTGGGGGTAGAAAAAGTGATTTCTTTTGTCCCGAGGTAGAAAATAAAATTACTGTGTGTTTGTGTGAGAGAGATTTTTTTTTTTTTCGCGTAAGATTTACTTTTTACTTTGATCAATCAATCGAAGTATCTAGTACATCATTTTGTAGTAGTGTAGAATCCTACACGTTTTTAGTACTAGATAATTTGTGCATACGAAAAAAAAACCATCTCGTACATACGAAAAAAAATTCAATCTCGAAAAAAAAAAATCAATCTCGTACGTACGAAAAAAAAAAAACCAATCTCGTACGTACGAAAAAAAAAATACTCAAGTTCGTTTAAGGTTGGAGATTGGCAGGATTCGTTGGGGTTTGGGTTAGAGTTTAGGGTTAGGGTTAGGGTGTAGGATTCTACGCGAGATGATTAATACACGCTTGTTGTCTTTAAATCAGGTGGGGTTTTTTGTTGATGAATGAGTTATATTTTGATTAGGGACTGGAAAGATTTGCATTGTGTTCAAATCTGGTGTGTTTTTGGGTTGATGACTGAGTTGTGTTCTGGTCGGGGACTGGCAGAATTTGCACTGTCTTCAAATATGGTGGGTTTTTGGGTTGATGACTGAGTTATATTTTGGTTGGTGATTGGCAGGATTTGCACTGTGCTCAAATCTGGTGGGTTTTTGGGTTGATGACTGAATTATATTTTGGTTAGGGACTGGAAAGATTTCCACTGTGTTTCAATCTGGTGGGTTTATGGGTTGATGAATGAGTTATATTTTGGTCGGGGATCGGCAGGATTTGCACTGTCTTGAAATCAGGTGGGTTTTTGGGTTGATGACTGAGTTATATTTTGGTCGGAGAATGGCAGGATTTGCACTGTGCTAAAATCTGGTGTGTTTTTGGGTTGATGACTGAATTCTATTTTGGTTAGGGACTGGAAAGATTTGCACTGTGTTCAAATCTGGTGGGTTTTAGGATTGACGATTCAATTATATTTTGGTTAGGGACTGGAAAGATTTGCACTGTGTTCAAATCTGGTGGGTTTTTGGGTTGACGATTGAATTATATTTTGGACAAAGATGGGCAGGATTTGAACTGTTTTCGAATCTGGTGGGTTTTTGGGTTGACAATTGAATTATATTCTGGTTAGGGACTGGAAAGTTTTGCACTGTGTTCAAATCTAGTGGGTTTTTGGATTGATGACTGAGTTATATTTTGGTCGGGGATTGACAGGATTTGAACTGTCTTCCAATCTGGTGGGTTTTTGGGTTGACGATTGAATTATATTTTGGTTAGGAACTGGAAAGATTTGCACTGTGTTCAAATCTGGTGGGTTTTTGGGTTGATGACTGAGTTTTAGTTTGGACGGGGATTGGTAGGATTTGAACTGTCTTCAAATCTGGTGGGTTTTAGGATTGACGATTCAATTATATTTTGGTTAGGGACTGGAAAGATTTGCACTGTGTTCAAATCTGGTGGGTTTTTGGGTTGATGACTGAGTTTTAGTTTGGACGGGGATTGGTAGGATTTGAACTGTCTTCAAATCTGGTGGGTTTTTGGGTTGACGATTGAATTATATGTTGGTTTGGGACTGGAAAGATTTGCACTGTGTTCAAATTTTGTGGATTTTTGGATTGATGACTGAGTTATATTTTAGTCGGGGATTGACAGGATTTGCACTGTGTTCAAATCTGTTATGTTTTGGGTATATGATTGAATTATATTTTGGTTAGGGACTGGAAAGATTTGCACTGTGTTCAAATCTGGTGGGTTTTTGGATTGATGACTGAGTTATATTTTAGTCAGGGATTGACAGGATTTGCACTGTGTTCAAATCTGTTATGTTTTATGGTTGAGGATTGAGTTATATTTTGGTCGGGGATTGGCAAGATTTGCACTGGCTTCAAATCTGTTCAATTTTTGAACTGATGACTGAGTTACTTTTTAGTCAGGGATTGAAATAATTTGCACTGTGCTCAAATCTCGTGGGTTTTTCAGTTGTTGGGAGACACAAAACATAAGAATACTGATCTACAAAGAAGAAAAGACGAAAACAAGCACATAACTTCACAGTACCCGACAGGAACAAACCATCATTAAAAGCAATATACCTCCCATGGATTTGGATGGTCAGGAAATCAATGACAATGCCAATACAACTGTGGGTACAGAGAAGACACTAGAAGGAAAAACAGAGTCAAAAACAATTTCTGTCATGCTAGAAGCAGCAATCGATACAGCACCCGACAGGAACAATCCTATCATGAACAGCAATTTATCGCCTGCCAACGCAGCAAGCGATACAGCAGCCGACAGGAAAAATCCCATCATGAACAGCAATTTATCGCCCACCAACAATCCTGCTTTGACGACACTAACTCCCATGGATTTAGAGGGTAAAGAAAGTAATGACAATGCCAATATAACTGTGGGTACGGAGAAGACACTTGAAGGAAAAATGGAGTCAAAAACAATTTCTGTCATGCTAGAAGCAGCAATCGATGACAATGGTAATGCCAATGTGAATGTCGGCATTGTTAAGGAAACACATTTAGAAAATATTGGACAGGACACGGTGAATTACAAAACGGTTGCAGGGACAGAGACGACAACAATTTCTGGTAATGACGCAACAGCAACAACAACAGAAATAGATGTGACGACAAATGAGACAACCCCACCGGACGACCACCAGATTGTTGAAAGGATGTCAGATAATCAAGAGACAAAGAATAAAGGGAAGCCAATCGGTTCAAAGAAAAAAAATGATCCTCTATCAAAATACAACAAACCCAATCTAGTGGAAATTAGAAAACTATCTAAAGAAAAAGCAATCAACATGATGTCTGGATCATGTAGTTATATCTTTCATGATAATGACAAGGAAGTACCATATGCGATGCCAACTTCGGTGATGAGTTTCATATGTAAATGTGGGCAAGTTATGGGCCATGCAAAAAAAGCAAGTAAACACTTACAAAACTGCCAATCCATGGAAGACACTGTCCCAAAATGCATACCAGATGAAATGAATTATAGAGCTGAATCTCGATATGCATGGTATCAGAACAAGCTTCAGTTGAAATTGAGTCTTAAACAAAAAACATTTGTCTGTATCTGTGGTGAGATGCATGGAATAACAGCTTTTTCCACTCATGCTAATGCCTGTCAATTTGCTGCAGAGTGCGTCAAGGAATTTGAGTTGAGGAATGCTACTCCTCAACCATTGAAATCTATGACAAATGGATCTTTTTCTAATGATGTTTTGCTTGAAATTTCTCAACCCAATCATTCAACATCTTACAAACGCATGAAATGTGAAGAAATGATAGATCACCCATTTGTTACTATGACGTTTGAAAGAGCTGCGTTTTATGTGCCAAAACTTGAAGATCCATTGTTTGCTACACAGTTGCAAATTGTTGATAGCATCCAAGCAAAAATTATGAAAAATTGGGATTTTTTCAAGTCAGTTGTTTCTAAGGCAAGGAAAACAGATCATTCCGCACAACCAATACAAGCATTCAGATATGAAATGCATCTGTCTTTCAGTCCAAAGCACCTAGCACAGAAACCGGCATGGAAAAAGTTTTGTGATAAAACTGGTTTTGAAATGCGTCATATGGTTTCTTTGTTAAAATTTATTGAAGAAACCACTATGAATATGTGTTTACCACGAACAATTCCAAAAGAAGAAATTCAATATTGGAAGGTTGCTACACCAAGCCTAATAATCACTGAAGTACGTGGTGATCAGGCCATGCACTTAGATTTGATGGGACATCGTTTTGAAAAACGATTTGGAATGCTGCTTACAGGAGGGCAGAGTACAACAAATGTGGTTGAACCAAGTCAAAAAGAAAAGGTTGGTTATAGAACAGTGATTGATCTCATTCAGAAAGGTTTTACATCTGTTCGGGCTTTGAATTGGATAAATATTCCAGATTCATTTTTTCAGAAAATCAAAAATATGGGAGAAACGGAAGAAGCCTTGGATGAATATTTTCAAACAGCATTTGGTGATTTATTCAGGATTATTCATGGTGAACGTCATGTCCAATGCGACAAAAATGAATCGATTACACCCAATCTGCTCGAAAATTTTGAATTCAAAGCAGCCAGACTCGTACGGTGTCCTTTGCTGTCTTTTTCTGAAATTCCAGGAGGAGTAATCCACGCTGGTAGTGGTTCATCCATAAACACGATCCGTATTTTGCTATTTTGGACTGCATATAACAAGACAAAAACAAAACAGTATGATGCTGGTTTACAGGTTACACTTCTGCAGAATATGGTTATGATTGCAGAGTCTGTTTGGAAACATATTGATGATTTGGACAAAGAATATATGATTCATCTACTCTACTATGCATATTACGTTTCAGCAGAAACTTACAAGCCTACAGCCTCTGGAATGTTTAGTCAAGGCAATTTTTCTGAGGTGCACACACTTGTTTCAAAATTTCACATTATATGTGAATGTGAATCAGATGCAGAGAAGAATCAAAAAATGACTGAATTGCTTTCCACCTATACTAAACGTTTGTTCAAGGTTCAATATCACCGTGAAGCAAAAAAACATAAAAGAAACTATAAGGAAAATTAAGTTCTTTTCCCCCACGACCCCCTTTTTGGGGGGTCTAATACGTGCAAAGGACAGATTACATTAAAAAAAATTAAATTTGTTTGTTAGATGTTAATTTCTCATTCCCTCTATGCTTTGAATTCATTTTGTGCGCGAGACATGCTCACACATACATCACATGCACATACATGACACGTGCCCCACGCATGGTATAATTGGAAGACACATGTTGAATAGTTTTTAGAGTACTTTTCACATCATAGTATCTTCAATTCGATCATTTTAATCAATTCCATTACTATGAAGTCCCAGGTTTGTGGAAAAATCTTTATTTTATTATCTATGATTAATCCAATTGACCTATTGCAAATTCCAAGGCAATCTTGTTTCATTGTTTTTAATCTATCACAACAGTGTTAAGTCCCAGGTTCTCAAAATTGTTTGACAGGATAACGTAGAATTAGCAGGCAAACAATCAATTTGGAATTACTTCACACACTACTGTGTGGATTTTGAAGGTATTTTGGTCCGTGCATTACCACTGCAATTTTTGCACACTTTTTTCAAGTTGGAAAACCCATCCTAATCACGATAAAATAAACACTTCAAATACAGCAGCATCTAATCAATCATTCCTTTCAATATGGCGCCAATGAGAAAGGCTGTAAACTCCATTGATGACTCTAAGAAAAAGACTGCCACTGTCACCAGAAAACCTCCATCTCCAGTTAAAAAAGAGAAAATCATTAAACCTAGAAAGTTGAGCAGCCCGCGAAAGTATCAGCAGAATGTGGTAGAAGTTTTCAAATTTTGCACGGATGATAGAATAATGGGTGCACAGCTTCTTAATGTTATGGGTGAAGCTGGTTTTGTGTTTCCTGTGTTGAAAGCAATCAGAGAAGGTAATTTGAACAAGTATCCTGAGCTAGGTCCTGATCATTTTGATGTGAGATGCACGGAAACTCTTATTCTGAGGGAATCACATGACACTAACAAAGCTCTAAAAGACACACCCACCAGCAAATATGGACATGTTGCTTTTGTTGCCTTCCCTAATCCTGACAGATACCCTACCATTGAAACACAGACTATGGAAGAATTCAGAAATTTGATCGTCAAGATTTTTTGTAGTGAAGAACAGAAAAATGCCGAAAAAACATTTCTTCCATTTTCTCCAACTCATATCAAAATCCCAAACAATGCCCCTCCTAATAGTTCCATTGACAAAATATTCAAGGATGATAGTACACATGCAATCTTTGAAACCTATCATTGTCCAGAAGAGGTGAAGACTCCAGAAGAGAAATATTCATACATCTGTGAGAATGATTTGTGGGACATCTTCACACGCAAAAACAATGGTGAATACAGCTACTATGCAACACGCTTTGTTGGCTTCCCTGTAGGACAGAACTATCAGGATTGAAGTATCATCTCCAGATTAACAGAAATCATGTCAATTACAAAGGGTCAATGCCACCTTATCAGAAGATTATCAGATTAAACCAAAAAGAATTATTGCATCAAAAACAATTGACATAATCGCATACCATCCCAAAACCAATTACATAACAAATACAAAAAAAACATAATATTCATCATCTTTTTCTCAACTGTCATAAATTGAAAAATCTAAATCAGCAAAGCATAACATTTGTGTACAAAAACAAAACATAAAAAGTCCATTCCCGTACCAAAAATTATAGAGATTTGAAGACAGTGCAAATCCTGTCAATCCCGGACCAAAATATAACTCAGTCATCAATCCAAAAACTCAACAGATTTGAAGACAGTGCAAATCCTGCCCATCCCCGACCAAAATATAAGTCAGTCATCAATCCAAAAACTCACCAGATTTGAAGACAGTGCAAATCTTTCCAATCCACGACCAAAATATAACTCAATCATCAACCCAAAAACTCACTAGATTTGAAGACAGTGCAAATCCTGCCCATCCCCGACCAAAATATAACTCAGTCATCAACCCAAAAACCAACCAGATTTGAACACAGTGCAAATCTTGCCCATCCCCGACCAAAATATAACTCAGTCATCAATCCAAAAATTCACCAGATTTGAAGACAGTTCAAATCCTACCCATCCCTGACCAAAATATAACTCAGTCATCAATCCAAAAACTCACCAGATTTGAAGACAGTGCAAATCTTTCCATCCCCGACCAAAATATAACTCAATCATCAACCCAAAAACTAACCATATTTGAACACAGTGCAAATCCTGCCCATCACTGACCAAAATATAACTCAGTCATTAATCCAAAAACTCACCAGATTTGAAGACAGTGCAAATCTTTCCAGTCCCTAACCAAAATATAATTCAATCATCAACCGAAAAACCCCACCAGATTTGAACACTGTGCAAATCTTGTCAATCCCTGACCAAAATATAACTCAATCATCAACCCAAAAACTCACCAGATTTGCAGACAGTGCAAATCCTGCCCATCCCCGACCAAAGTATAACTCAGTCATCAATCCAAAAACTCACCTGATTTGAACACAGTGCAAATCCTGCCCATCTCTGACCAAACTATAACTCAATCATCAATCCAAAAACTCACCAGATTTGAAGACAGTGCAAATCTTGCCAATCTCCGACCAAAATATAACTCAGTCATCAACCCAAAAACACACCAGATTTGAACACGGTGCAAATCCTGCCAATCATCAACCCAAGTGCAAATTTTGCCAATCTTCGACCTAACATTAACTCAGTCGACTATTAAAATATTGACCAGATTTGGCCCAAATTTATATCACAGGTACGTTAGGCAAGCAAATTGGAAATGTTTTCAACAATTTCAAATCTGTATGGCTCTGAATATCCAGTTTCTTACCTAATATCATTGATCATTTTCACTACAATATTCTGAAACAGGTTGATAATGCTTGTGACAACTCATGCCATTCAAAAAGCCTATGAAGAGGCATTTAAAGTAAAAAATAAATTGATTACTTTTTCTCAGGGAAAGTTCAAAGCAAAAATTTGCTGTATCTGTGACAGATTCATAAGAACAGGTGATGAAAAAAAACTTGACTTTAGTTCTCTAGCACATCCATATGTTAGAGATTATCTTCACAAGAAGAAAATCAAGTGGGACAAGATGCCATTTAAATTTGCTTCTGTGTCAGTTAGGAACCAAGTTCTGAAGCAATACACACAAAAATGTATCAATGGGAGAAGAATAATCCACAATCAACAAATTAAATTCAATGATTTCATTTTGTCACCAAAGACATATGCTATCAAGCCTTCTAATGATAGAGATGCTATTTTCCAATTTGGGTGCTGCAGCCAATGCTATAATGGTATTGAGAGCATGAAAAAGAACAATAATAAACAAGCCAAGCTTCCAAAATATGCTATAGCAAATGAACTCTTGCATGGATATCCTCCTAACGAACTATTAGATTTGACAGCAACAGAACTTGCCATTATCTCAGATGTGAGAATCAGCCAACACATATTTCATTTCCATGCTGGACAGCATCAAATGATTAAAGGGTATCACTTTTTGAGAAGAAACAATTTGGAATATACAAGTGGTGTTATCAACTATCTGGAATCAATTGGGAAGAATCAAATCCAAGTGATCCTAACAGGATCATTCACTAACCAACAAAAACTGGCAGTAAAAAAGAAAATGGAGTTCCAGAATACAAAAAGTGAAAAAAGCCTTGCATTGGATGAAACAAAATATGGGTTACCTTGAGGATGAAAACATAAATGATACTCATATCATTTTAACTCTTTTTGTTGACAAGACCAATCAAATACCATCTTCGAACTCAAACATTGAACAACAATTTGAAATGCATGTCATCTTTCCTGATGAGAATCTACCTAGCACAACCAATGGAGGATTTGACACAGATAAACATTTCAAGGACCACTGTATAGAAGATCTCATTGACAAGAATGCCACCATGATCTGTAGAACATCAAACAACATACTGAAACATTATGAAGGGAACAATTTCTTGCGTTCTTTCCCACTTCAGTTTCCATATGGCATTGGATCTATTGATGTGGATGGAGAAGAGAGAATGAGTCCTGATTATCTGAAATATTTATCAGAGTTATCATCACCATGCTTTCATCAGGGTGAATTTGTAGCAGTTATGTACAATTTTGTACAAAGAGTCAAAATGGTGAAACATTCCTATTTAAAAACAACAAAAAACCTGAGGTGCAACTTTTCACAGCTTGACCCAGTTCAACTCAAACAAGCATCAATCAATTTTCTAGATGGAAATGTGGTGCCAGAAACAAATGAAGATTTTTTTCTATCTAAAATAAGGGGAGTAACAAGTTCAATGGGAAATACAAATGCAGCTTCTGATATTGCTAGAAAGAAAATGTTTCAACTGATGGCACATTATGGATTGCCTTGCATTCTATTCACCATCACTCCAAATGATTCAATCAATTTTAGGATTAGAGTGATGTCAAAATCCAAGGATGAAGAAGTTACTTCTGAGGATTTCCCAGATCTTTTTAAGCGAGAACAACCACCCATTGATGATTGCGATCTTTTTCAGTTTGTGACAGAGTGCTCATCGATAAGAACAACATATCCAGGTATTTGTGCTATTGAATTTGAAAATATTTTGGAAATAACCATCAAGTTCATATTGGGATGGGATAACAAGGAAGGTAACATCAAAGATATGGGTTTATTTGGAGATTTAGAAGCATATAGTGTTGCAGTTGAAGAACAAGGACGTGGCACTCTGCATGCACATTTTGTTTTGTGGATAAATAAATGGAATGATCTGCTACAAGATTTGCATACGGAGGACAAGCAAGATGGGGCAATAGAGACCATGAAACACTATGCACAAAACATACTGACAACAAAATTGTTTCAGAACTTTGATTCTATTCAGTGCAGGAATCCTGAGTGTTTGAGTTTGGTTTCAGAATCTTTTGAGAAATGCACAGAACAGGATTTAAGGAGATTGAGACTTAAACATGGTCACACATCACTGGGTGACAAAGCAATTTTCAAATGCAGAGCCTGCTCTAAACTTTACACAAGTGAAGATTTGGCGCGTGAAAGTTTAGATTTCCTCAAAAGTATACCAACATCAAATGAAACTGGAGAACAATATTTCATGTATCACAAGTTTTGGAATGGTGTGACTAAGCAATCAAAATGTCAGGTGACAATGGAAATGGCATTGCATAAAGAAACTGCTGCCCAAATTAAAAGTGGTCTTTTCCCGCGCCTTGGATCAATGAAATACAAAAAAAACCTTCACATTGTTAATTTGCTACGCAATTTGCATGCCTCAACACATGCAAGCTCATGTCACAAAAAGGACAAAAATGGTGAATGTAGGTTCAGGCTCCCGCTTCCTGCTTGTGACGAAACAAAGATACATTTTGAAGATGAAGAATTAACATCATTTGATTGGACAGGCAAATGCAACAAGAAACAATTGTTTGTCTGGGAACATGAGAGAACACATCAGGATTGTTTTGCCAATTCAAACAATAGTATTGTAAGTTCTATTTTTCAATGCAACAACAATGTTATTTGGGGGGTGGATGGTGCAGGGATTTATTACCTTACATGTTATGCCTCAAAAAGTACACAAAAGGATGATAAAGAAAAGATCAGTGCAGTTGCAGAAAAAGTAATCAAACAACTTGGTGAACAACAGAGACAAGAAAATGAAAATGTCACAATGAATGATGAAGAACATGATGAACCAAACACAGTAAACCACAGAAATGACTCTACAGCACAACTAAATGAAACAAATGAAGAAGATGATCTGATGAGGGAAAAGGTTGGAATAAGAGCTATTCTAAATGCATTGTTCAAAGTGACACAAGATAACATCACTTCAGCACCAATGGCTGCCTACCTGACAAGAAGAAACCATACAAGATTTAGGTTCTCAGAAGAGTTTTCAACATTGGTGTTGAGCAATTATATTGAGAATGATCATGTTGTTGATGGTGTTCTAAAACTGAAAGAAGCCAATGAAAGAAGCCAATGAGGAAGGAATTTAATAGACTTGCCAGTTTATTTATCAAAAGTTGCAAATTATATTTGCAGACCAACAAAACTAGAGGGTGTGTGTCTTTATGATTTTGCATCAAAGTATTATACAAAAATGAAAAGAAGTAGGACAACGCTGAACTTTACGGATAACCATCCCTCAAAAAACCATTCATTTTGTGATGAATACAAAAAACCTAAACTTCCAGGTATCTGTCACTATGATTTGAAATCGACATCAAACTTTAGGAACAAACAAATTAGGGATTTTGTCCCACAGCATGAAAATGAAGAACACCAGGAAATTGCTTTAGCAATGGAAGATTATGCTAAAAGAGCAAGTGTGTTATTTTCTCCATTCAGAAAGCTTTCTGACCTCCAATTGAATTCCAAATATCTTCCCTATTTTCAATCTTTTTTAGCAAATGGTTTGCTAAAACAAGAGCATCAGAATATTTTGAAGAATATTCAAAGGACACATAACAGCTTGATGGGTGGACGTGCAAAAGATGCACTAGAGAGAGTGACCTTACCACCAGATACTAGGTGGACACATGATGAATCAGATGCAGAAGACAACAACAGAAATAATATCAACATCTTGGATGAATTGGATCTATTTGGGAACACAGTTTTAGGATTGGATGATGACAACTGTTTTAGAACGAGTCATAATCTATTTTCCTTCAACACATCAATCATTACTAAGGCAGGAAGCAATCATTGTGGACACAATTTGATTAAGGCACCAAATATTGACCAAACAAAAACAATATTTTGTTCAGCTTCTAGAGTATCATTAATGGAAGATGGTGAAGATACAGATATGGGCAGGGAATGGCATGAGCTTGACATCACAAACATGATTAAAGTGATGGTAACACACCATACTGTTGTTACAAATGAAGAGATCACAAACTTATCTGCCACAGGTACTTGTGAAAACATGATTGAATATGGTAAAGAGATATTCAATGGTGACAAACATCAAATGATAGCATTTGTATACATTGTCTCTGGATTTGTACTGAGAGTTTATGAAAAACAAAAGAAAAATGGAATGCAAAAAACAAGAAACACAAGGAGAAGATTATCTGGTGAATTGGGAAGACTTGCACCATTCAATGAATTTGGTGAGGAGGAAGAGAACGATAATTTTGACTCATCTATTTCAAGGCGTGACAAGATCAACTTCAGTACAACAGTTCAGATGTTGAAAGAAATGCATGAACATAGACAACAATCCATAGCATTTCTATCAGGTGCAGGTGGTACAGGGAAAAGTCGCGTGATCAGAGCAATTCTGTCTTATTGCAAGGAATTCTGTGAAAATTTAAACATCAAGTTTACAAGGCAAACAATTGTTGTTACAGCTTTAACTGGATGTGCAGCAGTGTCAATTCATGGTAGTACTCTTCATAGTGCTTGCCACATTCCAGTGAAAGAGAACGATTCATCCCTTGAAAAATTAAGTGAATTCAAAGAAGATTGGGTTGACACAGAAATGATCATTATTGATGAAATATCCTTTGCAAATTATTCATTGTTAAACAGGCTGCATAAAACATTAAATGAATTGAAAGATGCTCCAAGAACAAATACATTGTACGGTGGTATCAATGTACTCTTTGCTGGAGATTTCAATCAGCTACCTCCCATAAATGGAACCAAAATATATGATGAGCAATATACAACAATGTTCAGGGATGCTGTCAATGTGAAGCTGGAATTAAAAACAAACCACAGGTTTCAGGAAGATGCATCATATGGAAAATTGTTAGAAAGAATTTTTAAAATTGGGCTTAGTGAAGAAGATGCTAAGCTTATCAACTCAAGGAAAGTGATTGAGAGTGATTCTTTACCAATGGCAATATCTTATGCTGTAGCAAGAAACAAAGACAGGTGTGCAATCAATGATGCAATTTTTGCCCTTCATTTACAACAAACCCATTCCAAGAACATTCAAGACCCTATTCCCTTGCACACCATATGCATTCAAGCATCCAATGTTGAATACAAATATACCAAAAGCAGAAAAGATTACAAGGCCTTTCCAGATAAAGGAGATATATTTTACAGTTGTTGCTCTGATGCAGATGTTACAGAAAGAAGAGGAAGTACACATGTTGATCCATTTCTAAAGCTATATATTGGTTGTCCCATCATGATAACAAGCAATATATCTGTTGAAGAATCTATAGCTAATGGTACAATGTGTGAATTTAAAGGTTTGATTTTGAAACAAGAGATGAACAGGTTTGAAGCCCTTGAGAGTGTTGTGATCAATGGCTATTATGTCAATTGCATTGATGCTGATAAAATTGAATCTATACAAGTTATTCTTACAGATACCAATACTCCAGAAGAACAACCCATATACAACCTCAAATTGCCCGAAAAAGATATTTATGCCTTGTGCAAGTATCCTTCTCTGTTTAGTGAGCACATCAGTCACAAATCATCAAGACAGAATTTGAGCGTCAAACTCAAACAATTCCCTCTCAACATTTCCCATGCTAGAACTGTGCATAAATTACAAGGGCGTTCCATAGACAATATTTTGGTTTCAAGTTGGAACTATAGGATGCAACATTGGATATATGTTGTTTTATCAAGGTGTAAAACATTGAATGGATTGTACTTGAGGGATGAGATAGATCATACCAAAGTCAAGGGAATGTGTAAAGAAATTAAAAATTTCTATGATGAATTCCAGAAGGAAAAACAACCACCATCAGTGTTGATTGAAAAAGTTACCAATAGTTCCTAACAATAGTAAATCCTGCCCGTTCACAACCACAATATCACTCAGTCATCAACCCATAAACACACCAGATTTAAAGAATATAACTCAATCCTCAACCCAAAAACTAGCCAGATTTGAACACAGTGCAATTCTTGCCAATCCAGGACCAAAATATAACTCAGTCATCAACCCAAAAATTCACCAAATTTGAAGACAGTGCAAATCCTGCCAGTCCCTGGCCAAAATATAACTCAATCGTCAACCCAAAAACTCACAAGATTTGAAGACAGTGCAAATCCTGCCCATCCACGACCAGAATATAACTCAGTCATCAATCAAAAAATTCACCAGATTTGAACACAGTGCAAATCCTGCCCATCCCCGACCAAAATATAACTCAGTCATCAATCCAAAAACTCACCAAATTTGAACACAGTGCAAATCCTGCCCATCCCCGACCAAAATATAACTCAATCATCAACCCAAAAACTCACCAGATTTGCGGACAGTGCAAATCCTGCCCATCCCCGACCAAAATATAACTCAGTCATCAATCCAAAAACTCACCAGATTTGAAGACAGTGCAAATCCTGCCCATCCCCGACCAAAATATAACTCAGTCATCAATCAAAAAATTCACCAGATTTGAAGACAGTGCAAATCCTGTCAATCCCCAACCAAAATATAACTCAATCATCAATCCAAAAACTCACCAGATTTGAAGATAGTGCAAATCGTGCCAATCCCAGACCAAAATATGACTCAATCATCAACCAAAAACTCACCAGATTTGAAGACAGTGCAAATGTTGCCAGTCCCCGACCAAAATATAACTCTATCATCAACCCAAAAACTCACCAGATTTGAAGATTGTGCAAATCTTGCCAGTCCCCGACCAAAATATAACTCAGTCATCAACCAAAAAACTCACCAGATTTGAAGACAGTGCAAATCCTGTCAATCCCCAACCAAAATATAACTCAATCATCAATCCAAAAACTCACCAGATTTGAAGACAGTGCAAATCCTGCCCATCCCCGACCAAAATATAACTCAATCATCAATCCAAAAACCCACCAGATTTGAACACAGTGCAAATCTTTCCAGTCCCTAACCAAAATATAACTCAGTCATCAACCCAAAAACCCACCAGATTTGAACACAGTGCAAATCCTGCCAATCCCAAACCAAAATATAACTCAGTCATCAACCCAAAAACCCACCAGACTTGAACACTGTGCAAATCCTGCAAATCCCCAACCAAAATTTAACTCAATCATTGACCCAAAAACCCACCAGATTTGAGCACAGTGCAAATCCTGCCCATCCCCGACCAAAATATAACTCAGTCATCAACCCAAAAACCCACCAGATTTGAACACAGTGCAAATCTTTCCAGTCCCTAACCAAAATATAATTCAATCGTCAACCCCAAAACCCACCATATTTGAACACAGTGCAAATCCTGCCAATCCCAAACCAGAATATAACTTAGTCATCAACCCAAAAACCAACCAAAAGAGTTTTTTTTTTTTTTTTTTTGCCGTAAGATTTTCGATTGATCGATCGAAGTAGAGGATACTTCTAGTACATCATGTAGAATTCTACATGATTTTGTACAAGTTTAGAATTCTACATGTTTTTAGTACTAGATAATTTTCGGTACTGAATCTGCGTAGGTTTCTACACAGAAATATGTTTACACCTTACTAGATAATTTTCGGTATTGAATCCGTGTAGGATTCTACGCGAGTAGATTTCTACACGTTTTTAGTACATCAATCAAAATCATCAATCGTTCAACATTTCGCACCTCGGTTTGTTGGCTTTTTCGATCGAACTTGCCCCCGACAGCTACTCGTACTTAGGTGATCTGCCGGTACCAGTATCGATTCGTATGAGAGTACAATATTTCTCGCACCTCTTTGCACTTCGGTGGCATTGTTGAAAACAGGGAAAAGTTTCGCACCTCGGTCATGTTGTTTTTCTTTTTCTTCCAATGTACCGGTAGTCCGACTCATTCATGTACAAATTGTACCAAATCTAAAAAGTCCGATTGTATTTCTCACCAACTCTCTCATCTGGCAAAGATGACGACTACAGAAAAAATTCGATTCGTGCCGATGATGACGACGATGAGAATTGTATGATTTTTATCTGTATTCAGGTTAAATCGTATGGTTACTTGCAACCAAAAAAATGAGAGTTTGCTACCATAAAAATGAACGCGCGCCACTAGATATTACTATTGCTTTTAGAAGAAGCATCTCATTTCCATAAATAAATGTTTGGCTAAGCTTTTTAGCGATTTTTAGTCATAGCGTTTGTACCAAGTCTACTTGTTAAAAACAGATTTTTTTAATATTTCTTCATATTTTCCCCCCCCCAAACCCCCCCATACACTCCGTCTAGAAGGTTACGTTGTCAACTCTTAGGATTAGGGTTAGTGTTTAACGTTCAACTAACAACTCCACCAATTATTGGTGACCATCGTTTTGTAAAGAAACAGATAGAGGTAATTCAGCTAATTCTATCAATGGAAGAATTTCTTAAACACGGTCGAATGAAATATGGTTCCTTAAAGAATCTCCCAAAAACAATTGTTCACTTTATCAATTGTATAAACTCAACATGTCACAGGAAAGGGATGGGAACAAAACTAATCAAGAATCACCTGTACTTTCACGTACCAGATTATATCTCTTTATGGGGGAGCCCTGCAGGCTGGGATAGTGCTCCGAATGAGTCTCACCATAAAACAGAGATTAAAGCTCCTTCCAAGAACAAGCAAGGTAATGCTGCATCACTAATCGGTCAAACGGCGAAGCGAAAGTCCAAGAAAATGATGCTAAGCCAGGCAACATATCACTTCAACTTGAATCCGCCTGATCCTCCTCCAATTGAACACCCTGATGGTGGCGGTTCTCATTTTCAAATAATGAGAACCGAGAATGGGGAATCAACAATGAAGTGGCTTCGTTCTACAAACAAAACCAAACCATTTTTTCCCTTCTGACATACTCGACTTTGTTTGTGATTCTGTACTACCTTTATTGGAGAATCCTTTGCACATTTTTGGAGTTACAGAGCACAACCGTTTCGATGTTGCTTGTGGTTCTAATTTTATATTTCGCTCGCATCCTTCATATAGATCGGACAGTTCTCTGCTCAACTCCGTCTGGATGGATTGGTGTTTGATGAAATTGGACTTTGATTTAAATAACAATCCCAAGCTCATACCGTGCCATCTGCTATGCTTTTTAACTGTACAGAATTTGAAGCAGCCATTCAGTAGTATTGGTGGCTATCCAATTGATACAAACGGAATGTATGCTGTGGCTCGTCGGTTTCAAGATGAGCCAAAGAAAACAGCTTCTGAATTTGTCCAACGTGGGAGCCTGATGAATTCACTGTACCTATTTCATGTCGACACTATTCATTCTGAGCTGGCAGTTGTCCCAGAGCAAGGAAAAGATGGCTCCATAACCAATTGTGATTGGCTAGTGATATCAAATCGTATATCGAGGCTCGATTTCTTTGAAAGCAAAAATGCTGCTACACCACCGTCTTATGAATGTTTGTACAACGCATGCACACTACAGGACGACATCCAGTTGGAACCATTTGAGATGGCATTGAATGATAACGAATCCAGTGATTCTCTATCCAGTTCAGAGAGCGATAGTTTGGACAGCAGTTCCAATTGAGTAGCGATGGGGAATGTAACGGCTAACTTTAAACTAGTGTTTAATATTACTATAGAGGGTTAGCTCTAAGCACAGTTTTGCAAGATACATAGGCGCTCATAATTTAACAGCCTTCGTATTTGGGATTCGAACAGCTATGTAATACTAATGGATTGAACAATAGAGTATCTCCAGAACGCAACGGCACTTTGATATGGTACGTTGGGAAGACAAAATAATAAATCACCTCGTCAGCAGACACTTCCGCCGGAGCAATGACTGTCAAACGAGTGTAGTACATGTCATCGTCCACATGGCATCTAGAATGGTAGTTGCGACCGATCGAAAATGCTAAGGCCTGCTGCCCAATTGCATTTAGCTTTGTACAAGACAGAATCTGAGACAACACATCCATTTCCTCTTCAACAAACGGTTCCACGTCAATTAAACTATGATGCATATGCTTCACATTTTCAACTGTTGTCTCTTCTAGCTCTAGTTTGATGCTGGGATCGACATGACTTTTGAAAACATACTCAACAATATTTGAATCCAATCTTTCTGGTCAAATTCCAATGATAGCATAATCATCATTGATACTGCCCCGCTTCACCCCTCTTCCAACGGTTGGTTTTGCTCCAACAATGGCAGGAGCAAACTGTCTCAACAATTCGATATTATTTTTGGAAGCAAGGTGTCGTTCCGCAAAATGGCGTGAAACTTTGGCAAAAATTCGCAATGATGATTTGGAATGATCAAACGCAAGAATATGCTCATCCTTTGTACTATCCAATGTATTGTAGTTTTCGATTGACAAAGCCTGTCCTGGTTGATACTTCTTCTTTCCGCCTGTCTTGCCACCCCAATCTGTCTCCATGTATTTACCTGCCACGGCAGCGGTACTGGATTTATTTTTCAGCGCTATTTTACGGACGCCATCTTTGCCAGTTGAACGCCTATTCCTTTCCTTCTTCATCGGTTTTATCAGAGACAAGTTCGTATAAGTTTCGTGGCTCTTTGACACCGGTGCAGCAATCCTCAGAAAGTTGGAAGACATTTTCTGTTTACTTCTTTTCTCATGTTTCCTATTTGCTTTTTGCTTCCTTCCTCGTGCTGGCAATTGCTTTCCATTCGTTGTGGTTGATTTCATTCTTGCCGAGACGAATTGCCATTGGAGGACGATCGATTGGTGGTACGTATCGATTGGTGTTGCGGATCGGTTGCTGTTGCAGATTGATTAGTGTTGCTGTTGCGGATCGATTGGTGTTGCAAATCGATTGGTGTTCCGGATCGATTGTTGTTCCGGATCGATTGGTGTTGCCGATCGATTGGTGTTGTTGCGGATCGATTGGTGTTCCGGATCGATTGGTGTTGCCGATCGATTGGTGTTGTTGCGGATCGATTGTTGTTGGATCGATTGGTGTTGCCGATCGATTGGTGTTGTTGCGGATCAATTGGTGTTGGATCGATTGTTGTTGCAGATTGATTGGTGTTGTTGCGGATCGATTGGTGTTGTTGCGGATTGATTGGTGTCCCGGATTGATTGGTGTTGGATCAATTGGTGTTGCCGATCGATTGGTGTTGTTGCGGATCGATTGGTGTTGGATCGATTGGTGTTCCGGATCGATTGGTGTTCCGGATCGATTGGTGTTGGATCGATTGTTGTTGCAGATTGATTGGTGTTGTTGCGGATTGATTGGTGTTGCCGATCAATTGGTGTTCCGGACTGATTGGTGTTGGATCGATTGGTGTTCCGGATCAATTGGTGTTGCCGATCGATTGGTGTTGGATCAATTGGTGTTGTTGCGGATCGATTGGTGTTCCGGATCGATTGGTGTTCCGAATCGATCGGATTGATTGGTGTTCCAGATTTCTATTCGATCGTTCCCTGCTTGCTTCTATTTTATCGTTCCCGGTTGCTTCGATCGTTCACGGTTGCTTCGATCACTTTGCGGTTCGATCGTTCATGGTTGCTTCTATTTGATCGTTCCCGGTTGCTTCTATTCGATTGTTCCCGTTTGCTTCGCTCGTTCACGGTTGCTTCGATCACTTTGAGGCCCTCTGCCGCTCGTTGCTGTTGCCAATGTTTGTGGAGCGCCGGTGGAGGAGGAGGAGCGATTCGATGCCAATGATTTGTTGCCTAGTCTACAATTCGTTGGCGTTGTTGCCTAGGGGTTGCGCCGGTGGAGCCGGACGATTCCGACAATGATTCCGGCGACGTTGGTGGAGCGCCGGTGGAGGAGGAGGAGCGATTCGGGTGGAGCGACGGTGGAGGAGGAGGGGTTGCGCCGGTGGAGGTTGTTGCTGTTGCTGATCTATGACAACATATAATAATTGAACAAAATGGGTGAGTATCTAGTGATGTAGTAGTGTAAATAATAACAGCAGAAAAATATAATCTACATGCCACTAACCAAGACTGTTGGCGTCCGATTGATTCGATGCTGACGCCGACACCTACTTTTGTTGTTGCCTTTGATTCGTCCGATCGATTCGATGCTTACGATTTCAAGAGAAGAGTTGCCGCACCTACAGGGAACAAGACGTCACACCTCCAGTGACACCAGGAAAGATTCGCTGACCGATCCGTTGTTTTCTGATCTGTTGTTTCCAATCCGGTCCTATGAAAATAGGAAGAAAAACAGAAGGGAGGAAATACATTATCAGCAATGCCGGAGGCATTATACTAATCATTGTCTATCTCTCTCATTCGTACCGTTCCTTGTTCTGATTCGTTTTACCGTTGCCACCAATACGTTGTTACCGCCAATACGTTGCCGCCGATACGTTGAATCCTTCCTTGATGTCCTGCTGTCAAATCGTTGTTGCCAATAGTACGTTGTTTTGTCGATCGTTATTCTTGCTGCTGCCGTAGATTTGAAGACTTCTTACTCCTATGTCACGAAAAACAGTATCTTGTTCCTGTTGATATAGATGCAATGGGAGGTTTGTTGCTTTCAAGACGTATATGTTTGTGGGCCAATTCAAACAAAAATGTCTATCCAGCCATTCCCCTCTTATCCAATGCTAACTACTTCTTTTGCAGTACAAGGCTGTTATTTTGGACTGAAATATCTGAGAACGGATCGTTGTGCTCGGTGAAGAGGGTCGGATCCCACGTTCTCGGACGGAGTGTTGATTGCAAGAACCAACACTCTACTCAAATAAGTCGGATGTAAGAAGGCAGATTATGAAGTGATTGTTTTTTTTTGTCGCGAGGTAAAAAAAGTGATTTTTTGTTTGTCGCAAGGTAAGAAAAGATTATTACTGTTTGTGTGGGAGAGATTTTTTTTTTCGTCGCGAGGTAGAAAAAAATCATGGATCGATCGAAGTAGAGGATACTTCAATCTTCTGTAGAATTCTACATGATTTTGTACAAGTGTAGAATTCTACACGTTTTTAGTGGTAGATAATTTTCAGTACTCAATCTGTGTAGGTTTCTACACGAGAAGATGTTTACACCTTACTAGATAATTTTCGGTACTGTATCCGTGTAGGTTTCTACGCGAGTAGATTTCTACACGTTTTTAGTACTTCATAATTTTCGTTACTCAATCCACATAGGTTTCTACACGTGTATGTTTCTACCTGTTTTTAGTACTAGATATTTGCGGGTGTTGAATCGATGTAGGTTGACAAAAAGCTAAACACATGGTGGATAACTGGTATTGAGGTCCTTGGTTGGATGTAAATGCTAGTACATGGTACAGGGGGGTAAAGAACAAATAATTACTGAATTTGCGAACTGGATGTAACCCTAACCATATTGGGAAAAACTTTGAATGGCAAACATGAGGGTATTTTTCGTGCAATTCTAGGGCACAAACTGAGTTATTGGGTAATGACTACAACAATATCTGGTCCAAGCCATGAATACATTCATCATGACTCATCAAATACATATTGGGAACAACTTTGTCACACAGAATGCCCAAAATGTTGTGGGTTGACTCTCCAAATGGAAAAGATGAGGGTGTTTTTGGTTCAATTCCAAGGCACAAACTAACTTATTGGGTAAGGACTCAAAAACTATCTGGTCCAACCGATGAATACATTCATCATGACTCATCAAATGCATATTGGGAACAACTTTGTCACACAGAATGGTGGAAATGTTGTGGTTTGACTCTCCAAATGGCAAACATGGGGGTATTTTTGATGCAATTCCAGGACACAAACTAACTTATTGGGTAAGGACTCAAAAAGTATCTGGTCCAAGCCATGAATACATTCATCATGACTCATCAAATGCATATTGGGAACAACTTTGTCACACAGAATGCCCAAAATGTTGTGGTTTGACTCTACAAATGGCAATCATGGGGGTATTTTTGGTGCAATTCCAGGGCACAAACTAACTTATTGGGTAATGACTCAAAAAGTATCGGGTCCAAGCCATGAAAACATTGATCATACCTCATCCAATGCATATTGGAAACAACTTTGTCACATAGAATTCCCAAAATCTTAAGGTTTGACTCTACAAATGGCAAACATGGGGGTATTTTTGGTGCAATTCCAGGGCACAAACTAACTTATTGGGTAATGACACAAAAAGTATCTGGTCCAAGCCATGAATACATTCATCATGACTCATCAAATGCATATTGGGAACAACTTTGTCACACAGAATGCTAGAAATGTTGTGGTTTGACTCTCCAACTGGCAAACATGAGGGTATTTTTGGTGCAATTCCAGGGCACAAACTAACTTATTGGGTAATGACTCAAAAAGTATCAGGTCCAATCAATGAATACATTCATCATGACTCATCAAATGCATATTGGGAACAACTTAGTCACTCAGAATGCCCAAAATGTTGTGGTTTGACTCTCCAAATGGCAAACATGAGGGTATTTTTGGTGCAATTCCAGGGCACAAACTAACTTATTGGGTAAGGACTCAAAAAGTATCTGGTCCAAGCCATGAAAACATTGATCATACCTCATCCAATGCATATTGGAAACAACTTTGTCACATAGAATTCCCAAAATCTTAAGGTTTGACTCTACAAATGGCAAACATGGGGGTATTTTTGGTGCAATTCCAGGGCACAAACTAACTTATTGGGTAATGACACAAAAAGTATCTGGTCCAAGCCATGAATACATTCATCATGACTCATCAAATGCATATTGGGAACAACTTTGTCACACAGAATGCTGGAAATGTTGTGGTTTGACTCTCGAAATGGCAAACATGATGAGGGTATTTTTCGTGCAATTCTAGGGCACAAACTGAGTTATTGGGTCATGACTCCAAAAGTATCCGGTCCAAACTATGAATACATTTATTATGACTCATCAAATGCATATTGGGAACAACTTAGTCACTCAGAATGCCCAAAATGTTGTGGTTGGACTATCCATATGGCAAACATGAGGGTATTTTTGATGCAATTCCAGGGCACAAACAGTCTCGTCATTTGGTAATGACTACCAAAGTTTTTGTACCAGGCAATGAATGCATATCACATGACTTACGAAATGCATGTTGGGAACAACTTTTAAATGCATATTGGGAACAACTTTGCCACACACAGTACAGACAATGTTGTGGTTTGTAGATACAAATGGCACACAAGACAGTACGGTATGTTAGGTGCAGTCTACAAGATTCTACGTGTGACTAGAGGATGGAAATACATAACCTTAGTGTTATCAAAAGTTTCCCTTCTGAAAAAATTATGGCGCGGGAGGGCTGGCTGCAACAGGTACGTGATCTACTTCTACAAATATATAACAGCGCGCCCAAGCCAGACAACAAACAGAAGAAGTTAGGGCAAACAACATAGTACAGAACACACGGAAAAACTCTACACACAAAACATCGTACACATACTACACAAAACACCGTACACACACACACACACACACACACACGACACACACAACACACACAACACAAAACACCGTACACAACCCGACAAAATTATTAGTACACACACATAACCACACAAAAAGAAACACATGATTCTTGATCGGCACCGTATTCAGAAAATAAAATACAAAAAATATGAATGCTATCGGAAGGACACGACGAAGCAAAAAATCCGAGGGGAAGACCCTTCGAAACAACAAAACCATCCGGCCCGGTGATCATCAAAATACAGGGGACAACAACGGTAAGAAAAAAGAAGAGTGAAAACAAACACCGCAATTACTAACAAAGTGTGTAACAGTAATACCAGAACTATGAACGCATCAAAGGGCAACAGTACAAAAAATGATACCGACAACACAATTTCTACTACTACAAACACGGAAGAACAAAACACCATCAACCAGAGTAAGGAACCAGCACTGAGCATTACCAACACAACCACCACTACAGTAACGAACCAACAGAAAGAAGGAACAAAAACCAATGTGGTAGAGAAAACATCTAACGGAGAATGCTACGATTTAGAGGATGTTGCGGAACGTGTCATGAAAAAAATCCAATATGACAAATTGGCACAGGAAGTGGCAAAACACTTACGGCAACAAGAGAGAGAACCACATATAGGGGTGGGAAAGGTAGTAATGGTACCTAAACAAACGGAGGCAACCATGCAGGGAGAGGGGACTGATAATGCCGGCGGCACAAGAGAACGAGCAGTAAGTACAATTACAGATGAATATGGGCTTATAACAGACAACGATATGCTTAAGGCTTTGAGTGATATGACTGAAACAGTGGACAAGCAGCTAAGGGATTACGTCAAAAACATTGGTACCACAACATGAAGTTCCCTACCAATGACAAGGTAACGGCGCATGTAATACAAAGAGCTGTTCAATCAAGTGCGGTTATGAAGCCACCAAATATTCCACTTGCTTCATTCTGTTCCTTTTACAGGAAACGAGTAGGGACAGTACTGACTGCATTGAGGCACAACTCACAAACATTAGCGAGAAAAAACTGGATAGGTAAATACAGGTTGGGGAATTGGTTGTTGAAATTAGGAATTTTGGAATCTATTTTTGGTCCGACAACACTAACATGCTGCCCGTTGATACTGATGATACTTCCGTACAGACAATTACAGAAAAGGTCGAGTCCCTATCACATTCCCTGGTACTGTTGCAGTTATTGAAGACACAGAATATGAGGACACAGGTATTTTAAACCCTCAATACAGAACATACAAAGACGCGGAAAATGAAGATTTTTATTATTTTGTTACAAGAATCATGTCGGCAATCAATCCGACAAATTCCAATTTCAAACAACGGAAGGAGAGGCACTTGCTGAGTGATATATTTACTATAGCAGATGAAGCATTTGCATTGATACTGATCTACAATGAGCATCATGTATGGGTGAACCAGCAGCGGCGAAAGGGTGATGCTAGGATTGGAAGTTCCCACGTGTTCCTGGGCGTATCAGTTGTTATTGTTTTGGGCCTATCCTGGGCTCGTCGTTGTGCCGACACTACACTTAGGGGTTCTCGGGTTCCTATGCGTAGTAGGTCTTGTATATCACGTAGGGCCTCATTGATTTGTGTTCCTTGTCACACATACGGTATTGGTGGATGGGGCATATCAACTACCTCTTTTAGGTCCCAGAGAATCATAAGTAGTTGATCAGTTGACGAGGTATGGGGCATGTCTGTCTTGGGGAAGAAGGCTACTGTGTTGCTCGCTCTGGTAGTGCAACTGGCTCCTCCAATGCATGTATAGTTCCTATTATTTTCCTTCTGAATCCGGTCCGTTAAAGGTCTGATTCAAAGGCTTCTGAAGAACAGCAACGCTGCGTTAGTGTGTTAGTAGACAAACGATTGTACTCTATGCGTGACAATTGTGTTGGATACTTTCGGCAACGGATAATCGGACTACAGGCAAAGCTAGGGAAACGCCAGATCTCTTCTTGCTGTGACTTGTTCAGATTGCAGTGAGACAGACCTTAGTATGTAGATTACAAGTAGTTGGTAGCAACTAGTGTGAATTTTGGGATATAAATCAGTTGAATGTTAAAGGTATGAGATAAAGTGAAATCTTGCCGAAATGCAAGATATCTCTTTTATTGAGATGAGTACGTTGCAACTGCTGTTGCGTAGTGATGAGATTACTCGCTGATTATTTCCGTACATGTATTGGTCGTTGACCATATATATCTGTATGCATGTATATATACTGTGTGAGAATCACACGCCAACGGTTTTCTTTTCTTGTTCCGTTAGGAAGACTCCATGAATTGTTTATCATTAAGGTCAGGAATTGCTCCCGTAGCTCGTGTGATATTTTATGAAGTCAGAGTTTGCTCACCGAAGAACGATGGCAATACTGTAAAACAGGGATTGCTCACCGTTGATGCGCGATGGGAATTGATGCGCCGTGGGAATCGATATGCCGTGGGAATCTATTATTTTGATTGATACGGGACTCATGGATTCGTACGACTAGGGTATCTACCATCTGGTAGCTTTGGTACTTATGGTCACGAAAGGAATTTAATACTCCCCATGTCTCCTTGTGAAAGGTCATCACGCTCTACATGATGCTTCCATCGTCTTGGAGAAGGTCGCCGGTATTCCCACAAAAGTGGAAGATGGGCTTGAGCAGTGGATACACAACTGAGTGTCCCCAATGCTTGGTGAGAATATCTGCACAGTTATCCTTACCTGGGATGTGCATCATTAAAATGAAACCTCTCGCTATCATGCTCCGTACGTAGTGAAACGATAGAATGTTGTGACGCTTATGCAACCTTGCGTAAGGGAAGGTCGACGTTTGGATCATCTTTTTGTTGTCACCCCAAGAGTAGGAGATATCATGGACTCGTGTTCCGAGGTATCGGAATGAGTGGCGTAGATTGACGATCTGTTCGATGCAAGTTTTTCCTGCAACGAATTCAGCTCCAAAGGTGGCTGTTTCCGTAGTAGACTGTTTCTTCGAGAACCACATCATGGGTGTCTTATTCGCGAAGTGAAGAATGCCGGTTACAGCCTTTCCGCTAAGAATATCATGCATGAGGTTGGCGTCATAGAAATGTGTCAACACTACTGTCTTCCCAAGCGGTGCAGGAGCGTCGTCGGGTAGTTCTTCAGAATGCTCCCCATAGACGGTGTTGGACCAGCCGATGGTGTCGGGTTTAGTCAATATAAAATTGGGGGGTTCCACGCGGAATCTGATTTTAAAATGTCTAAACTTGGAGATATATCCATAGATACGTTTGGCACGTTCGAGATGCCCATCTCGTGGTTGAGCTCTGAAACTCGAGAGTGTCATCACGGCTGTTTGTACATCGAAACGCCCAATAGTGATGATCCATTGGAGTGAACCGATCATACTTTGGTATTTCTGTATACCAGTTTCTTCGAGAAAGGCTGAGGAGTCCAATTCAGGATGATCGTTCTCTGCAATGGGTGATTGGAACCTAGTGCTAGGTTTGCATCCGAACATTTGTTCGTAAGACGCTTCCATCTTTTCGATAAACTTTATGGGATTCATGCAGAGAACACCATGCGCGTCGCGCTCAAATCCGCAACCTAGGTGGAAGTTCATAGGTCCGGATCCCTTCAGTTTGAAGTTATATGGTGGTGACTGCAATATCTTCCAGAAGGAATTGGGATCTGCCATGCAAAGACATAGGTCATCGACATATGTGCATATAAGTTCATATACACGTTCACCATGCTTGTTTGTTCCAGGCTTGAGGAATATTTCCGGTTCTGCGCGGGATCTTTCGAAACCGAGTTCGATGAGACAAGCCGCGAGTAAGTCTCCAAAACACTTGCCTGAAGATCTGAGGCCATATAGGGCTTTGTAAATGATCAATAGGTGACCTTCCAACGATCCAAATTCGGGACCTGCCTTGATGCATACTTTCTCGCAGGTAACTGCTTCTAGGTAGGCATTACCTATGTCGGTACCCCATGCTTCTAGGTCGTTCAGTTCAGCAAGGAATAGGCACATACGTAGGCCGCGGAGAGATACGACACCTGCGTAAACACTGTGGATAGGGGCCTCAGTGAGATTACCGTTAGCAACGAGACGAGCCTTGTGTCTACCGTCATGCTTGACAGCATATATCATGTGTACCTTGATCTGTTGGAATCCCAGGGGAATGGAGCTTGTCTTGTACGCGCCCTTATCAATGAATGTATTGTATTCATTGAGTTGTGCCATTTCCAGAGTGGTGGCATCTTCCCATTTGGTGTTTCCGTTGGCTTGGTCAAATCGGAGGGCTTCTTCGTGGTTATGAGGTACTTTGAATCCGTATTGGTACTATGGAGTTGTACGGAAAGAACAAAGTTTGGCTTGGTGTACGAGTCGATCAAGTTTCTTGGTTCGTCGTGCTAGGTTGGTGATTCGCTTAAGGCGTTTCCAACCCGGGAGGTCAAGCAAGTTGTTGTCTTTCCCATATTTCGCAACAGTGACAGGGTCATCAGCCGCAATGTTGGCTAGAGGTTCATATGTGCGTTCCATATTTTCCCATTCAATCCAAAGGTTATACTTGGAGCCTTTGTACTTGGGGTGCTTGTTATCCAGCGGGCCTTGGTGTCCTAGGATGCGGCAAAATGACCAAAGTTTGCCGTCTTCTTGTGTTGAATCACGATCGATGTAATTCATGACATCATTGTATGCAATGATATCATTAAGTTCGTCATCAGAGTGTTTGCACTTGAACTTGATGAAGTCTTTGTTGCGTTCAAGACTGTCTTCTACATCAACGATGGTAAGACGCTTCCGAGTGCCATCGGGGTTGGTTACAAGGAAGGATCGTCCTTGTAGATCGGCAATCGGGACCGTAGGGATGGTAATGGGTTTACCATCATCATCAAATTGTGCGTTGCCTTCTTCGTCGGTAACAACTACCTGTGATGGGTCTACTGAAGGGGTAGCGGGGTTGGTGTGTGGAGTTGTGACATCACTAACATCAAAGTATGCTAATTCCGGTGGATCAAAATCATCTTCAGTAAGGAGAACGCCATCGGAGGTCTTGCTGAAGATGTGTGTCATAGGGGGACCATCAAAACTCTCCCCATAGTTGTTAGGGAGTGGAGAAGGTGACCAGCTTGGGCTGTCATCGACCTTCTTATAAAGAAAGCTTGGTAACAAGGGGTGGGTGGGTGGTGGAAGAATAGGTTGAGTGCCAGATGCGGGAGGCGTAGTACCTGGTGGTTCGTTGGGTACAGATGGGATGGTGTCATTGGCAGTGTCAGAATCAGCGGGTGAAACGCTAGGGGGAATTGAGTTGCCCGGCTTTGTAGACGCGTCAATGGGGTCACTCTGAGTGGTATGCTCCCCATGTTTGAATGCTGGAGTGTCTCCAGTGGCGTATAAACGGGGCAAGGGATCCTTGGCGTTACGCCATTTGATGAAACCATCATCAGTGAATAGGCCCGCGCGTTTGTTACGGGACTCAGGCGTAAGAGCAGAGCGGACACCGGACCGGTCAAGTAACTTGTTGGTAACAGGATCCCAGATTCGGAAGCAGAGTCCATTGCCAACATGTTCGGCGATGCCGACGAAGTGACCTAGGCGTTCGGTAGACTGGGTACCGAAAGGGGAGTCGTTGGTCTTGAAATACACAGGTTCAAACCAGAAGAAACTGGTGTATGCGCTGATGTCGCCAAGTGTACCGGTAGCAATGAAGACCGGTTGTTTATCTGACAGCGTAGGATCAGAAATAATGTTGAGGAGACCAGCGACGTATGTCATGCACAGTAGCCATAGATGTGGTGGTGTGCCTGTACGATCCATGACGCGATTGACAATGCGCTTGAACGTTTGGTATCGACGTTCGAATTGATTCTGGTGTTGGTGATAAGGTTCACTTTGCCAGAGTCCAATCCATAGCATTTTGAGATAATCGACGACCTTCTTACTAGATTGATAGTTACCGTGGTCGCAAAGGAGGCGAATGGGCCTGCCCCATTTTCGAACAAAGTTCTGGAAGCAAGATAGAAAATCGCCGGTGGTACGCATTTCTTCAACGTGTATAATATGTGACTTGCGGCCGAAGAAGATCTGAGCAATCTTGGAGCTACCATCAATCGCTGGGACATCCGAATAGACAGCATCGGACATAACATCGTCATTGAAGGGTCGAACGTTCATGGCCGGTTGTGGGGAATGGAAACGTTTGAAAATGTTTCCATCAGGGCTAACCGCTAATGAACCATATTGGGTTGAGTTTTCAAACGTGGCTTTGATGTGATCAGTGGAAACCCAACAAAAAAAAGGTTTCAGGGATAGGTAGTCATGTTCGTTGGGGTATCTCTCACGGGGCGTAGCTGCAATACGTGTAGTATCACTGGCAGTGCAATCCGTCGGAAACACAGTGACTGTCCCAGAGGCTTCAGGTAAAGTGCAGCATGCGAGGCGTTCTTGGTGAATGTAGTCGGTGGAAGTAAGCCAAAATGAGCGATCGTTGGTTCTATGATCATCAATAGGAAGGAAGGGAGATCGAGTGGATTGGCTGGAATATGAACTGAGGGACGTGACCGTGGAGGAGCCGGGGGATACAGAGATATCCAATCCTTCAAGACAACGTGGGTTTCCATATTCGTCGTAATCGGCATAAGGGAGTTGCTGTGACTGAGGAGGATATTTCTGGAGAAATTGTTCATCTTTTGCACTGATGGTGGTATCAAGAACAGATGGGTCCCAATGCTTATCGGATGTCATGATAACATGTGGGAGTGTGTCAAACTCAATAGTCGTGTACTTTCGCATCGCAAGGTATGGTAAACCGTGTCGTATGCTAAGAGGCAGTGCATATCCATCGGAGGTGGTGATGACCTGTCCACCGCCCGCTTTGATGGATGTATCGTCAACAGTGGAAAAATATGCTTCCATCTGGCCGGAGGACAATATAGAAGGGTGTCGTCCTGTATAGGCACATTCATTGAAAATGAGGATGACGGGGCCTCTGTTCGATATGGAATAAGCTCCGCATGTAGCAATGGGGATATTCTGTACCTGGTGATTGTTAATGCCGGTGACATTGACATATCGTGGTGGGATATCCTTGGAGATGAGGCATGCATCATTGCTGATGATGCAACCATTTGCGCCGCGATTGACCATGGCAAAACCAGGACTAGTAACCGTAGTTTTGTGTATGCGGTATGTGTACGACGTTACTGGACTATCGTGAGGAAAGGTCAGATCTTCGTCAAGATTATACCACTGGTGAAAATTGGCGGAATATGAGGATGTTCCTACAGGTATTTGGGTGTCACCGTCCTTTTTGTACCAAATGTCAGGGTTTTCGGAGAGGAATCGAGCGGGATGCGCGGGTGACACGGAAGACTTGAGAGGTCGCTGGTCCTTGGATGAAGAGGTTGTTGATTTGTATACACCTAATGATGCATGGAAAACACCTCTACGATCATTTTCTACAGCAGGATGTAGATCTGCTGCGGAATTGGCATGTTCATCTTTGTTCGAAGTATCGTCTTCTCGGAATGATACCGAATGTCCATGTTGATATGCCTTCCGGGTAATGGGTTTGACATTGTTGGGGTCAGGTTGGTCCTTGTTGAGTAAGTCGTGTCGTAACGATGCGACCACAATTTTCTTGCCTTCCGGAGAAAAACTAAGCCAACTCTTCATGTCCTGACGTGCCAGGGCCTTCCATATGTTTGTAGGCAGCCGCGTGGTAGGGTCAGGGGTACGTCCAGCCTTAAATACCGCATAGTCTTGATAGTCTACTTCAAATTCAATAGGGAGAGCATAGTCATCATGGTTTTGGCTTTGTTCAGAGGAGAAGTCATGAACGTGTGCACGTACAGTCGACCGAGGAGCAGACATCGCGGACTGGGAATCGAGTCGAGTTGCTTCGAGTAGAAGCGTGATTTTAAGCTCGTGAATAGCAGCTGATTCAGCGACTGCATCTGTCACGGTGCTATTCGCCCCACCTGGATCCTTGACTTTGGCAAACTGTTCACTTAGCTGAAAGCTGGAATAGCATGCCTGACATAATGCTGATTTTGCAGTATGGTACTCAAGGGGCTTGTTGGGAGGACGGAGCTTGTTGAGGTGATTTAATTCATCAAACCAATGTGTAATGAATTTCACTTTGTATTCTTTCCAATTGTTGAGATTCAACTTTAGCAACGCTTGTAGCTGAGTCGAATTGTCATATACCTTGGCTTTTGATTTGCTGTGAAGGTTTACGAAATCGAAGTATGCTTTACGTCCATCACGAGTGGTAGAATGGCTGTGTACACACGATGCAGAAAGGTCGCTTTTGAAGACTTCCAACATTAGTACCCAGAAGAAGGCACACTGTTTGACAAAGAGATCACGGGTATAACCCAGAAGCGTAGCTGGAGGCCAAGTTTCATCAAGGAATGTTTCTGTGTCAATGTCGTATGCCTCGAGTTTAGCTTTGAAACCTACGAGCCAGTGTTCGAATCTTGAGTCATTCGTGAGGGGCGTAAAAGACTTTTCATCCCGTGCTTTTTGGCACCAAGATTTGTACTTTACCTGCTGAGGTGACTTTTTGTTACTTCCCACCGGAGGAGGTGGGGGGTTCAGAACAGATTCGTTACGCATGCGTTGGGCACGCTCTTTGCGGAATGGTTGGAATTCCTTATATGTATATGATTTTACATCTTTCCAATTTTTCTCGTCTTCTTGTAGGTCGACATTGTCTTCTTGTAGATTGATAGCAAACTCCGCAAGTGCTTCTATGCTCCTTTGAATGGATCGAGGGATATGCGTTGGTAGTCCTCCCTCAGTATAGGTAAGCTCGCGTGCAAAGTCCGGTTCGATAAGTGCGTCGAGGAATGCATTCCACTCGCATAATCCGCCTTCCTTGAGAGCTAAACACAACTTACTATTAGCCTCACTTGTTACGTTGAGTAAGGATACGAGTATCTTCTTCATATCAGTATCAAAACTGGGAAAGCGGTTGATAGTGGCGACTTCGGCGTCATTCTTCTCTTCGCCCCCAAATACATTGCCGGGCATCATCGGTATGTTCGGCATTTGTGACGGTTCCGATCCTTCGAAAGAATTGCGCGGTGACTGGGAATGAGAACTGCTTCGTGTACGGTGTGCGACTGGCATATGCCAGCGTAGGGATTGTATTCAATTCCGTTCCTGTTCCTTTTTGTGTGCAAGCCGCCTTAGAGCTTGCGACTGTTAATCTATTATTTTCCTTCTGAATCCGGTCCGTTAAAGGTCTGATTCAAAGGCTCCTGAAGAACAGCAACGCTGCGTTAGTGTGTTAGTAGACGAATGATTGTACTCTACGCGTGACAATTGTGTTGGATACTTTCGGCAACGGATAATCAGACTACAGGCAAAGCTAGGGAAACGCCAGATCTCTTCTTGCTGTGACTTGTTCAGATTGCAGCGAGACAGACCTTAGTATGTAGATTACAAGTAGTTGGTAGCAACTAGTGTGAATTTTGGGATATAAATCAGTTGAATGTTAAAGGTATGAGATAAAGTGATAATAATAATATACGTATTTAAGTAACTTTAACCACCGAAGGTGGATCTAAACTACTCAGTCTGTATCCAGACTTTAACGTCGCCTCAATCAAAGAGAGTTTAAGCCCCAAGTTGTAGAACGACAAATTTGTCAAACGAATCCTGAAAGCGAGCGGGGAAGGGACAAAGAACAAACTGATAACGATGCCCGAAGCAAAAGCGTAGCATGGCAATCATACAGTAGGGAGGGTAGGAGGAGCGGCACGGAGTACAGCAATGGGAAAAACACAAAGAGCACCACTGGGGGCGAAGCTCGGGTATAGACGTGGGGTAGGACTTGGAGTTGCACTGGAAGCGGCACTGGAATCAGAGCCAAGTGAGACACGGGGAACTGAACTTGGTGCAGCACTGCAAGAGGCAGAGGATGTGTCGTGGTGAAACACTAGGGAAATAGGGGGTGCAGCGCATGGAGCGGCACTGGGTGCAGCACTGGGTGCAAGAGCCACATGTGGTGCAGCGCTAGGATGGGCACTGAGTGTATCACTGGGCGAAACACTTGGAGCCACACTTGGGGCTGCGCTTGGGGAGACACTTGGAGCAGCACGTGGTGCAGGGCTAGTAGCGACACTCCGAGCAGCGCTGGGAGTGGCACTGTGTGCAGCACTTGGCGGAACACTAGGAGCTACACTTGATGCAGGGCTAGGCACCATGCAGCCAAGCCCTCATCAAGGCAGCCTCCTGGCGATACGGCTGCTGGGAAGGGAGAGGGACTGCATAGTGTCTCCTGGCAAGCTGGATGGTCGCAAGCCATTGGCGCTTGGCAGTAAGAGTGTAACCACGGAGCACTTGGAGGGGGATCTGGAGGAGTGAGTGAGATTTAGGCAGAGCACCAGCTAAGCCAATGGCCAATTCAGATGCAATGGAATCATTGAGAGATTGGTGTTGTTCTGACTCAAGCAACCCTCCAGTGCCATGGAGCCGTTGGTTTCGGTACGTCCAGAGATCCCAACAGGTGAGGAAAAATTGATGAATCACTGCAGTGGCCCATCGACGAGGAGATCGCTTGCTACCAATTGAAGAATAATAGTCAGCCTGAATCTGATGCCAGAGGGGGGTCCACCTCCCAAGGAACCAGTTGTGCCATCCAATCCGACGCTGAGCCCTTATAGCAGATGCAATATCAGGGGAGTATGAGGAAGGGTGGATACGCCTACCTTGATGAACCCTAGTGGTAACGTCCACAATGGCGAGAGCCAGTGAAGGGTCTGTAAGCTCAGAAGTAAGGCGCTGTTGCAAAGAGCCCCGAAAGGAAGACAAGCAGTGCTGGACAGTATTAAATTCCTTTCGTGTCTAAGTTGGTAGAGGTACGAGATCGAAAATAATGAGACCTCGAAAAATTACTGTTCGATACTTAACTGGAGGAGAAGAATCGATCGTCAATACCGAGCTCATTCTTACGATCGAGTCCGATACTTAGTGATCCAAGAAAGAACACACGACAGATGTTAACATATGTTACCTTCTGTTAAGTGTCTTGTTTTCAAGAAAAGACAGCAGAGGTTTGAAACTCTGCTCACGAATATACGTGTTGTATTAGCGGCAACACGATATTCATCGTAATACGGTAATTTACCGTACAAATACACGTAAATTCACGTGCTGTATTAGCGGCAGCACCGACCTTTAAAAGAGATACTTGCTCTCCAGCAAGAAACATCTCTTCATCTTATACTTTTAGATTATTTGATTATTCAACCTTAAACCTTGCACCGGACGCCCCTTTTGCGTCCCATTGTAGAACTACAAGCCTAAGATCTAACTGATTGCGTCGGTTACCGATAGTCAGAATAGATCTGGTTGGATTAACGTCCAATCGTAGTGGATATCAGAGAAATATTAGAACACAACAGACCGGCACCTCAACCGGCCTGCAGCTAAAGCTCCTGTTGCCCTTCTTTGCCTTTGGATTGAATCAGCTCAACAGCCAGTTTCAAAAGGAAATTAACAGATTAACAGTCGCAAGCTTGTTGAAGCTTGCAAAAGAAGAAGACGACAGCAGATCATCGATCGACTCGACTACGGACGACGATTGATAGTTCTCTGATCCGATTACAGCATAACCCCATCCAAGGACCGCATTGCAAGTTCTCCGGATTACATTTATTTCCGCATCTACACTCCACGGCGCCCGTCATTTGATTGTGCTAAGCAACAATAAACACCGACTGCAATTATCCATCGATAATTGCCTTAATCCATACGCGATAATTGCAAAACAACAACAACAATATCGACGCAAGATCCGACAACAGACCATCAATTGACTCGACTACGGACGACGATTGATAGTCCTCTGATCCGATCACACAACAATGCCCAACATCCCGGCTGCCGGCAGAACGAGAAGCAGGTCGACAGGACGATTCCAAACACTCCAACCTGGGAGCGCCGCAACCACCCCTCGCTTGCCCACAACTGACACGGTAGAAACCGGCCAACAGAACAATCCAACCCAAGATGATAAGGAGAACACATCTATCGCGGACCTCTTTCCATCATTCGACCAACCACTAGCCACCTTCCTGCATGATTCCTTCGATGTCCCAAAGGAGTCCCACAGCACCTTATGCGAGGCACTCATCGCTGGACAGTATAGGACATGGTTAGATTTTCTGTACATCGAAAATATTGGTGATCTTGCCTACCTCGAGAGAGGAACAAGAACACCACTCTATCGGCACGTACAGATGACCCTACAGAGAGTCATTGACTTTGGACAACACCTCACAGCAAAAGGACTAGACTGGGAAGATAGGAACCATTATACCAAGGATGCCTTTAAGAATTACTGTCGCGGGATTGTCAGAGCCCGAAGAGAATCTGGAACTGACATTGAGACATCAGCTCGCAACAGCACATCTCAACGGCAACAAGAAAGGTCCTCCAAACCCATCGACCAGCTGAGATACGAATCATGGACTAAGAAATCAAGGGACGAAACCACATTTCCAACCCTGCAAAATGACGCAACGTTTGAGAGATGGCTTGTCAAATTCAAGGCCAAGCTGGAAACATCTGACATAGATACTCGCACCTTCCTTGATCCTAGTTGGCCTGATGTACCACTCATCGGGTATGAGAAGGCCCTCCATGACAAGCAGTGTGCATTCTTCTGGACTCTTGTTCTACATGCCCTCCAGAGTGACCTCTCCTACTCCTGTGTGCTCAGCCATACCACCTCGAGAGACGGCAGACAAGCTTTCTTTGACTTCGTTGCACTACATGACAGGTCCAAATCCAAAGTATATGATACCTCCATTGTGATGCAGCATCTATTGGACATTGACTTAAGGGTATGGAAGGACACCAAAGTCAAGTTTATCACCCAGTGGTTTGCCCAGCTAGAACACCTCAACACGCTACGAGATCCACAACGGCCACTTGATTTTGACACTGTCAAAACACACCTCTGCAAGGCCTGTAGTAGCAGCTTCCAGCTCAGCGAACAATTCTGCAAAGTTGATGATCCCCCTGCAGCCCAGGATATGATTAAGTTCAGACAGCATGAAGCTGTCGCTATCAGCGAATTGAAAAATATCCTCCTCCTTGAAGCCACCAGACTGGATTCCCAAGCTTCCCTGTCCCAACCTCGAAGTCGGATGTCTGTCAAAGCCAACACCCATGATTTCTCTTCTGTGACGCAGTCCACATATTCTGGCATAACTGATGACTCGGCATCATATTTACCTCCTATTGATTTTGATGGCGACTATCAGGACTACGCTGTTTACAAGGCTGGAAGAACCCCAGACCCAACCACAAGACTACCATCTGCAGTTTGGAAAACTCTCTCTAAACAAGGTATGAAGCATTGGCTTGGCTTTACCGCTGATGACAAGAAGCGACTAGTTGCCTGCCTCCGGCCTGAGCTCCTTGATGCTGCATTACCACCGGACCCCAATTCCAGCAAGCCTATCACACGTCGGGCTTATGAGCATCATACTGATGAGCAGGTCCCCTCACCCGCTACTGAGCAAGTCCTATCGCCTGCTGACGAGAGCTCCGCCAGATCTGCATTCCATGCATCACTTGGTGTATACAAATCATCTTCCCAATCAGACACCAGGCCTCTCAGGTCTTCTGTTTCTCCTGCACACCCAGCCCGATTCCTTGCAGACAACCCTAATATACTTTACAAGAAAGAAGGCAATGTATATATCCCTGTTGAACAAACCTCATGATCAGTGAACTTTCACTATTGGGCACCTATGGAATGCGAATCTCCTGTTTCATCAGCAAACCCCATCGCTACTTATCACTCAAGCAAAACTGCTGTATCCACACCTGGTTCTGCTATGGTTGACAGAGGTGCAAATGGTTTGGATTGAATCAGCTCAACAGCCAGTTTCAAAAGGAAATTAACAGACAGCCCCGGGGTCGGCACATGAAAGAACATGGGAAACCTTTTCCGCATCTTGGGCACACAGAGGGCATCGGGAGTGATCCTGGTGCTGGTAATGAAGTAGCTGATTGCCAACACCAATACAACCAGAAGCAAATTTGACAAACCACCGCTGCATACCAGGAGGGAGGCGCTTGAAAGCAGAGTGATGGGCACACCAATGGATAGAATCGGAGACTTGTGGTGGAATGGAGATGTCGTGGTGAGTTTGCCAATAGTGAAGAAGTGGGGGACCTGAAATAAGAATGTGCAAGGCATCTCTGTCAAAGCGAGAGCATTTGAGACCCTTCTGTGAGAGAGCCCAGGGCTCAAACACAAGTCGGGGATAGTGGTAAGGGGAAGAACGATTCATGGATAGAAATGCCTTGGCCATGCCATCAACTTGATGATTGCGAAGCGCCCACCAATCAAGAGAAAGACCCTCTTGATGACCCTGAACCCACTTGAAGGTGACAGTGATTGGAAGAGCAGATAGCATATTGCGAATGACATAGACATAGTCAAAAGATTTCTGAGAGATAGACAAGGGCCAGGTGCCCTGAGCCTGTTGAAGAGCCGTATCCCCATCAAGGGCAATGGTGAGTGAGCCGGAGGGTACATCATAGATGTCCACCAGAGCCATACAGCAGGTGAGGACACCAATGATGCCAGCCAATTCACTGCGGTAGGAAGACTGATCTTCAGGGGAGCCACTGACAAGGTTAGATCCAGTGAGTAGCAAGGAGGGAGACTTGGTGGAGGTATTGGGGGAAAGGATGAAGGAAGATGTACCACGGAGGAGAACGGGATCATAAGAGCCATCACAGACAGCGCTGGCAGAGCCACGCAGAATGGCATCGGCAAGAGCCTGGCATCCATCCTGGGGAAGGGAGTAATGATGGAGAAGGACTCGGGGACAACCGCAGAGAGCATCAAATGCATCCTCTGGGGTGGCAGGAAGACACTCAAAAGGATCGTAGGTCAAGGGGTCTTCGTCTGGTGGATGAGAGATAAAGGAGGATTGACCGACAATCCGGAACACATTCCCACTGGAAAGGAGGGATACAATAGTGTCTGCACTGGTAGGTTTAGCACAAAGGATGGTAGTGTTAAAGCTATAACGACCTCTGCCTTGCAAAGAACCGACCCTCCAACCAGTAGGGCATTTGGAGAAGAGCCGGTCAGTAGAACGGCACAAAAACCAGGGCCAAACAGAGGAGGACTCGGTTGACAGCCAATGCCCCAGGTGAAAGGAGGGGTGGAAAGCTCGGTCCGAAGGCAAAGCCAACGGGGGTAAGAAGGATTTCCGAAGGGCACGTTGCCAGAGCTGAAGGGCGGGAAGATGCCACGGAGGGGGGCATCGAGGCCAGTCAAGGTGAGCGCGAAGATGGTTGGAGGACTGCAGCTGGAAGGCCATAGGAGAAAGCCGTGTGCCATTGGCAGTGCAGATATCAGCAAGGGAGATAGCCTGGAGAGACATCCTGATGAGATTCAGAAGAGACAGGTCGGCGCCCCGAAAGCCAGCAGTGACAAAAGCTTGCATGAGGTAGCAGTCATTCACTCTAAGCAGAGGAAGTGTAGGAAAGTCTTCCACCATACTCACAGGGTGCATAGAAAAGAAGTGCCACACATGCTTATACCAGCAAGGAGTGATATAAGAGGCATAGGGCTGATAGGGGGTAATACTGAGATGAAAAGGGATCCCTAGTTCAAGCCGAAATGCTTCAGCGGTAAGCCTAAGAATATGGCCTGTCTGGGAACCACGTACAGATTCCTGAAGCAGGGTAGCAATGTGACTGAATTCCTGGAGAAGGAAAGGGTGAACAAAACCAAAGCCTTGATACAAAGATGGACCAAAGAAAACCTTGCGAGGAAAGTTGCGAGACATGCCGGCCTTATTGAGCACTGGGACCAGAGTTGATTGGAGAATTCGATTCCAGGTAGAAGCGCTGAGCTGAGTGACGGGCATGGGGTATTCAAAAGACTTCATAAATGAGTACCTGAAGGTGTAGAGGGAGGTGTTCTTCTCGCACTTGGAGGACCTCATTTGAGATCCAAAGGACTGGGACTGGGTCTGCAGGTGATCAACTTGAGCTTCCTCATTGCCATCCATAGAAATGTAGACACCCAGAGTCTTGTCCGCGTGGTCAACCTCAAAACGGTCAAGAGGTGATTGGGCACCAGATTTGTCAGTGATGGTGAAAACACCGGGCATTTCATCAACAGATCGATAGTCCCAACCAGAACCAGTCCACTTGAAATCTATCAAGTAGCAGAATGATTTAGCAGGTTCAATAGCGCCGCCAGTAGCAATGAGACCACCAGCCCATCGGTCTAAAGCGGCCTGAAAATCAACAGCCAAGGCCTCACCAGAGGTAGTAGAGGAGGAACCGGCACAAAAAAGATCAGTATCATCCACAAAAGCAAAACCAACCAAGGAGACCAGCTGAAGAGATAGGGAGGTGAGGAGATGAACCCCATGGCCTGCATTCTGCATCATCCGGAAAAGGATGGTAGACACCAGAGCCCACAGAGTTGGGCCAAGACCGTTGCCTTGCCCAATCCCACTGAGAGGAATGGATTCATCACCATACATAGGACCGGACCGGCCAAATCCAGTTTTAATGTGATGGGTAGCACGCTGGAGAGTGGAGAGTAGAACCTCGCAAACGTGAGCCGGAATCCCAAAGCTTTGGAGGGTGAGACTTGCAATGGGATGGGAGATTCTGTCATAGCAGCCCTTGGCATCATTCATTGCAACCGCCCCCGAGCGGCGCTTCTGGCGGAGGACATCACAAATGAGCTTCTTGTTGAGACAAGTGGTGATGGCTTTGTGATGCTTCCGGCTGCCATGTTGGTCAACTGCCACCGCGTTGGCCTGTTCAGCATGAGCGAGAATGCGTTTACCGATCATCTTGTTGTTGATCTGGAACTCAGGAGACATCAGTTGGATGAGTCTCATCTTGTCAACACGGTATTCACCAGGTTTCTTGAAGATTTCAACGTCGGTGATAACCTGCCAAGCAGAGGGCGAGAAGCCAGCAAGCAGAGGAGCAGTCCGCATCAGAGTATCAAAGGAATTCAGCTGAGTGTCCAAGGCAAAAGATTTATGGTGGGCAAAACTGAGGCAAGAAGGCTCACCAGCAGTGCGTTCCTTCTGGCATTTCCAGGCAGCAGCATTGTCAGCAGGGGTAACAGAATAGTCAAAGGGAGGCAAGGACTGAATAGCAGCGGGCACTTGAAGGCAAGTAAGAAATTCATTCAGGTACTGGTCAGTTCCTGAAGGAGGGATGTAAGTGCCGGCAAGGACGTCAGCTGAGGAAGGTCCAGTTCCCAAGTAGCCGAAGGCCTGAATGAATGAGGGAGACATGGAGGGAGTGTCTAGGCATTGTTGTTGACGGCAGACATTGGAGGCAGCCATGGCTGGCACCATGGCAGATTGAGACTCCAAGACTTGTTCAGCGCCATCGGAGCTGACAGCAACCGCTTTCAGAACAGCAGGCTTTGAGAGGCGACCACGGATAGCGCGAGCAGCGAGCCCTAGATCCCGTTGGAGCCGTTCACGGCGCATGCGTGCCCGAATCTGAGAGGCGCTCTGGTTGTAGGGCTTGCCTTCAGTAAGAAGGGCGTCCACCAAACCTTGGTTGAAGGAGTCACGCCACGAAGGAGCCAGGACTTTGACAGCACGGTATTGCTTGTAGGCTTGCTTCAAGTGAAGGACAGCCGTGGCCAGATCACAGTGTTCACCCTTGTATAAGGAAAGCTTACATGCCAGGCGCTTCACCTTGGTGTGACTGGTGGAGACACCTTGACGAAGCTGCACAATCCGCCTCCAAAAATCTATGGTGTCACGGTAAACCTGGAGCTTGGGGGACCACGGAATCATGCCGGTGCGAAGCCGGCAAAGATGTTGTTCAACGGACAGCCGGATGGAGGCAGAGGTAGCATGGAGGACATCATAGGTAGTGATGAGAGTATCGCGCACAGTGGTATCACCAGATAAATACAGTGCCACTAGGTGCTCTAGCTTAGTCTGAAGGGGGACCACACCAGCAGTAGCAAAGGCATGTTTGACCCGCTTGAGATAGCGCTGCCGAAGGTGAGGGTGGGAAGATTTCAGGCGAGGAAGAGAGGGCTGCACAGGAGGTGGAAGATATTTGCCCAAGATACTGCCATTACACACTTCGATCCAGAGCAAGCGATGGTCAGAAACCATGCCGTGCTCACCATCAAAAGCACAGTAACCAGCTCGGATGACATCAACATGCTCAGTAGTCCAAAGGGCATCAATGGGAGTCCTGGTAGTATTTCGATTGTGGGTGGCAGGTGGGGAACGTGAAGGGTGGGTAGTTAAGATGGCATCCTTGAAGCCGAGTGCTGTGAGCTCAGAGGAGAGACCGTCAGACCGGACATCAGAATTATGGTCGATCCCTAAGACAACGGAGTCACCTGCCTCTAGGCAAGCCTGAAGGGCAGCTGTGAGGTCACGTCGAAAGAGAATGCGTGGGTTGGGACAGCATAGATCCTCTTCAGCCTGGAAGTAGCGACAGTGTTGGTTCCAAACAGAGCCGAGGTCCCTGTCATTTTCTACAGGGCAGTAGGCTGAAAAGATGGTCACCGTAGCTTGAGCCCTCCCCTGAAACCGAACAAAAGTCCACCGGCCAAGCCCCGAAGGATCAGCACCGTGGGCAAGCTTGTGAGAATGAAAGAGCCGGTCAATAGTAAACCCCGTACCACCAGGGAGGCGCCACGTGCCAGAGGATGCCTCATGCTGGTTGCTAGCAAGGAAGGTGAAGCTGGAAGGGTAGGCCTGTTTGATGCGAGAGTGAAAGAGATCACAAAGGGGGAGCTGAGGTTCGTTCAGACAATGCTCTGCGTAGAGAGCAACCCCAGCTTTACTTTGAGCAACACGCCGAGAGTTGTGACGGGAACGAGACATGAAGGCTGACTTCCGCTGGGGACCAATATTTTGGAAGGTGATGAGGGTAGAGTTTGAGGACGAAGACTGGGGGAAAGGATGGCCAAAAGCATCAGAATCTGTAGTCACAAGGATGTCCCCATGAAGATTGGATTGGGCGAGACGGGAAGCAAGAGGAGGCAAGGAAGGGGAAGAAGGACTGGAGGAGTCCAGGTGGGGATGAGAGTTGGAGGGCATCCCACAGTGCCCTGAAGGAGACATACTAACCATAATCCGACGCATACCGTGTCTGTCGCACGGAAGAGGAAGCGTGGGAGGCATAGGTGTGGACTACCGAAGGCCACAGCAGGTGCAGCACTGGGAGGAACACTGGGTGCATATCAGGGTGGAACACTGGGAGCACCAGTTGATGCAGCGCTAGGTGGAGCACTGGAGGCAAACCTGGGGGAAGCACTGGAAGGCAAGCCAAATGCATGGCAGGAGGAAGCACTGGGAGTGGCGCCTGGTGCAGTACTGGGAGGAACACTGGACGCACATCAGGGGGAAACACTGGGAGCACAAGTTGATGCGGCACTAGGTAGAGCACGGGAGGCAATCCTGGGGGCAGCACTGGAAAGCAAGTCAAATGCAGGGCAGGAGGAAGCACTGGGAGTGGCGCCTGGCGCAGCGCTGGGCGGAGCACTGGGTGCATATCAGGGTGGAACACTGGGAGCACCAGTTGAGGCAGCGCTAGGTGGAGCACTGGAGGCAATCCTGGGGGAAGAACTGGAACGCAAGTCAAATGCTTGGCAGGAGGAAGCACTGGGAGTGGCGCCTGGTGCAGTTCTGGAAGTAACACTGTTGGCAGAGCAGGGTGAAACACTGGGAGCACCAGTTGAGGCAGCGCTAGGTGGAGCACTGGAGGCAATCCTGGGGGAAGAACTGGGAAGCAAGCCAAATGCATGGCAGGAGGAAGCACTGGGAATGGCGCCTGGTGCAGCGCTGGGAGTAACACTGTCGGCAGAGCAGGGTGAAACACTGGGAGCACCAGTTAATGCAGCGCGAGGTGGAGCACTGAAGGCGACCCTTGATGAAGCACTGGAAAGCAAGCCAAATGCATGGCAGGAGGAAGCACTGGGAGGGGCGCCTGGAGTAGCGCTGGGAGGGACACTGGATGCATATCAGGGTGAAACACTGGGAGCACCAGTTGAGGCAGCACTAGGTGGAGCACTGGAGGCAATCCTGGGGGAAGCACTGGAAAGCAAGCCAAATGCAAGGCAGGAGGAAGCAGTGGGAGTGTCGCCTGGCGCAGCGCTGGGAGGAACACTGGGTGCACGTCAGGGTGGAACACTGGGAGCACCAGTTGATACAGCACTAGGTGGAACACTGGAGGCGACCCTAGGTGGAGCACTGGAAAGCAAGCCAAATGCATGGCAGGAGGAAACACTGGGAGTGGTGCCAGGTGCAGTTCTGGGAATAACACTGCCGGCAGAGCAGGGTGAAACATTGGGAGCCCCAGTTGATGCAGCACTAGGTGGAACACTGAAGGCGACCCTAGATGAAGCACGGGAAAGCAAGTCAAATGCATGGCAGGAGGAAGCACTGGGAGTGGCGCCTGGTGCAGTTCTGGGAGTAACACTGTTGGCAGAGCAGGGTGAAATACTGGGAGCACCAGTTGAGGCAGCGCTAGGTGGAGCACTGGAGGCAATCCTGGGGGAAGAACTGGAAAGCAAGCCAAATGCATGGCAGGAGGAAGCATTGGGAGGGGCACTTGGTTCAGTTCTCGGAGTAACACTGTCAGCAGAGCAGGGTGAAACACTGGGAGCACCAGTTGATGCAGCACTAGGTGGAACACTGAAGGCGACCCTAGATGAAGCACTGGAAAGCAAGCCAAATGCATGGCAGGAGGAAGCACGGGGAGTGGCGCCTGGTGCAGTTCTGGGAGTAACAATGTCGGCAGAGCAGGGTGAAACACTGGGAGCACCAGTTGATGCAAAACTAGGTGGAACACTGGAGGCGACCCTAGATGAAGCACTGGAAAGCAAGTCAGATGCATGGCAAGAGGAAGCACTGGGAGTGGCGCCTGGTGCAGTTCTGGGAGTAACACTGTTGGCAGAGCAGGGTGAAACATTGGGAGCACCAGTTGATGCGGCACTAGGTGGAGCACGGGAGGCAATCCTGGGGGAAGCACTGGAAAGCAAGCCCAATGCATGGCAGGAGGAAACACTGGGAGTGGCGCCTGGTGCAGCGCTGGGAGGAACACTGGGTGCATACCAGGGTGAAACACTAGGAGCACCAGTTGATGGAGCACTAGGTGAAGCACGGGAGGCAAGCCTGGGGGAAGCACCGGAAAGCAAGCCAAATGCATGGCAGGAGGAAGCACGGGGAGTGGCGCCTGGTGCAGTTCTGGGAGTAACACTGTTGGCAGAGCAGGGTGAAACATTGGGAGCACCAGTTGATGCGGCACCAGGTGGAGCACGGGAGGCAATCCTGGGGGAAGCACTGGAAAGCAAGCCAAATGCATGGCAGGAGGAAACACTGGGAGTGGTGCCAGGTGCAGTTCTGGGAATAACACTGCCGGCAGAGCAGGGTGAAACATTGGGAGCACCAGTTGATGCAGCACTAGGTGGAACACTGAAGGCGACCCTAGATGAAGCACGGGAAAGCAAGTCAAATGCATGGCAGGAGGAAGCACTGGGAGTGGCGCCTGGTGCAGTTCTGGGAGTAACACTGTTGGCAGAGCAGGGTGAAACACTGGGAGCACCAGTTGATGCAGCACTAGGTGGAACACTGAAGGCGACCCTAGATGAAGCACTGGAACGCAAGTCAAATGCATGGCAGGAGGAAGCACTGGGAGTGGCGCCTGGTGCAGTTCTGGAAGTAACACTGTTGGCAGAGCAGGGTGAAACACTGGGAGCACCAGTTGAGGCAGCGCTAGGTGGAGCACTGGAGGCAATCCTGGGGGAAGAACTGGGAAGCAAGCCAAATGCATGGCAGGAGGAAGCACTGGGAATGGCGCCTGGTGCAGCGCTGGGAGTAACACTGTCGGCAGAGCAGGGTGAAACACTGGGAGCACCAGTTAATGCAGCGCGAGGTGGAGCACTGAAGGCGACCCTTGATGAAGCACTGGAAAGCAAGCCAAATGCATGGCAGGAGGAAGCACTGGGAGGGGCGCCTGACGAAGCGCTGGGAGGAGCGCTGGGTGCATATCAGGGTGAAACACTGGGAGCACCAGTTGATGCAGCGCTGGGTGGAGCACTGGAGGCAATCCTGGGGGAAGCACTGGAAAGCAAGCCAAATGCATGGCAGGAGGAAGCACTGGGAGTGGCGCCTGGCGCAGCGCTGGGAGGAACACTGGGTGCATATCAGGGTGAAACACTGGGAGCACCAGTTGATGTAGCACCAGGTGGAGCACTGGAGGCAAACCTGAGGGAAGCACTGGAAAGCAGGCCAAATGCATGGCAGGAGGAAGCACTGGGAGTGGCGCCTGGCGCATCGCTGGGAGGAACACTGGATGCATATCAGGGGGAAACACTGGGAGCCCCAGTTGATGCAGCACTAGGTGGAGCACTGGAGGTGGCCCGAGATGAAGCACTGGAAAGCAAGTCAAATGCATGGCAGGAGGAAGCACTGGGAGCGGCGTCTGGTGCAGTTCTGGGAGTAACACTGTCGGCTAAGCAGAGTGAAACACTGGGAGCACCAGTTGAAGCAGCACTAGGTGGAGCACTGGAGGCAAACCTGGGGGAAGCACTGGAAAGCAAGCCAAATGCACCACTGAGCGCAGCACTGAGTGTAGTCCTGGGTGAATCACTGGGGGGGAATCCAAATGCGTGGTGGAAGGAATCACTGGGAAAGTCGCCTGGTGCCGGGCTAGGAGAAACACTGGGTGCAGATCAGGGTGAAACACTGGGAGCACCAGTTGAGGCAGCGCTAGGTAAAGCACTACAGGCAATCCTGGGGGAAGCACTGGGAAGCAAGCCAAATGCATGGCAGGAGGAAGCACTGGGAATGGCGCCTGGTGCAGCGCTGGGAGGAACACTGGGTGCAAATCAGGGTGGAACACTGGGAGCACCAGTTGATGCAGCGCTAGGTAGAGCACTTGAGGTGACCCTAGATGAAGCACGGGAAAGCAAGTCAAATGCATGGCAGGAGGAAGCACTGGAAGCGGCGCCTGGCGCAGTGCTGGCAGGAACACTGGGTGCATATCAGGGTGAAACACTGGGAGCACCAGTTGATGCAGCACTAGGTGGAACACTGGAGGCGACCCTAGGTGAAGCACTGGAAAGCAAGCCAAATGCATGACAGGAGGAAGCACTGGGAGTGGCGCCTGGTGCAGCGCTGGGAGGAACACTGGGTGTAAATCAGGGTTAAACACTGGGAGCACCAGTTGATGCAGCACTAGGTGGAGCATTGGAGGCAATTCTGGGGGAAGCACTGGGAAGCAAGCCAAATGCATGGCAGGAGGAAGCACTGGGAGTGGCGCCTGGCGCAGCGCTGGGAGGAACACTTGATGCATGTCAGGGTGAAACACTAGGAGCACCAGTTGGTGCAGCGCGAGGTGGAGCACTTGAGGTGACCCTAGAGGAAGCACTGGAAAGCAAGGCAAATGCATGGCAGGAGGAAGCACTGGGAGCGGCGCCTGGCTCAGCGCTGGGAGGAACACTGGGTGCATATCAGGGTGAAACACTGGGAGCACCAATTGATGCAGCACTAGGTGGAGCACTGGAGGCAATCCTGAGAAAAGCACTGGAAAGCAGGCCAAATGCATGGCAGGAGGAAGCACTGGGAGTGGCACCTGGCGCAGGTCTGGGAGTAACACTGGCGGCAGAGCAGGGTGAAACATTGGGAGCACCAGTTGATGCAGCACTAGGTGGAGCACTGGAGGCAATCCTGGGGGAAGCGCTGGAAAGCAAGCCAAATGCACTACTGAGCGCAGCACGGAGTGTAGTCCTGGGTGAAGCACTGGGGGGGAAGCCAAATGCATGGCGGAAGGAATGACTGGGAAAGTCGCCTGGTGCCGGGCTAGGAGAAACACTGGGTGCAGATCAGGGTGAAACACTGGGAGCACCAGTTGACGCAGCACTAAGTGGAGCGCTGTAGGCAACCCTGGGTGAAGCACTGGGAAGCAGGCCAGATGTAATGCTGTGAGAAGCACTTAAAGTGACGCCTGGTGCAGTGCTAGGAGGAACAATGGGTGCAGAGCAGGGTGAAATGGTGGGATTCCTAGGTGGAGCCGCGCTGGGTGTAACAGTGGATGCAACCCTGGGTGAAGAGCCGGGGAGCACGCCAAAGGTGTTATGGGGAAGAGCGACTGAAGGAACACTCGGTGCAGGGATAGGAGAAACACGGTGGGGTAGACAAGGCGGGAAGCAGGAGGAGCGGAGGAAGAGGAAGGGTGACTGGGGGATGCAGAGGTGGAATTTGGAGAGGTAGGCATTCCACCAGGCCAGAAGAAAAGGTGCCTAACCATGGTCAGAGGAAAGCCGTGTCTGTCGCACGGATAGGAGAGAAGCCGGTGCAGAGCTAGTTGAGGCATTGGTATGGCTCAGCTCGCTGATACTAGCGTCGGTGCCGGGAGAAAAAGCTATGGAGGTGAAACCGGAGCGGAGAGGGGAGTTGAGGGCGGTAGGGAGTGTGCTAGCGGGGGGCACAATGTCAGCCAAGGCAACGCCTTCAAGAGGGGCAGCAGCCGGAGGTGCACCCAGAACAGAAGTGATGTTGGAAGTGCCGGTTGCAAGAGTAGACATGGACTGGCCATCATCAAAGCCACACCCAGCGCTGTCCTCACGTATCTGAAAAGAGAAGTGCATATCCAGGTCAAAAGTAACAGCGTTGGAAGTGGAGTCAATGGACAGGTCATCATCCACGAGTTCCCAATCACAGACGTCACCACGACCAAAGAAGGGCAGAGCATCCTCCGGTTCCTGGTCCGGTGCAGGGGCATTTTCAACAACCCGTCCTTCAGTGGGATCCCAATGAAAGTCCTCCAACTCAGTGAGACACTCAGTAGAGAACCATTGGCGAACACAAGAGCCATACCGGGCCTCCAGGAAGATAGGAAGAAAGGACAGCATGGCTTGGGCTTCAGCTGAGGTAGTAGTGTTGTACAGGGCAAGGATTTCACCACGGTAGGAGCTGGTGTCAACAGAGAGAAACAATGGCCATGACCAGTTGTCCCTAGTACGAATTCCCAGAAGAACACGGCGCAAAGTGGTAGCGCCCAGGCCATGACCCAAATCGACAGGAAGATCCAGGTCAACCACACCGAGAACAGAAGCAGTTTCATGGGTCTGGATGAACTTGGCTTGCCGGTGCTTAGCTTGACGAAGGGTCTTCAGCTTGAAAGGGGAAAGGCATCGGTCAGAGGGATTGGTAGCAGTCTCAATGAACTTGTAGCATTTACCATCAGGAAGGGAGGCTATATCAGACGCAGAGCAGCGATTGAACTGAGCCTTAAGTAGCTTGACAGTCTGAGAACGCTTGGTAGAATCACACAAGATGTGAGCGGCTGGGACAGGAGAGGGGTCAGGGGTTCGTGAATTGTCGAGCCGAATGTTCTTCCGGATGACAGCGATAGGGAAGGCTTGAAACCGAGGATGGGTCTGGAGCAGGGCATTGTAATGATTAAGATCAAAACTCTGCATATAGGAACCGAGCAGGAAACCACAGGTGACAGTAGTGGAGGCTTGAATATGATCGTACTTGAGGTCCATTTCACGGTCCTGGAGGCGCTGAAGGAGAGTGTCAGACAAGAGAGCATCCACTGGGACACTGTGTCCGATATAGAACCGAAGGTGGGGTGCTGCGCGAACCCGAAGCCATAGGGAAGCAACGTAGAGCTCAAGAGTGCGCCTGTCAGGCAGGGTAGACCAGAGTTTGGGAACTGGCTTAGCCTTGGGGTTAATGCTGGCGCAGGAGGGGAAGACATAGAGGACCAGCTTTCGATCCGCCGACCAGAGCAAGCTGAGTGCATCAGTCAGGGACTCCAGCATTTCGTCCTACAAATCACTAGGGTGGGGTGACATCAGCCGAGGGAGAGACAGAGTGAAGTAGGAGCTGTAGGAGCACTTGGTACCTTCAGTGACATCAACCGGAGCCCTGGAATCACTGGAGCAAACCCCACGCCGTTGAAGAAAGTGGCCGACAGAAGAAGAAAGGACAGAAGCAGCTCCAACAGAAGGAAAAAAGGAGACAGACCGAGAACCCGGCGCCGGGCTGGAAGAGGCAGAGGCAGCTGACGGAGCAGGGGCAGGGGGCTTAGTCTTGAAAAACCAATGAGAGCCGAGAACCCGGTTGGCAGACAGCCACACCAGCCCTTCAGTGCTAGGCAGAAGGTTGCCTTCACAGTACAGGGCATCAAAGCATTCAGGAGACATTTTTGCAAGACCAATGAGACATTTCCGAAGGGCTTGGCCGGGAGGGGATTTGGTCCACGCAGCAGAGCCTTGGAAGCAAGCCGAAGCCAGGGAGACCAGAGACTCCACAGTAGCAGTCCTCCAGTCAGAATCAGCGGGATTGACCAGGGCATACACCGGGGCGACGGAGAGACGGCACACATCATGAATGGATTTCTTGTCCCGGCCATCCTTCTTGCTGAAGAAGTGGGTAGGACTGGGAGAGGCGTTCCAAACTCGGGTCTGCGCTGGAGACTTCCGGAGACGGTGGATGAAAGAGGGGGTAGGGAAACGGCCATCACCATAGAAACGCCACAGGAAGGAAGCAGAGTGGGCCTGATTGGCAGCGGCCAGAGCCTGTTGACGAAGGGCTTGACGATCCAAGCTGGGGGAGGGGGTCAAGGAAGGGGACTGCGGGAGGAGAGACTGTTTAAGAGCTGGAGCAGGGGCGGGACGCGCGGCAGATGGGGCTGGCTGCTGAAGAGCGGGGGGAGTGAGGACAAGCTGCTTGAGAGCGGGAGGCTGCAGGGGGGGGGGACTTAAGGGCTGGCTGCTTAGAATCCTGACGAGGAGCAGGCTTCTTAGAAGACTGAGTAGAGGAGGCCACAGAGGAATCAGAGGAAGAGACAGACATGGAGGTAACAGAGGATTGGCTGGCCGAGGAAGAGGAACCAGCAGACATAGATGCATCCTTCCGGGGGCGAAGAGAGGAAGGAGAAGGAGTGGCCTGGGTAGGAGCTGGGGTAGGGGTGGAGGACTTCTTCAGATGGGCGCGCTTGGGGTAGCGACAGCCAGATGCAGAGGAGCGGGCAGAGGAAGAAGATAGAGAGGGTGTAGATTGGAGTCTTTTCTTGGGGGAAGAAGCAGAGGAGCCGCCCGCAGTAGGCTTCGTAGGGGGAGGCATGTTGGGAATCGGAGGAGGGAAGGCTGATGAGGAAATTCGTGATAACTCAGTCAATATCTGGAGTCAGGGGACAGGGATGGTACCGGCGTTGCCACAATAGAGAGGAGGAGCCGTTGACAATGAGAAGAGGCGGGATGGGATCGAAGCGAAGCAACGAAAATTCAGCAACCAAGAAGCAAAAAGTCAGTGTCTGTGGGAGGGAGAGACTGGAAGCGGGGCAGCGAAATGGAGCCAAGGATAGTGTGGAGGGGGAAAGAGCGCTCATGACCAGCGGTTGAATGGAGGACGAGGAGCAACGGTGGTGCGGTGTACTCAGATCAGAGGCGGTAAGCGATGGTGCCGCGGGCGTGGACGGCGAGTGGAGGAGGTAGAGGACCAAAATGGAGGAGTTGGAGGACCAAAATGGGACCGGCGTGTCCGCAAGAGCGAGTCGAGAGGGAGACGGAGACGTTGGCAAGGGGAGAAGCCGAAGCAGCGAAGCGTTTGACTGTGACGGCGAGGGGAGCAAAGGCGCTGCAATGGAGGAAGGTGCGGTTGGTATGTGTCGGAGCGATTCAGATCGGCAGCTACGTAGAAAATGTACTAGAGACCGCGTAGAAAATTATGGGTCGGACCGGAGCCCGAACGTCGGGAAGTGAAGAACAGCCAAAGCAATCAAAGGACGCCAGCAAGGAGACCACCAATCGATAGCAACAGCAGAAAACGCAAGTCGCAATTGAGAGGGGTGAAGCCTGGGATCGGGATTGATAAGGGAAAGAGGGTTAAATAGGAGGATACAGAATTCTGTGTAGAGTCCTACGTGTTTTGAGTACTGGAAATTCGGAACGTCGGACAACATTGCGAGACGCGAAGTTGTAAAGGTATGAGATAAAGTGAAATCTTGCCGAAATGCAAGATATCTCTTTTATTGAGATGAGTACGTTGCAACTGCTGTTGCGTAGTGATGAGATTACTCGCTGATTATTTCCGTACATGTATTGGTCGTTGACCATATATATCTGTATGCATGTATATATACTGTGTGAGAATCACACGCCAACGGTTTTCTTCTCTTGTTCCGTTAGGAAGACTCCATGAATTGTTTATCATTAAGGTCAGGAATTGCTCCCGTAGCTCGTGTGATATTTTATGAAGTCAGAGTTTGCTCACCGAAGAACGATGGCAATACTGTAAAACAGGGATTGCTCACCGTTGATGCGCGATGGGAATCGATGCGCCGTGGGAATCAATATGCCGTGGGAATCTATTATTTTGATTGATACGGGACTCATGGATTCGTACGACTAGGGTATCTACCATCTGGTAGCTTTGGTACTTATGGTCACGAAAGGAATTTAATAGGACGCTAATCCAATCAGATCTATTCTGACTATCGACAAACGGCGCAATCAGTTAGATCTTAGGCTTGTAGTTCTACAGTAGGACACAAGGAGAGGCGTCCGGTGCAAGGTTTAAGGTTGAATAATCAAATAATCTAAAAGTATAAGCGTGTCGGCTTGCTGGAGAGCAAGTTACCGCTTTAGAGTGTGCTGCCGCTAATACAGCACGATATTACGAATATACGGCAAAATACCGTGTTACGGGGAAATATCGCGTTGCCGCTAATACAACGCGTATTTTGTGCAGCAGAGAAACAAGTTCGTGAGCAGCGCTTCGAACCTCTGCTGTATTTTCTCGAAAACAGAACACTTAACAAAATATAGCATATGCTAATATCTGGCATGTGTTCTTTCTTGGATCACTCTTCGAACCTCTGCTGTCTTTTCTTGAAAACAGAACACTTAACAAAATATAGCATATGCTAATATCTGGCATGTGTTCTTTCTTGGATCACTAAGTATCGAACTTGAGTGACGATCGATTCTTCTCCTCCAGTTAAGTATCGATTCTCGATCGTAAGAATGAGCTATCGATTCTTTTTCTTACAGTTAAGTATCAGACTTGATCGTGAGAATGAGCCTAGTAATTCGCGAGGTCTCATTATTTCAAATCTCGTACCTCTACCAACCTAGACACGAAAGGAATTTATTACTTATACGATCATCGCGAATTTCAGGGTGTCCAGAAATATTGCCGTGTTAAAATCACGCACAAAATTTGTGCGCGAGAAGTAAATTCGAACCCTGCGAAACAGTTCTCGGACGTAGAAACCTATGCGGATTCAATACCAGTAAGTATCCAGTACAAAAAGCGTGTAGAAATCTACAGGCGTAGAAACCTACGCGGATTCAATACTAGGACTTATCTTGTACAAAAATTGTGTAAGAATCTACAGGCGTAGAAACCAACGCGGATTGAATACTAGTATGTATCTTGTACAAAAAACGTGTAGAAATCTACACTCGTACAAAAAATGTGTAGAATTCTACAGAAGTTGAAGTATCCTACCGGTAGATGGGGTAGCGTACAAATTGATGATTTCAATCGATGATTTCGTACGTCGCGACAAAAAAAACTCTCCCACACAAACACACAGCATAAAGTAAAAATCACACTGTAAACACTGTAAAACTACTTTTTGCTGTGTGTTTGTGTGTGAGAGTTTTTTTTGTCACGACCAGAAAAAAAACTCTTTCCATTGTTCATAATCTTACCCAACTTATTTGAGTAGAGTTGCTAATCAGCACTCCGCCGGTGAACTTGGGATTCCACTTAATCCTTTTCAATGATCCCTTGATCCTTGATCAGCATTAGGCAGGTTATCCGTGCTCAAATATTTTTGTCTGAAATAACAGCCTTGTACTGAAAAAAGAATTAGCTTGCATTGGAGAAGAGGTGGTTTGCTCGATAGATAGTAGTGTTCTTGGACTTGATCACCCAAACATATACGTCTTGAGAGCAATAAATCTGCATCCATTGCTTCTATATCAACAGGCACGAGGTTCTGTTTTTCGTGACAGAGGAGTAAGAATTCTGCAAATCTACAGCAGCAGCAACAACAACAATTTCATTGGGACGATTGTCGGAACGTCGGAACAAGCAAAGGTAAGAATGAGAGAGATAGGCAATGGCAACGGCTACGGCTACGGCAATTGATTGGTCTTCCACTCCCCCGGCATTACTGATAATGTATTTCCTCTCTGTTTTTCTTCTTATTTTCATAGGAACGGAAGAAACCATCAAATCGGAATCGGAAGAAACCATCGAATTGAATCGAAACCAACGGATTGGAATCAACGGATCGGAAGCAGCGGATCAGAATCAACGGATCAAGGTGCGGTGGTCGTCTTCCCTGTAGGTGCGGGGAATTTTCCCGGTTGGTGATAATTACGTTCGGCATATACATTATATTATTCTGTTGTTATTATTTACTCTATGTAGTACATCAATAGATACTCACCCATTTTGTTCAATTGGCAACAACGGCAACGAATCGGCGGCACCAAACTCCTCCTCCTCCACCGGCGATCCACCCGAATAGCTCCTCCTCCTCCACCGGCGCAACCCATAGGAGGCAACAACGGCAACGAATCGTCGACCCAATCACTCCTCCTCCTCCACCGCTTCCTTGAAATTCAACCAAATTTGTCACTCTGCGATGTTGAGTCCGTTTCTTCTAATCTGCTTAATGGATCAATACGAAACTTGGCAGGCGTCTTCTCATAGATGTAATAAAGGGGACCCTGCAATATCGTTGCTGTTGGTGTCGTTGTTATAGAGATATCTGCTGTCGCCGTTATTTGAGTTGCTTCCTTGAAATTCAACCAAATTTGTCACTCTGCAATGTTGAGTCCGTTCCTTCTAATCCGCTCAATGGATCAATACGAAACTTGGCAGGCGTCTTCTCATAGATGTAATAAAGGGGACCCTGCAATATCATTGCTGTTGGTGTCGTTGTTATAGAGATATCTGCTGTCGCTGTTATTTGGGTTGCTTCCTTGAAATTCAACCAAATTTGTCACTCTGCAATGTTGAATCCGTTCCTTCTAATCCGATCAATGGATCAATACGAAACTTGGCAGGCATCTTCTCATAGATGTAATAAAGGGGACCCTGCAATATCATTGCTGTTGGTGTCGTTGTTATAGAGATAATTGCTGTCGCTGTTATTTGGGTTGCTTCCTTGAAATTCAACCAAATTTGTCACTCTGCAATGTTGAATCCGTTCCTTCTAATCCGCTCAATGGATCAATACTAAACTTGGCAGGCGTCTTCTCGTAGATGTAATGAAGAAGCCCCTGCAATATCATTGCTGTTGGTGTCGTTGTTATAGAGATAGTTGCTGTCGCTGTTATTTGGGTTGCTTCCTTGAAATACAACCAAATTTTCCCCTTCTGCTTCACCGGTTTGATTCTTCTAATGTGCTTGATCAATCGATTCAAAAGTTGCAGGCCTTGTCCTTCTTAGTATAATAAAGGAATCCCTGCAATATCGTTGCCCGCGGTAACTTCAGTATGGAGATATTGATATTCACCGTTTTTTTTCCTTTTTTACCTTCAAAATGGAATGATCTGCTACAAGATTTGCATACGGAGGACAAGCAAGATGGGGCAATAGAGACCATGAAACACTATGCACAAAATATACTGACAACAAAATTGTTTCAGAACTTTGATTGGTCGGGGACTGGCAGGATTTGCACTGTGTTCAAATCTGGTGGGTTTTTGGGTTGATGACTGAGTTATATTTTGGTGGGTGAACGGCAGGATATGCTCTGTGCTCAAATCCGGTGGGTTTTTGGGTTGATGATTGAGTTATATTTTGGTTGGTGATTTGCAGGATTTGCACTGTGTTCAAATCTGGTGGGTTTTTGGGATGACGACTGAGGTATATTTTGGTGGGGGGTGATCGGCAGGAAATGCTCTGTGCTCAAATCTGGTGTGTTTTTGGGTTGATGACTGAGTTATATTTTGGTTAGGGATTGGCAAGATTTTCACAGTGTTCAAATCTGGTGGGTTTTTGGGTTGATGACTGAGTTATATTTCGGTTGGCGACTGGAAAGATTTGCACTGTGTTCAAATCTGGTGGGGTTTTGGGTTGATGACTGAGTTATATTTTGGTGGGTGACCGGCAGGATATGCTCTGTGCTCAAATCTGGTGGGTTTTTGGGTTGATGACTGAGTTATATTTTGGTTGGGGATCGGCAGGATTTGAACTGTGTTCAAATCTGGTGGGTTTTTGGGTTGATTATTGAATTATATTTTGGTTAGGGACTGGAAAGATTTGCACTGTGTTCAAATCTGGTGGGTTTTGGGGTTGACAATTGAATAATTTTTTGGTTGGGGATTGGCAAGATTCTCACAGTGTTCAAATCTGGTGGGTTTTTGGGTTGATGACTGAGTTATATTCCGGTTGGAAACTGGAAAGATTTGCACTGTGCTCAAATCTGATGGGTTTTTGGGTTGATGACTGAGTTATATTTTGGTCGGGGACTGGCAGGATTTGCACAGTGTTCAAATATGGTGGGTTTGTGGGTTGATGACTGACTTAAATTTCAGTTGATGACTGGAAATATTTGCACTGTGTTCAAATCTGGTGGGTTTTTGGGTTGAAGACTGAGTTATATTTTGGTCGGGGATTGGCAGGATTTGCACTGTGCTCAAATCTGGTGGGTTTTTGGGTTGATGACTGAGTTATATTTTGGTTAGGGACTGGCAGAAATTGCACTGTGTTCAAATCTGGTGGGTTTTGGGGTTGACGATTGAAATTTTATTTTGGTTAGGGACTGGAAAGATTCGCACTGTGTTCAAATCTGGTGGGTTTTTGGGTTGATGACTGAGTTATATTTTGGTGGGGGACTGGCAAGATTTGCACTGTGCTCAAATCTGGCGTGTTTTTGGGCTGATGACTGAGTTATATTTTGTCAGGGACCGGCAGGATTTGCTCTGTGCTCAAATCTGGTGGGTTTTTGGGTTGATGACTGAGTTATATTTTGGTTCGGGATTTGCAGGATTTCCACTGTGTTCAAATCTGGTGGGTTTTTATGTTGATAACTGATTTATATTTTGGTTACGGACTGGAAAGATTTGCACTGTGTTCAAATCTGGTGGGTTTTTGGGTTGATGACTGAGTTATATTTTGGTGGGGGATTGGCAGGATTTGCACTGTGCTCAAATCTGGTGGTTTTTTGGGTTGATGACTGAGTTATATTTTGGTTGGGGATTGGGAGGATTTGCACTGTGTTCAAATCTGGTGGGTTTTTAAGTAATATTTTGGTGGGGGATCGGCAGGATTTGCACTGTCTTCAAATCTGGTGGGTTTTTGGGTTGACGATTGAATTATATTTTGGTTAGGGACTGGAAAGATTTGCACTGTGTTCAAATCTGGTTGGTTTTTGGGTTGATGATTGATTTATATTTTGGTTAGGGACTGGAAAGATTTGTACTTTGTTCAAATCTGGTGGGTTTTTGGGTTGATGACTGAGTTATATTTTGGTTAGGGATTGGCAGGATTTGCACTGTGCTCAAATCTGTTGGGTTTTTGGGTTGATGACTGAGTTATATTTTGGTTGGGGACTGGCAGGATTTGCACAGTGCTCAAATCTGGTGGGTTTTTGGGTTGATGAATGAGTTATATTATTGTATGAGTACTTCTTACCATAACTTTACTGACACATACTTACAATACGTACAATAACTACGTACTCAACAACTCCACAGGGCCCCTGCAAAGCACTAATTATGAGTACTAGTACTATCTTGTATGTGTGGGCGTTTGATACCTATCTGTGTTAACACCAGTAGAGGTACAAGCTAAGGTGCGGCGCTTTCGCTTCCGATTCCGATACAACGCTGACACTTTTGAGGTGCAAGCACTGACGTCACTGACACCATATGCGTGCGCTGCGCGCGCACTTGAAGTGCAAAATTACGACACGCTGGCACTCGAGGTGCGAACTTACGTTCGTACGCATTTTACACTTCTAACAAATTCCCAGTACTGAATTCGCGTAGGTTTCTACTCCTGTAGAATTCTATAGGTTTTTTATACCAGACAATTCCCAGTACTGAATTCGCGTAGGTTTCTACGCCCGTATAACTACACACGTTTTTTGTACCAGACAATTCCCAGTACTGAATTCGCGTAGGTTTCTACTCCTGTATAACTCTACAGGTTTTTGTACCAGACAATTCCCAGTACTGAATTCACGTACGTCCGAGAACTGTTTCGCGGGGTTCAAATTTACTTCTCGCGCACAAATTTTGTGCTTGGTTTTAACATGGCAATATTTCTGGACACCCTGAAATTCGCGCCGATCGTATAAGGGGTATACGTAAACTCAGCACTATTTCTGTGCGCGTGATGCACATTACTCTACTCTCCAATAAAAATAATTTATTTCCGTCTCTAGCAGAACCCAATTATTATTCCGTATGAACAACACTTACTTCTTTTCACGAATAAAAAAGAAATCTTGACTCAGTATTAATTCCAAAATATTAATCTCCCAAATAACAATTTGATTCTGCTCTCCTAATTGTGAATTCTATTTCTCGACTACAATATTCTCTTTTTAAAATGCAGATTCTATTATGCTTGATTTATTCCTATTGCAACGTATTACGAATCCTCCATAATTTCTTATATTCTCAATATTAAGTTCATAATTAGTAGTTGTTTTGTATTATGTATGTACTGTTATTTTCTACATTAATTGAAGGGATATATGGGCATTCATTGATGCTGTTATTGCCGGATCAACATTCATCACTGATGGGTTGGAGTTGTGTTTATTACTCTAGCTTTTGCCACTGTTTCTACTACTGTGGCCACGCTGTTGCTCTCGTTGCTTGCTGCTGGCGCTACTTCATTTTGTCGTTCCATTTTGGCATTCCGTTTTGACCATGTTCCATTGTTGCTCCGTTTTTGTTGTTTTGTTTTAATTGTTTCGTTTGTGTTGTCGGTCAAAAATACACGTACTCTACTTACGTACATTCTACAGCAGTTATATCCATTCTACGCTTGAAAAGTTACTTATACTCCTCCAGAGATAAAATGACTTCAAGTATCCAGACATTTAGGTCATATCATGTGCTCTCTGTCTTAGGACGAATTACACATGATCTACGGCGACCGGTTTAGACATCCCTACATACAACACTAACACAGGGATACCGGTTGAATACAGTAAAATACACAGTAACAGAGTAATCTCTCGATATGCTCACTTCTCTTTAAATTTTAACATCATATACCTTTGGTCGATTTTTAGACTTACAACAGGTTATAGAGCCGTTGTTCGGTTTGCGTAGCTCCGTTTTTTTGTTTTTTGTTTTTGTTTCCTTTGTGTTGTTCCGTTTGCATTGTTCGGCTTGCGTTGCTCCGATTGCGTTAGTCCATTTTTGTCGCTCCATTTTTGTTGCTCCATTTTCATTGCTCCGTTTTTGTTGCTCCGTTTTTGTTGCTCCATTTTCGTTGCTCCGTGTTTGTTGTTTCATTCCATTGTGTCGTTGTTTTGTTCCATTGTTTCATTGTTCCATTTTTGCTCTGAAAATAAAAATAACAGAATGAACAATCAGAAAAATAGAATCTCCAACAAATTGTTGTCGTTGTCACTCACTTGCGTTCCATTGTTGTTCTGTTGCTCCGTTTCACTTGCTACTCTGCTCTGTTGTTCCATTCAATAAAAATAAAAGAAAAATCAGAAACAAATAGAATCTCCAACAAATTGCCATCATTGTTGTGACTTACTTGCGTTCCATTGTTGCTCCATTGTTCCATTTCGTTTGTTGTTTCGCTCTGTTGTTCCGTCCGATAAAAATAAAAGAAAGAAAGATCAGAAATAAATAGAATCTCCAACAAATTGCCGTCATTGTTGTCACTCACTTGCATTCCATTGTTGTTGTTCCATTATGTTGTTCCCTTGTTCCCCTGTTACACTCACTAGTGTTTCTTTGTTGTTCCATTGTTCTGTTGTCCATGACTGTTGCACAACATTCATTTTCTGTGTTTTAAAAAAAATACCGTACCAACCAAGAAGTATGTGATTATTTTTTGGTTTTGTGTGTGTGCAGTTTTGTGTGTGTGCTCAGTTTTTTGTGTTACTTCAGTTTTTCATGTGTGTGTGGTTTTGGGTGTGTTGTGTATGCTGTGTACCCTGACTTCTTTCATGTGTCTGGCTTGTGTGTGGCCTTTATTTTCTATATAAGTAAAGCATGTACCAGTGCAAGCCACCCCTCCCGCGCCATAATTTTTTCAAAATGGAAATTTTGATTACACGAAGGTTATGTACTTAAATTCCCTACTAATCTGTAGAATCTGATAGCCAGTCGGTGGTTCGACACTGTCCTGGGTCAGCACAGTCGTACCTACCGGTACCTATGTACCCTTTTTGCAAAGTACCCAATGGTGTACCTTTTTGCATGTAGTATCATCTGCAACTAGTAATGCCTGCACACTTATATTTTTGTCTGAGAATAATCCAAAAGCAGCATTTCCATTTTGATTAAACAACTTATGAATTAATTTTATTTGACACTCATTAAACTACATTTTTGGTGATTGGATTATAAGTGTTACTCCAATTATGGATAAGATGAAATGTGCCGGAAAAATAAATTGAATTGACCTGATACTTTGGGAGCCATTACCCACTCAGTCAGTGTGTGCCGGATTCGTACCAAAAATACTCTCTTGTCTGCAATTCGGAGAGACAAACCACAACATTTTCTGTATTGTGAGTTTAAATGTTGTTCCCAATATGCATCAGATGAGTCATGAAAGAATTATTCATGGCCTGGACCTGATACTTTTGGAGTCATTACCCAATCAGTCATTTTATGCCCTGGATTTGCACCAAAAATACCCTCTTCTGTGCCATTTGGAGCGATAGATCACAACATTTCCAACATTCTGTGCGGCAAAGTTGTTCCCAATATGCCTTTGATGAGTCATGAGTAATGTATTCATGGCTTGGACGGGATACTTTGGGAGTCATTACCCAATAAGTCAGTTTGTGCCCAGGAATTGCACCCAAAATACCCTCATGTTTGCCATTTGGAGAGACAAACCACAACATTTCCAGCATTCTGTTTGTAAAAGTTGTTCCCAATATGCATCAGATGAGTAATGAAAAATGTATTCATGGCTTGGACCGGATACTTTTTGAGTCATTACCCAATAAGTCAGTTTGTGCCCTGGAATTTCAACAAAAATACCCTCATTTGTGCTGTTTGGAGAGACAAACCCCAACATTTCCAGCATTCTGTTTGTAAAAGTTGTTCCCAATATGCATTTGATGAGTCATGAAAAATATATTCAAGGCCCAGACCAGATACTTTGGGAGTCATTACCCAATAAGTCAGTTTGTGCTCTGGAATTTCACCAAAAGTACTCTCATGTTTGCCATTTGTAGAGTCAAACCACAACATTTCTGGGATTTTGTGTGACAAAGTTGTTCCCAATATGCATTTGATGAGTCATGATAAATGTATTCATGGCCCCGTACGGATCATACTTTGGGAGTCATTACCCAATAAGTCATTTTGTGCCCTGTAATTGCACCAAAAATACCCTAATGTTTGCCATTTAGAGAGTCACACCACAACATTTTGGGCATTCTGTGGGGCAAAGTTGTTCCCAATATGCATTTGATTAGTCGTGATAAATGTATTCCTGGCTTGGACCGGATATTTTTGGAGTCATTACCCAATAAGAACTCAGTTTGTGCCCTTGAATTGCACCAACAATACCCTCATGTTTGCCATTTGGATAGACAAACAACCACATTTTGGGCATTCTGTGGGGCAAAGTTGCTATCACGCGCTACGTTTGTGATAGCTTCAGTAGCTAACCTACTTGTATGCACTGGAAAGAGCAGAAGGTGTAGCCTTTGAGAACTTCTTGTCATCTGGTAGATTTGGCAAGAGATGGACGTGTACGTCAATGGCACGATGGAGTTGACTGAATAGTGACATGTCAAGGGGGTTTGCTTCCGGCCTGTTACCAACTGGGCGATCACTGTAGCGAGCAAGACGCCCGCCAACACCACCAGATGGGCCCATAAGGTCGTGCTCTGGAAAAATCCAACAATTATAATGTCCCTTTTCTTTCATGTATGCTACTGTGTTCGCAGAGGTCATGAGCAAAAGTGCATCGTGAAAAAGGAAGCCTGAGTCACCCAACACTTTTCAGGTTTCTTTAAACATGTAGTCGATTAGGTCAGTGACACAGACTTGACCCGTCATACAGACTTTGTCAATCGCAGTCTCTCACAAGCCACCATACTGGGACTGATACGGATTGTCAGCGAATTGATGATCAATGGGAGTTGGAGGATCTCCATCCAGACACTTATCCGCCGCCTTGATAAATTTGGTAAGTCCCTTCTGGGAAATACCACGAGAAGCATCAATGATGGCATTGATCCTGTCAGTGTCTCCAACCAGAGCCTTCATATCCTTCACCAAAGTAATACCCTGAAGCTGGAGCTTATCAAACGTTTTCTGCTTTAGCCTTGGAATGGCTTGAATGGAATCGTTTGCATAGATAGCACCAGCTGGACGAGGGTGTTCAATCCAAACACTTGAGGGAGTGCCTGTTTCCAAAAGAGAAGAATAAAAAATGCAGTGAGTGTTCAAGCTTGATCAGACTGATACCAAAAAACACATTAAACAACAAAACTCACCTTTCTTTGACCTTGGAAAAGCAATTGTTTGGAGTCTCAGTCTGTTACGATCCACAGGAGTGATCAGTCGCTTCTCCATGTACTCAAATATTTGATCAATCCTGTGACCGTTCCCAGCAGCATCCATTCAAACACCAAATGCAAACCTGGCCTCCTTTTCATACTTAACTTGAAGCACCGTTTTGTGAACACCATAAGGAGTACCGTTGGGATCCAGCTTTCCATTTTCATCACGATTGAAACTGATGGTAACATCCTCCTTGCCAGCACCAATGTGACTTCCACTAGCCCCTATATGTGCCTTCTTGTGCATCTTGTCAAACCAGCAAATGTTTGACAACGATAAAGGCGTCAACAAAGACACATCATAGCAAGCAGGAGGGTTGTCAACATCATATGCATCGCCAAGCAGCTTGGGGAACATTGGATGACTGAATGTGACTTGCCCAAACCGTAATAGCAACTGTGCCACCCATTGGAATGATGCTCGACACCATGCATGGTCTGTATTTTTGCTGCCCTGCTTACCTTTATTGACTGACTTCATCTGAGGCTTCAGCCTGTACATACAACCTCTGACAGCAGAATACGTGAGGGATGGTAAATTACTTGTCTCTCTATACTGATTAACAATGTAGGTTGACATTGCAATTGAATTACCAGACTCAAGGGAATCTGCAATGATTTCAGCTTCAACACTCTTCAGATCAATTAGAGGAGGCCTACCAGCTGCTTTGTGATTGCCTTCTCCAGTATACTCTACCTTTTGCTCTTGACATAGTAAAACATCTCTGCACACCTGACGAACGGTCTCATGGAATGATCTTCTGTGAGCCTGTTGAAAGCCAGCAGCAATAGTTGTGATGGTCTTCAATTTTGTCCACAAAGACTCCAGAGGACTGTCCAGCACAAATTCAAAATGAGCTGCAATTGCACCTCTGATATGCTTAGATGAAGACAATGACTTATGTAGTGGCGATTCCCAATAGTCTTCTGGATCAAACACTTCTTCCTCATCGTCCTCATCCTCATCTTCTGCATAGTTCACCAGAGGGGACCTTGCTGGTAGTTGAAAGTCATCCTCTTGTGGCAACACCACAGCAGCAGCCTCCATTTCTTTCTTCAATTTGTTTTGCTCACGTTCAAGCAAAGTACTTTTCCTCACTTGTTTCCTCTTCTTCACCATAGCTCCACTTCCTCTTCTTTTCTTGGGCGGCATAGTTCCAATGCGTCGTCGTTGATAGTATTTCCAATCCAACTTCTTGTGAATGGTACGATTTGTATACATTGCCGTCGAAACTGAAATGCTTGTGACAGTCGGTGGTCCGATTGATCCGTTTTTCAGTTGCTCTTTCTTTTCGCCGACTGAAGTTCGATAGTATTTCCAATCCAACTTGTGGAGAATAGTAGGATTTGTACTCAGCGCCGCCGGAACTGAAATGCTTGTGACAGTCGGTCCGATCAATCCGTTTTTTCGTTGCTCTTTGTTTCGCTCGACCAAAGTTCAGTAGTATTTCCAATCCAACTTGTGCAGAATGGTACGATTTGTACACAGCGCCGTCGGAACTGAAATGCTTGTGACATTCGGTCCGATTGATCGGTTTTTTTGGTTGCTTGCACTGGCTTGATTCTGCCTTTGACGTAGCTCGACCGGAAGTTCAATAGTATTTCCAATCGGGAATGTGCTGAGTAGTACAGAATGTACACAAAGGAGTCTGAATTGAAATACTTGTGACGCTCAGATCCTGCTTGACTCTAGGTTTCGCCTTTGAAACTAGCTTGACTGGAAGTTCGATAGTATTTCCAATCGGGCTTTTGCTGAGTAGTACAGAATGTACAGAAACGAGCCGGAAAAGAAATACTTGTGACAGTTGCTTCCTGCTTCCGTACCGGTAGCCGTTTTAGTAGCAGCCGTTTTGGTTCCTGCTTGACTCTAGGTTTCGCCTCGACCACCGGAAGTTCAGAAGTATTTCAGATTGGACTTGCCCTTATTAGTAGGGATTGCACACAAGACAGTCAGAACAGACTTGCTCGAGATCATCATTGTGAACTACGGTGTGTATGAAATTGTGTGCTATTGAGTTTTAGTGTCTACTATGACTTTGAGATACTTCGAGGAGCTTCCCAGCTAGTTCAGTGATACGATTGGAAAAAGAACTGGGTTCTTTGATAATTAGAATTCGAATGAGACTTCAAGGAGAAGGTTCTATTTGATGTTCGAATACGATTGAACAATGACAGATGATCGGGAACGATGTCATTGACTCATGACTGAAGGAGTGTGTCAATGACGCGTGACTGGACTGAAGGAGTGTGTCAGTGACTCATGACTGAAGTGTCTGTGCGTTGTTCAATTGGGTTCAATTGAATTACTCCTAAGTGGTATCATACCTTTCATAGATACAGCAATATGGATAGACGATTTGAATTGATATTTGAATTGATATTGTTTACACGTGGAGTATTTTTTTAACGGTTTAACGGCTACTGAGTGACTGGGCATGCGCGCTACCACTGCGTGGAGTCTCAAAATTTTGGAAAATAGAACACAAACATCTCATTATTAGTTTATCTTCATATTCAGTAACGAAGATAAAAAACTTCTATATTTGGGGGTATTAAAACTCCAAAACAAACAGGAGATTCGTGTTCGTCTTCTCATAAGCTTTTCAACGGTACATGGGTTAATAGGGTTAGCACATGATCCCGCGAAGATAGATTTTTCCGTTGCATGCATAATTCATGACGGTACGGTACTACAGCAGCCATTACCACGGCTTCCTTCCCACGGCCTAGGTCCGAGTCCCTAGTCCTTATCCTTACTACAGCAGTCCCTACCAATGCCCCCCCACTATCCAACGGCCTAGGTCCGAGTCCCTAGTCCCTACCACTACCCCCGCCACAAGGCCTAGGTCCGAGCCCCTAATCCCTGCACCGGCCACACACCCCGACACAGAAGCCACCCCCCGTCCGCCTAGGTCCAAGCCAGATAGGCTGGATGTGCACATCACCCGCGCCATCAAGCTCTTCAACCAGAGCACTAGCTGGGGGGAATTCATCTGGACCATCCGAGGGCAAGGAGACATCCATCCTGATGTGGGTACTCTCCCCCATCCAGCAGGGGGCCTCCTCGACCAATATGGGAAGGAAGGCACCCCAGCGTCCATGTCTGAACCCCCTTGGGACCAGGCCAGGATTGCGGCGGCCATCAGCAGAGGGCATCACCAATCCTCCCACCAGGGCATTGACTTCCTTCAGGAGGAGTATGCAGATATGATGGACAAGCAGCAATGGACTGTCCTTCCAGCCAGCCTCATCCAAGACCTTCCTGACCTCCATCTCAGCCCACTGGGCCTAGTGCCTCAGAGAGGCCGGCGCCCCCGCATGATCTCTGACTACACCTACTCTGAGGTCAACCAAGACACCATCCCTCTAGCCCCAGCAGATGCCATGCAGTTTGGCCGAACCCTTCCCAGGCTCCTCGCCAGGCTGCACCGGGCCAACAAAAGGTTTGGTCCAGTGTATATGTCCAAGATCGGCCTCGCTGATGGCTTCTCTGGGTCCAGTTAAAGCCGGAGGACACCATGAAACTAGGAGTGCTGTTCCCTTCCAGGAAGGGAGAGCCCACCCTCATTGGCATACCCCTCACCAACCCTATGGGGTGGAAATCCAGTCCACCAAACTTCTCTGCCTTTACAGAAACCATTGCAGACCTGGCCAATGTTACTCTATCCACCGGCCTCGCGCAAGCCAAGCTCCAGCCTCATTGACTGGACGTATTCTCAGAGGCGCCAGCCCCACTGGAGGAACCTCAGGCGCACCAGCAGCCTCACCAACTTGCCCCATTTTCTTTAGCCTCGGCAGCGCCGGCCCCACTGCAGGCGGCGCCGGCTCCTCTTGCCACACGCCCGCCTGAGCTGGCCACGGCTGCCATAAGCACAGCACCCAGCAAGAAGCCAGTTTGATACTGGGATGTCTATGTGGATGACTTCTGTGGACTTGCTCAGGGCAACCAATGAACCAGACAAGCCATCAAGAGGGTGCTTTTCCAATCCCTGGACAAAGTCTTCCAGCCCCTTGCAGCCACCGACACCCCCTTCAGACAGGAACCAGCTTCTCTCAAGAAAATGCTCAAAGGGGACGCCACTTGGACCACCAAGAAAGTTATCCTCGGCTGGCTCATCGATTCCATCAACAAAACTATTAACCTCCCCCCCCCACCGAGTGGAACGGCTACAGGAGATTCTTCATTCCATCTCACCCACCCAGCGACTGGTCCCAATCAAGCAATGGCGCCAAGTCCTTGGGGAGCTCCGCTCCATGTCACTTGCCATACCAGGCTCCATTGGTCTGTTCTCCATCCTCCAAGAAGCCTTCTGCCACCAAGAGCCAGGCAGGCAAAAACTCAGGCTCACCAAAAGAGTCCACAGCTTTCTGCGCAACTTCCAATGGCTGGCCAATGACCTCACCCACCGGCCTACCTCCATTGCTGAACTAGTGCCAGACACCTTCCCTGCTACCTTGGGAGCCTGCAATGCATTTGGCGCTGGCATGGGGGGGGGCATCCATTTTGTGCCCCTCCACGATGGCACAGTGCAACCCTTCATGTGGAGGTATGCATTCCCCAAGTGGGTCTCCGCCCAACTGGTAACCTTTGACAACCTTGAGGGCACCATCACCAACAGTGACCTTGAGCTGGCTGGATCCATTGCTCACAATGATATCCTTGCACAGGCTGCCTGTGTCCAAGCCAGAACCACCCACAACTGCTACGGCAACACAGCTGCTGTGTATTGGCAACGAAAGGGCGCAACCACTACCACTGGACCTGCGGCTTACCTCCTCTGGATCCAAGCTCTGCACCAGAGACTCCACCAATATGCCCCCCTCAGGGACTACATCCCTGGCCCGGTCAACTACCCGGCTGACCTCCTCTCCCGATCTGACCTCTCTGACACTGCATTGCTCCACCACTTTAACACCTCCTATCCACAGGACTTGCCCTGGCTCTTATGCCCCCTCAGGCCTCCCATGTTTTCTGCGCTGATCTTAGCACTATCCAGAAGACCATGCGCGCTTCAGTCACTGAGCTCTTTGCCCAAAGAAAGGATGCCCATTGGAATCAATAGGTTCAATTTTGTTTGTCTCAAGGCTTTGACCCACTCCTCCAATCTGTTAAAGATCCCATCCCCCTCCTCCAGGTCATTGCAAAAAGACTCCATAGTGGCCGACTGTCCTGTAGCCACAAGCCCCTCCGATCTTGCACAGTATCGGGCACCATCAGGTCAGTGGGCCAGATGCTGGCCCGTTTTGGGGCCAAAGACCCCAGAACCAACTCCACCAGCAGTCTTGATTTCATGCTAACAGCCCAGTTCAAGGGCTATGCCAAACTGGACCCCGCCCCCTCCAGGGTCAAACTGGTCCCAATCACCCTTGTCATGAATGCACTTTGATTTGCATACGATGACTCCCCTTCCCCTACCTGACAGGCCATTGCAAATATGATCTGCATAGCCTTCTTCTTCTGTCTCCGCCCTGTCAAGTACACTGGTACTACCAGGGATGACCAAGCCTTCAGCCTCCAAGATTTCTCCTTCTATCTTGGATCCCGAATCATCCACCATGATGGCCCTGCTCATGAGCTACAGACTGCAACCTCTGTCACCCTCACCTTCACCACACAGAAGAATGGAGACAAAGGCAAAATAGTGGCTCATGCCAGGAGTGGTGGCTCACTCTGCTGCCCTGTTGCAGCGTGTGCGCGCCAAGTCCTTCACCTACAAAGCTGCTGCACTACTAGCAGCTACCTTTTCTATTAAATTCCTTTCGTGTCCAGAAGTACCAAAGCTACACGACGCCAGTTATGCTATTCGTTTGAATCAATGAGTCCCGTATCAACCAAAGTAATCAATTCCCACGGCATATCGATTCCCACGGCGCATCGATTCCCATCGCACATTAACGGTGAGCAAGCTCTGTTTTCTAATATTGCCCTTGTTCTTCGGTGAGCAAACTTTGATTTCGGAAAGTATCACACGAGCTACGGGAGCAATTCCTGATCATAATGATAAACATATCATAGGATCTTCCTAAAGGAACAAGAGAAGAAAACTGTTGTTTTGTGCTTCTCACACAATATATATATATATATACATACGGATATACGGTCAACGACCAATGCATGTACAGAAATAATCAGCGAATAATCTCATCACTACGCAACAGCAGTTGCAACGTATTTCATCTCAATAAAAGAGATATCTTGCATTTCGGCAAGATTTCACTTTATCTCATACTTTTAACATTCAACTGATTTATATCCCAAAATTCACACTAGTTGCTACCAACTACCTGTAATCTACATTAGTAAGGTCTGTCTCGCTGTATCTGAACAAGTTCACAGTAAGAAGAGATCTGGCGTTTCCATAGTCTCGCCTGTAGTCCGATTATCTGTTGTCGAAAGTATCCAACCACAATTGTCACGCGTAGAGTACAATTGTTTGTCTACTAACACACTAACACAGTGGGGCTGTTCTTCAGAAGCCTTTGAATCAGACTCTCAGCAGACCGGATTCAGAAGGAAAATAATAGATTAACAGTCGCATGCTCTAAGGTGGCTTGCATACAAAGAACAGAAAAGAAAGTAAGCACAATACCTACGCTGGCATATGCCAATCAAAAATCGTCTACAAAGTGGCTCTCTTTCACACAGCAATTCCTCTGACGAATTGGACGCTTCTCGATCAAACATGCCTGCCAATCTCGCCGGCGGTGGGACCAATGATGGAGATGGCGACAACATAAATGCAATCAGTCTTCTTAGCTTTGACGACCATATGAAGTTGATACTTGTATCCATATTTCGCGTCACGAAGGAAGAAGATAGCTTTCTGTGTGAAGCTCTCCTAGAAGGAGGATTACACGAGTGGTCAACTTTCCTCGATGCACTCCTCGAACATGGTTTTCCTTGCGAACTTACCTACATGGATACTAGTAGCGGACTACCAACCCAACTCCACTGATCCATCCAACGGACCATTGAAGCACTCATGGACTTAACGAGGGATTTACGCAAGAGCGAAAATAATTGGAGGGATGTAGAATCATATTCGTACGACAGTTTCAGTGCCTTCCCTATGACACGTGCACTGTGTCTTCAGAACAAATCTATCTTGAATCCTCCAGCTCCTCCTCCAGGAACAAATAAGAACAAGTCTCCTCAACAAGTGAAGTACGAATCTTGGTGCTGAAAATCACGTGATGAAAAGTCGTTCACGCCCCTCACGAATGACTCAAGATTCGAACACTGGCTCGCCGGCTTCAAGGCAAAGCTCAAGGCATACAACATTGACACCAAAAAATTTCTCGATGAGACCTGCCCACCTGCTGCATTGCACCTCTTGATTATCTACAAGGCTCTATATGGACTCCGATCATGGGGCAAGTGCTTTGGTGATTTACTAGCAGCTTGCCTCATCAAACTCGACTTCGAAAGATCTCGCGCCAAACCGGAAATCTTTCTCAAGCCTGGAATGAACAAGCATGGGGAACGTGTATATGAACTCATATGCACATATGTCGATGATCTATGTCTTTGCATGGCAGATCCCAATTCGTTTCTGGAGATCCTACAGTCAGAGCCATACAACTTCAAACTGAAGGGATCTGGACCTGTGAATTTTCATCTGGGCTGTGGATTTGAGCGAGATGCACATGGTGTTCTCTGCATGAACCCCATAAAATTCATCAAAAAGATGGAAGCATCTTATGAACAAATGTTCGGATGCAAACCTAACACTAGGTTCCAATCACCCATTGCCGAGAACGATCATCCTGAATTGGACTCTTCGGCATTCCTTGAAGAAACTGGTATCCAGAAATACCAAAGCATGATCGGCTCACTCCAATGGATCATTGCCATTTGACGATTTGATGTCCAAACAGCCGTGATGACACTCTCAAGTTTTAGAGCTCAACCACAAGAAGGACATCTTGATCGTGCCAAACGTATCTACGGATATATCTCCAAGTTTAGACATTTTAAGATCAGGTTCCGCGTGGAACCCCCAGATTTTATATTGACTAAACCGGACACCATCGATTGGTCCAACACCGTCTATGGGGAGCATTCTGAAGAGCTACCCGACAATGCTCCTGCACCACTTGGGAAGATAGTAGTGTTGACACACTTCTATGATGCAAATCTCATGCATGACATCCTCAGTGGGAAGGCGGTAACCTGCATCCTTCACTTTGCGAACAAAACTCCTATGATGTGGTTCTCAAAGAAACAAGCCACTACGGGAACGGCCACATTCGGGGCTCAATTCGTTGCAGGAAGAACTTGCATCAAGCAAATTGTTGATTTACGTCACTCGTTTCAATACCTCGGAACACGAGTTCACGATATTTCCTATTCATGGAGAGACAACGAGAAGATGATTCAGACGTCGACCTTCCCTTACGCAAGGTTGCATAAGCGTCACCATATCCTATCGTTTCACTACGTACGAAGCATGATAGTGAAAGGCTTCATTATAATGCTGCACATTCCTGGCAACGATAATTGTGCAGATATCCTTACCAAGCATTGGGGACACTCAGTTGTGTATCCACTGCTCAAGCCCATCTTCCACTTTGTGGAAATACTGGCGACCTCCTCCAAGATGATGGAAGCATCATGTAAACATGATGACCTTTTGCAAGGAAACATGGGGAGTTATAAATTCCTTTCGTGTCCAGAAGTACCAAAGCTACACGACGCCAGTTATGCTATTCGTTTGAATCAATGAGTCCCGTATCAACCAAAGTAATCAATTCCCACGGCATATCGATTCCCACGGCGCATCGATTCCCATCGCACATTAACGGTGAGCAAGCTCTGTTTTCTAATATTGCCCTTGTTCTTCGGTGAGCAAACTTTGATTTCGGAAAGTATCACACGAGCTACGGGAGCAATTCCTGATCATAATGATAAACATATCATAGGATCTTCCTAAAGGAACAAGAGAAGAAAACTGTTGTTTTGTGCTTCTCACACAATATATATATATATATATATATATACATACGGATATACGGTCAACGACCAATGCATGTACAGAAATAATCAGCGAATAATCTCATCACTACGCAACAGCAGTTGCAACGTATTTCATCTCAATAAAAGAGATATCTTGCATTTCGGCAAGATTTCACTTTATCTCATACTTTTAACATTCAACTGATTTATATCCCAAAATTCACACTAGTTGCTACCAACTACCTGTAATCTACATTAGTAAGGTCTGTCTCGCTGTATCTGAACAAGTTCACAGTAAGAAGAGATCTGGCGTTTCCATAGTCTCGCCTGTAGTCCGATTATCTGTTGTCGAAAGTATCCAACCACAATTGTCACGCGTAGAGTACAATTGTTCGTCTACTAACACACTAACACAGTGGGGCTGTTCTTCAGAAGCCTTTGAATCAGACTCTCAGCAGACCGGATTCAGAAGGAAAATAATAGATTAACAGTCGCATGCTCTAAGGTGGCTTGCATACGAAGAACAGAAAAGAAAGTAAGCACAATACCTACGCTGGCATATGCCAATCAAAAATCGTGTACAAAGTGGCTCTCTTTCACACAGCAATTCCTCTGACGAATTGGACGCTTCTCGATCAAACATGCCTGCCAATCTCGCCGGCGGTGGGACCAATGATGGAGATGGCGACAACATAAATGCAATCAGTCTTCTTAGCTTTGACGACCATATGAAGTTGATACTTGTATCCATATTTCGCGTCACGAAGGAAGAAGATAGCTTTCTGTGTGAAGCTCTCCTAGAAGGAGGATTACACGAGTGGTCAACTTTCCTCGATGCACTCCTCGAACATGGTTTTCCTTGCGAACTTACCTACATGGATACTAGTAGCGGACTACCAACCCAACTCCACTGATCCATCCAACGGACCATTGAAGCACTCATGGACTTAACGAGGGATTTACGCAAGAGCGAAAATAATTGGAGGGATGTAGAATCATATTCGTACGACAGTTTCAGTGCCTTCCCTATGACACGTGCACTGTGTCTTCAGAACAAATCTATCTTGAATCCTCCAGCTCCTCCTCCAGGAACAAATAAGAACAAGTCTCCTCAACAAGTGAAGTACGAATCTTGGTGCTGAAAATCACGTGATGAAAAGTCGTTCACGCCCCTCACGAATGACTCAAGATTCGAACACTGGCTCGCCGGCTTCAAGGCAAAGCTCAAGGCATACAACATTGACACCAAAAAATTTCTCGATGAGACCTGCCCACCTGCTGCATTGCACCTCTTGATTATCTACAAGGCTCTATATGGACTCCGATCATGGGGCAAGTGCTTTGGTGATTTACTAGCAGCTTGCCTCATCAAACTCGACTTCGAAAGATCTCGCGCCAAACCGGAAATCTTTCTCAAGCCTGGAATGAACAAGCATGGGGAACGTGTATATGAACTCATATGCACATATGTCGATGATCTATGTCTTTGCATGGCAGATCCCAATTCGTTTCTGGAGATCCTACAGTCAGAGCCATACAACTTCAAACTGAAGGGATCTGGACCTGTGAATTTTCATCTGGGCTGTGGATTTGAGCGAGATGCACATGGTGTTCTCTGCATGAACCCCATAAAATTCATCAAAAAGATGGAAGCATCTTATGAACAAATGTTCGGATGCAAACCTAACACTAGGTTCCAATCACCCATTGCCGAGAACGATCATCCTGAATTGGACTCTTCGGCATTCCTTGAAGAAACTGGTATCCAGAAATACCAAAGCATGATCGGCTCACTCCAATGGATCATTGCCATTTGACGATTTGATGTCCAAACAGCCGTGATGACACTCTCAAGTTTTAGAGCTCAACCACAAGAAGGACATCTTGATCGTGCCAAACGTATCTACGGATATATCTCCAAGTTTAGACATTTTAAGATCAGGTTCCGCGTGGAACCCCCAGATTTTATATTGACTAAACCGGACACCATCGATTGGTCCAACACCGTCTATGGGGAGCATTCTGAAGAGCTACCCGACAATGCTCCTGCACCACTTGGGAAGATAGTAGTGTTGACACACTTCTATGATGCAAATCTCATGCATGACATCCTCAGTGGGAAGGCGGTAACCTGCATCCTTCACTTTGCGAACAAAACTCCTATGATGTGGTTCTCAAAGAAACAAGCCACTACGGGAACGGCCACATTCGGGGCTCAATTCGTTGCAGGAAGAACTTGCATCAAGCAAATTGTTGATTTACGTCACTCGTTTCAATACCTCGGAACACGAGTTCACGATATTTCCTATTCATGGGGAGACAACGAGAAGATGATTCAGACGTCGACCTTCCCTTACGCAAGGTTGCATAAGCGTCACCATATCCTATCGTTTCACTACGTACGAAGCATGATAGTGAAAGGCTTCATTATAATGCTGCACATTCCTGGCAACGATAATTGTGCAGATATCCTTACCAAGCATTGGGGACACTCAGTTGTGTATCCACTGCTCAAGCCCATCTTCCACTTTGTGGAAATACTGGCGACCTCCTCCAAGATGATGGAAGCATCATGTAAACATGATGACCTTTTGCAAGGAAACATGGGGAGTTATAAATTCCTTTCGTGTCCAGAAGTACCAAAGCTACACGACGCCAGTTATGCTATTCGTTTGAATCAATGAGTCCCGTATCAACCAAAGTAATCAATTCCCACGGCATATCGATTCCCACGGCGCATCGATTCCCATCGCACATTAACGGTGAGCAAGCTCTGTTTTCTAATATTGCCCTTGTTCTTCGGTGAGCAAACTTTGATTTCGGAAAGTATCACACGAGCTACGGGAGCAATTCCTGATCATAATGATAAACATATCATAGGATCTTCCTAAAGGAACAAGAGAAGAAAACTGTTGTTTTGTGCTTCTCACACAATATATATATATATATATATATATACATACGGATATACGGTCAACGACCAATGCATGTACAGAAATAATCAGCGAATAATCTCATCACTACGCAACAGCAGTTGCAACGTATTTCATCTCAATAAAAGAGATATCTTGCATTTCGGCAAGATTTCACTTTATCTCATACTTTTAACATTCAACTGATTTATATCCCAAAATTCACACTAGTTGCTACCAACTACCTGTAATCTACATTAGTAAGGTCTGTCTCGCTGTATCTGAACAAGTTCACAGTAAGAAGAGATCTGGCGTTTCCATAGTCTCGCCTGTAGTCCGATTATCTGTTGTCGAAAGTATCCAACCACAATTGTCACGCGTAGAGTACAATTGTTCGTCTACTAACACACTAACACAGTGGGGCTGTTCTTCAGAAGCCTTTGAATCAGACTCTCAGCAGACCGGATTCAGAAGGAAAATAATATTTTCAGCCCATCCCTAAAGCTGGCCAGTTACTTTGACAATGGGGGGTTAACCCTCATACGGGCAGCAACTGTCACTTCCTCCATGAGGGTCTATGCCCAGACCCTCTACCACACCATGGGCATCTTCCCTGCCTCCATCTCTGCTTGATCCCTTCGAGCAGGGGGAGCTATGGCCCTGCTACAGGGCAAATGTGACTCTAATGTCATCAAGCTCCTCGCCCGATGGCACAGTGACTGCATGATGAGGTACTTGCACCAGCAATCCCTCCCCATCTTCAAGAATCTTGCCTCTGCAATGTTCAACAATGGAACATACTCCTTCTTGTCAGAGGAGTGGGTGCCAGCTGCAGCTCCCACACCATCCGGCAGCTCTCTCTGATTCCTCTTTGGATGAATCTCCCACCCTCGCTGTCTGTCCTCCAGGTCCCTTCCAGGTCCAGCCTCCATCCAGCTCCCACCCTGTGGCTTGTGGCCCAATGGCAGAAAAGGCTTAACAGCCAAAGGCTTAACTGCCCAAGCTGTTAAGCCAGGCTGTGCGCCGGTGTGTGTGGGCACAGCAAACTAAGGGACCGGCCTACAGCCTGCAAAACAACCAACAGGCTGGAGTTCCCGGCTCCCCCTCTAGCATTGCTTAACCCACCAACACACCCATGAACTACAAGCATTGGAGTCAGTCGACAAGAACTCATGAACAAAGAACTGATGTCATTCTTGGAGAAGCAAGCTGATATGAACCGGAAAGAATTGGAGAAGCGCGCTGAGATGAACAGGGAAGAAAGACAGGCCGTTGTCACCACCATATCCAAGGTTGTTGTGGATATTGCAAGCCTCTTCGCAAATAATACCAAGAAGAGTGCAAGCAAAAAGAACAAACGTGCTGTAGATTTCGATTCCGATTCCGACTTGGATTTCAACAAGAAACCAAAAGCCAATCCAAAAGCAAAACAAGACACCAGGCACAGGCACAATTTTGCCAAAGACGACTCCGATTCCCATTCTTCCACAAAATCTGTTGACTGCTGGAGCAATGAGTCGGAGTAAGAATCGGCGATTCCACTTAAGGATTTGGTTCCTGTTTAATCGCAAGAGGTACTTCCGCATTTGGTAGAACTTCATCCTTTGGTTCCGCATTTGGTAGAACTTCATCCTTCGAATCGGAATCCAAATTGGAATCTGAATCGCCAAATAACCATGAATCATTTGAGGATGAATCATTACCATCCACTTCAGTAGATGGGTTCGAATCGAGTGGATTGGTTCGCGCAGCAATCTGTTGTTGGCAGTAGACTCTCCGCGCTCGAAGAGCCCGAAGAATCTCAGCAATCTGTTGTTGATGTTTAACAAACTGTTCCCGGAGTCGCTGTTGGCGTTGGATTTTGGCTTTACGTTGCTGTTGGTGTTGCCGTTCAACTTTGGCTTGAAGAGCCTGAAGAATCTGTTCTTGTTGTTCTTTGGTAGTTACCATAGTAGATTAACGATTAGTAGTAGTAGTTGCTTTTGGTTTTTCAAGAAAACGAATTATGAGCTTTGCAAGTTGCAGTGAGCTTTGCAAGTTGGAAAGGAATGAACTACTAGTAACTACTAGTAACTCCTGCAAAATGGTGAAGTTGGTGAATTTGTTACATGAAAGTCTGAACTCAATGGGAATCAACGCACCGGCCAACGATTCCCATTTCCATTCCCATTTCCATGTGTATGGAAAAACTGATGGGATTGAACGCCTCTTAAGGAGTTGAACCCCTCGGAAGGAGTCGTGCGGTTTTTATGAACCCGAACACCAAACGCGAAACTACTCCATCTTGATCAAAACTACTCCTCGTATTACTTGTAACTCGTGTAAACTACTCGTAACAAGCAGCAACAAGCTCTAAGAAGCTCAGAAGCTCATAATTCAAAAACCTAGCAACAGCGAAAGCTATGTACAAATAGAACACGCTACTACTAGTACTAATTACTACCACCACCATGGGGGATCTCAACAATCTACTTCTACTTGACCATGGAGAATCTACTTCTACTTGACCATGGAGAATTGATAGTTGGAACAGGAACCGACAATCTACTCAACCACCCAAAGCAAAATTAGAAGGCAAAACTTCCATCAGTCCAGCGAAACTTCCATCACCCAAGAATCACCGGCTCAACGACTTCGCGCAGCTCCTCAACAGCTCAACGGCTCAACGATCACCGGCTGCTGTCTACTTGAACAAGCCGGTGGCATCTTCAGTTGGCTCGGTGTCGTAAGAGAAGTATCCATTCTTCTTATGAATGAAAACATTCAGGATCTGGTTGTGGCCAACAGTACTGGTTTTGTAGTTGTACAGAAGCATCATCACATTAAGTATGACCTTTCAATCTCCAAAGTCCTCTAAAAGAAGCCTGTCTTTCAATCGCGGGAATTGCCCCTGGATCATTCGCATCCCCCACTCTGATAACTGCCGAAGAGAGGTTGCTTCACGATTCAACACGAGAGCTTCAGCACCAACTTGATCGGCTTGCGAACTCTGGATAAGATAGTTTGAAAGTCTTACTTTGAATGCTGCATCAACGGTAAGCATTGCGCCATACTCATCGAACATTTCCTGCATCTGGTCATAAACGCCGTAATCTGCAACGGTGCTGTCATGCCAAGAACCCGGACAGTTGAAAGCAGTTATGCGAATTCTCCCATCAGGTGTAAAAACAAAAACACTACTCACGTAAGTGTCGCATGTCCAACCGTTGTAGTACTGGCTCTGTATTAACCAATTATCAGAGTGCTGTATTAAGAGTTTCAGACCATCGGCAGCGCCCCATACTCTTTTTTCATGAAGTGCCGGATATTTTGCACCAATTGCGCTAATGTATTCCTCCATTTCTACTTTGTTTGGAAGTGTAATCCTTGCATTCGGATGGTTCTGTAATACACACAAAGGAACTTTCCGCGAAAACTTAATCCATTTGTACATGACAGTAGATGTAAGTCCAAAAGCCATTGAGGAGCTTCTTGCAACCGATCCTCTTGTTCAGAACCAAAAAAGGACTAACCCAAGACAACATGTTGCATTCGCCTCTCTTTTTCTTCCTTTTGGTACTCCATTCTTTGTAAAGGTTAGCTTGCGGATACGCTCCGTTTTTTTATCGATTGTGTACATATCGAATACTGGTTAGAAGAGGTGTAGGAGATACCGAAAGACCTTGTGGTCTACACCACAGCAGTTGAGAAGAGCCTGTTCATTGCCAGAGTTGAATAGGTAAGTGAAGGAGGATTGGCAGTGCCGGCGAATGGCTATTCTTGGTGTTCTTCTATCTTTTAGATGCCTGTCAGAAGGATCTTCATCGTCTTCAGAATTGCTGTCGTCTATCATACAAGTACCGGTACAGAAGATGGAAAGGATCTCAAGTGTTGCCATGATAGTGCAATTTTGCTAAGTATGACGATTGTTAAGAGCGACGGCGAGGACAAGAATCCATCGGAAGAGAGGGAAATTAACATCAAAAATTTCACATTACACGACCGACAAAATTCGTACGATCACCAGGGAGAAAGATACCTTTTTTAGTCCGTGCGTACCTTTTTTAGTCAGAGAAAGAGGAGGCAGATACCAATTTTTGTCGGTTGTATCATAGGTATCGCCGAATTCCTTATTCCAAAAATGAGCATGAATATGGGAAGAGTTTTTAGCGCACAGATATCTGTGTCAACAATTTTCATTCCCGAATACACACATCGATGCCATGGGACACAGATGTTCTGTGTTTTCGGGAATGACCCATTATTTACATGTCGATTTCAGTAACCACTTACAATGGGTGATTCCCGAAATACTTTTATGTACTACATAAACCGGAAATTTTCTACTTGACCAGTCTTTTTGTTACAAATCATAGTCAACGTGAGCTCACGTCGACTATGATTTGTAACGTTACACTTTTTTATGACGGAATCCACATGTTGTTTCGCGCATGCTTGTTTATATATACATATTCCAAAATGAGATTCCACGTTCCAAAATGAGATTTATGCACTAGCCCGCCAAAAAAGTATGGACAAAATTTTCATTCCCAAAATACTAAAAACAGAAATCTATGTACGTTATAAAAAAGTATTTCGGGAATCACCCAATGGGTCATTCCCGAAATACTTCTGCGTAGTACCCAGACCGGGAATTTTGTACTTGACCAGCCATTTATTACAGAAAGTGTGTCGTAACAAACAAACAAACGCAATCGGTCTTACGATCGATTGATTTAGTGAGTAAAACATCGTTGTTACATTTCGATCGTCTTTGTCGATCGATAGGTTAATTACTCGTATCGTCAAATTACTCGTCGTATCGTGTAATTTCTAGCATACAAAACACATGTAATCTTAAGACACAAAACACACGCAAAAAAACCATCTTCGATCGATCTTTCGTGTTACCGTATTACCGTATAATTAGCGTGATATTCTCATTGAAATATCACATGTGATTGTACCTTATCATGTAGAATTAGTACTAGGTTGTACATAGATTTTAGGGCATGATAGTGTTTTAGATTTGTTAATTCTTCAAAGAGTGAGCTGATGGGGAAATCCGGTAAAGAGACAATCCACATGAAAGCGCCGACGATTATTCACTCAAGTTAAATAACCTTACGAATAAGGTTATTTGCCCTTATGACTTTTCGTACGATACGCCCGTTACGTACGAATACGCGTTACACGGTGAATTCTTTTCAGTCCCCTTCAGTCGTAAATCCTCCAACTGTTAAGCGGCTGGATTCTATGACTTAATCTGTTCATCGTGAGTCATTTGTGTGTTGAATACCAAACTGTATCCAGTCTACTATCAGAGGCCCTATCAAAGAATGGGGAGGCATTTTGCCATTCATTCTGGCTTGTATCATGGCATTTTGCCCTGATCCTTGCCGGTTTGATATATTGTATTCATGGACCAAATTATCCATTTTCGAAATGCTCGTTGCAGATCGATTCGTCTCCATGATCAAACTTAGTAAAATCAACTTGTTACTTCGATCGAACGATCGATCGAATATTCCATCGAACGATTGATTTGAACAGACTTACTTACCACATGCATCGGGAACAATGTTCCCGGAAAACAGCGCCACTCATTAGCTTGGTAAACAAGTCAGCAATATTTGTTGAACCTGGTTCTTTTGCAATTCTGATAATTCCTGCTGCAATAGATTCACGCTCCTTGTGGTATGCAATGCTGTTGTGCTTTTTCTTGCATGGACTTTCTGGCCGTGTAACATTTGTGACAACTGAATCATTATCACAATACACATTTGTGCTCCCATCAATTGGAACACCCATCATTCTCAACTTGTATCTTAGACCTTCAACCAATTCGATTGCAATTTTCAATGCGATGATTTCAGATCCAAAAGTTGACGTTTCAACTGTTGTCTGTCTTTTGGAAAACCAAATAATTGGTGCATTATTAATGAAGATAATAACACCAGTATGGGATCTCCTTGTTGCCTTGCACCCGGCATGAACGGCATCAACAAAACAACTCATTGTCACATGTTTCCCCAAAGCTTCAGGCATATCTGCTGGTATGACTTCAGTGGCGCCAGGATAAAACTCAGACCAGTCACATTTTTGAAATTTACTCTCATCAACGCTCAGTACTGAATCATCAAACACTAATTTCAACCTGTTGTATTTTTTCAAATATGCAAATATATGAAATAACTGGTTCAGATGTCCCTTTCTTGCTTGAGCCAAATACCTTGACATGAGGGAAACTGGCATAACAATGTCAAGCCGTCCAAGTTCACAAATCCATCTGAGGACTCCAATCAAACCTTGATAGTGATTTTGCAATTCAGGATTCAATTCCTCTGATATATCAATTCCCGGTCAATAATCATGTGACAGTGGACTGGACGCTGATTTTGGTAGATACTTGTAGCCATATTTTTCAGTTCCTAGCTCTTGTTCGGCAGCTGCAACAGCTTTTGCCGTATATTTGGTGCTTGATAGTGACCATCTTGGCTTTGAATCACCTTCAAAGTAAAACTTTCCAATATCAGCTCCCAGATACAGAGTTGGCTCTTCAATCGTATCATCTTTCAATTTAAACTTTCGTTCAATATTTTCTAGCTGGAACTTTGGATCTTCACCAGAACATAAGATATCGTCTACATAGGCAATGAGCATTGCCCAATATCTGGATCCATCTTTCCTGGTCTCAATTCGTAAGTGCAAGCTTTGCAAGGGGAATACCCAAGATCTCTCAAATGCTGTGTGAGATATGATCTAAAGGATGCACCCGCAACTGGCAATCCATACAATGCTCGAACTATCTTGCAAGGCCTTCCTGCAAGATGTGGCGGGAATCCGTCTTCAGCTTTTGCCCTTAGAAAGTATTTCTCTTTTATTGGGGCTGTCAAATATGCATTTTGAATATCTGCTGAGAGAATCTTCAAATCGTTCAGTGCTGCTAGCAAGAAGAATATTCTTACTGAATCACGACTGGGAACAGATGAATATGTATTCTCTTTTGCTATGGCAGGAACTTTATGACCATCCCCTACCAACCTAGCTTTCCTTGTTAGGGATCCAAGCTTGATATCAAATATCATGTGCGTTGTGATTTCCTTATGACCAACTGGGATAACATCATCATCAGAAAATTCAAACGCTGCCATATTGTTGGTCATTTCTTTGTGAATTGCTCTTTCCCAGTGGTCAGTACCTGTTTTCTTATCAATTGCCAGTGCTTGTGTAATTGAATGTGGTAGCTCAACACCATATTTGTGAGTCTTCAACCAATACTTGGCTGTTTTGGCTGCCTTAAGGATTCGCTCCTTTCTTCTCAAAATTTTGTGCACCCACCATCTGAATGCTGGTGACTTTTCAAGATTATTGTTGACTGCATATTCAGCTAGTTGCACTGGGAATGATTCTTTAACATCACTTAGCTTACACCATGATTCAGTGCCATCTTTCCAACTGGCCAAAATCCTCCAACCCCTAGTTGTCGGTTTATGGCTTTGCCGGCCATTTTTGCCTATAGTTGTGGCTTCCTCATCAGTTAGAGCAGTATTGTCACATTCATGGTCAATTACCTCATCTAACATCGTGAACATTCGTCCATCATCATCAACAGAACTGTACAGACTCTCTGCAACAATATTTGCCGTGTATTCCTCAATGGTGCCATCAGGTAGTTGCAGATTGTACAGTCTTGTGTCTAGTATTGGATTCTCATTTCTTACTCCAATTGGCCTGTTTTGCAAATCTCTATTAAATTCCTTTCGTGACCAGAAGTACCAAAGCTACCAAAGGGTAGATTTCCTATGCGCATGAATCAATGAGTCCCGTATCCATCTAAGTAATCGATTCCCACGGCGCATCGATTCCCATCGCGCATAAACGGTGAGCAATCCCTGTCTTACAATATTGCCATTGTTCTTCGGTGAGCAAACTCTGATTTCATAAAATATCACACGAGCTACGGGAGCAATTCCTGACCTTAATGATAAACATTTCATGGAGTCCTCCTAACGGAACAAGAGAAGAAAACCGTTGGCATGTGGTTCTCACACAATACATATACATGCATACAAATATATATGGTCAACGACTAATACATGCACGGAAATAATCAGCGAGTAATCTCAGCACTACGCAACAGCAGTTGCAACGTATTCATCTCAATAAAAGAGATATCTTGCATTTCGGCAAGATTTCACTTTATCTCATACTTTTAACATTCAACTGATTTATATCCCAAAATTCACACTAGTTGCTACCAACTACTTGTAATCTACATACTAAGGTCTGTCTCGCTGCAATCTGAATAAGTCACAGCAAGAGGAGATCTGGCGTTTCCCTAGTCTCGCCTGTAGTCCGATTATCCGTTGCCGAAAGTATCCAAACACAATTGTCACGAGTAGAGTACAATCGTTCGTCTACTAACACACTAACGCAGCGTTGCTGTTCTTCAGAAGTCCTTGAATCAGACTCTCAACGAATCGGATTCAGAAGGAAAATAATAGATTAACAGTCGCAAGCTCTAAGAAGGCTTGCACACAAGAAGGAACAGGAACGGAATTAATCATAATCCCTACGCTGGCATATGCACGTCGCACATCGCACAAGAAGCAGTTCCCATTCTCAGTCACCACGCACTTCCTTCCAAGACTCCGAACCGCCACAGATGCCGAACATACCGGTACCGGTAATGGCCGGCAATGCACTCGGAGACGAAGAGAAGAATGACGCCGAAGTCACCACTATCGAACGCTTTCCCAGCTTCGATGCTGATATGAGAAAGATACTCATATCATTACTCAACGTAACAAGTGAGATTACTAGCAAGTTGTGCCTAGCTCTCAAAGAAGGCGGATTATGCGAATGGAAGTCGTTCCTTGACGCACTTATCGAACCGGATTTTGCACGTGAACTTACCTATATGGAACGAGGATTGGCAACGCATATCCCTCGCTCCATCCAAAGGAGCATAGAAGCACTTGCGGATTTCGCTATCGACCTACAAGAAGCCGATGTCGCTCTAGAAAAAGACAAGAGGAACTGGAAGGATGTAAAGTCATATACATACAGGGAATTTCAGTCATTCCGCGAAGAACGTGCCCAACGCTTGCGTAACGAATCTGTTCTGAGCCCACCACCTCCTCCGGCAGGAAATAACAAAAAGTCACCTCAGCAGGTAAAGTACGAATCATGGTGCCGAAAAGCACGAGATGAAAAGTCCTTTACACCCCTCACGAATGACTCGAGATTTGAACACTGGCTCGTAGGTTTCAAAGCTAAACTCGAGGCATACGACATCGATACAGAGACATTCCTCGATGAAACTTGGCCTCCAGCCACGCTCGTGGGTTACACCCGTGACCTCTACATCAAACAATGTGCCTTCTTCTGGGTACTAATGTTGGAAGTCTTCAAGAGTGACCTTTCTGCATCATGTGTACACAGTCATTCTACCACTCGTGATGGACGCCAGGCCTACTTCGACTTCGTAAACCTTCATAGCCAATCAAAAGCAAAGGTATACGACAACTCGACCCAGCTACAAGCGTTGCTCAAGTTGAACCTCAACAATTGGAAGGAATCCAAAGTGAAATTCATCACACATTGGTTTGACGAATTGAATCACCTCAACAAGCTCCGTCCTCCCAACAAGCCCCTCGAGTATCACACTGTAAAATCAGCATTATGTCAGGCATGTTATTCCAGCTTCCAGCTAAGCGAACAGTTTGCCAAAGTCAAGGATCCAGGTGGGACGAATAGCACCGTAACGGATGCAGTTGCCGAAGCCGCTGCTATCAATGATCTTAAAATCACGCTTTTACTCGAAGCAACTCGACTTGATTCCCAGTCTGCGATGTCTGCTCCTCGGTCGACCGTACGTGCACACGTTCATGATTTCTCTTCTGACTCGACCCAACATCATGATGACTATGCTCTTCCAATCGAATTTGAAGGAGATTATCAAGATTATGCTGTGTTCAAGGCTGGACGTACCCCTGACCCTACCACAAGGTTGCCTACAAACATATGGAAGGCCTTGTCACGTCAGGACATGAAGAGTTGGCTCAGTTTTTCTCCGGAAGGAAAGAAAATCGTGGTTGCCTCATTGCGACACGACTTACTTAACACTAACCAACCTGACCCCAACAGTGTCAAACCCATTACACGAAAGGCATACCAACATGAACATTCGGTATCTTTTCAAGAAGACGATACTTCGACCAAGGATGAGCATGACAATTCCACAGCAGACCTACATCCTGCTGTAGAGAATGATCGTAGAGGCGTTTTCCATGCATCTCTAGGTGTATACAAATCAACGACCTCCTCGTCCAAGGACCAGCGACCTCTCAAGTCTTCCGTGTCACCCGCGCATCCAGCTCGATTCCTTTCAAACAACCCTGACATTCAGTACAAAAAGGACGGTGACACCCAAATACCTGTCGGAACACCATCGTATTCCGCCAATTTTCACCAGTGGTATACTCCCGAGGATGATCTCACCTTTCCTAATGATGGTCCCGTAACGTCATACACATACCGTATACACAAAACTACGGTTACTAGCCCTGGTTTTGCCATGGTTGACCGCGGCGCAAATGGCTGCATCATCGGTAATGATGCATGTCTCATCTCCAAGGATATTCCACCACGATACGTTAACGTCACCGGCATTAACAATCATCAGGTACAAAACATTCCCATTGCTACATGCGGAGCATATTCCATGTCGAACAGAGGCCCCGTCATTCTCATTTTCAATGAATGTGCCTATACAGGACGACATCCTTCTATATTGTCATCCGGCCAGATGGAAGCATATTTTTCCACTGTAGACGACACGTCCATCAAAGCAGGCGGAGGACAGGTCATCACCACCTCCGATGGCTATGCACTGCCTCTTAGCATACGACACGGCTTACCATACCTTGCGATGCGAAAGTATACGACTGTCGAATTTGACACGTTACCACATGTTATCATGACGTCCGATAAACATTGGGACCCATCTGTTCTCGATACCACGATCAGTGCAAAGGATGAACAATTTCTCCAGAAATATCCTCCCAAACCACAGCAACTTCCCTATGCCGATTACGACGAATATGGGAACCCACGCTGCCTTGAAGGATTCGATATATCTGTTTCTCCCGGGTCCTCCACGGTTACATCCCTCAGCTCGTATTCCAGCCATTCCACCCGATCTCCCTTTCTTCCGATTGATGATCATAAGAACAACGATCGCTCCTTTTGGCTTACTTCCACTGACTATGCTCATCAAGAACGTCTCGCATGCTGCGCACCAACCGCAGTCTCTGGAACAGTCACTGCGTTTCCGACAGATTGTACAGCCAGTGACACTACACGCATTGCAGCTACGCCCCGCGAAAGATATCCCAACGAACATGACTACTTATCCCTGAAACCTTTCTTTTGTTGGATTTCCACCGATCGCATCAAAGCTACTTTTGAAAACTCAACCCAATACGGTTCGTTAGCGGTTAGCCCTGATGGTAACATTTTCAAACGGTTTCATTCCCCTCAACCGGCCATGAACGTTCGCCCCTTTAATGACGATGTTATGTCCGATGCAGTCTATTCAGATGTCCCAGCAATTGATGGTGGATCCAAGATTGCTCAGATCTTCTTCGGCCGAAAATCGCATATTATTCACGTTGAAGAAATGCGTACCACCGGCGATTTTCTACCCTGCTTTCAGAACTTTGTTCGAAAATGGGGCAGACCCATCCACCTTCTTTGCGACCACGGTAACTATCAATCAAGCAAGAAAGTCATGGATTACCTCAAGATGTTATGGATTGGACTCTGGCAAAGTGAACCGTACCACCAACATCAGAATCAATTCGAACAACGATACCAAACGTTCAAACGCATTGTCAATCGCGTCATGGATCGTACCGGCACACCACCACACATGTGGTTACTGTGCATGACATACGTCGCGGGTCTCCTTAATGTTGTCTCTGACCCTACGCTGTCCGATAAACAACCGATCTTCATTGCCACGGGTACAATTGGCGACATCAGCGCATACACCAGTTTCTTCTGGTTTGAACCTGTGTATTTCAAGACCAATGACTCCCCTTTCGGTACCAAATCTACCGAACGCCTAGGTCATTTCGTCGGCATCGCTGAACATGTTGGCAATGGACTCTGCTTTCGAATCTGGGATCCAGTTACCAACAAGTTACTAGACCGGTCCGGTGTTCGATCTGCTCTTACACCTGAGTCACGTAACAAGCGCGCAGGCTTATTTACTGATGATGGTTTCATCAAATGGCGTAATGCAAAGGATTCCTTACCCCGTCTATACGCCACTGGAGAAGCTCCAGCTTTCAAACATGGGGAGCATACCAATCAGAATAAACTCATTGACGAGTCTACTAAACCACACAGCTCAATTTCCCCTAACGGTTCACCTGCTGATTCTGACACCGCCAATGACACCGTTCCACCTGGCACTCAACCAAATCTTCAACCACCCACCCACCCCTCGTTACCGAGATTTCTTTATAAGAAGGTCGATGACAGCCCAAGCTGGTCCCCTTCTCCACTCCCTAACAACTATGGGGAGAGTCTTGATGGTCCTCCTACGACACACATCTTCAGCAAGACATCTGATGGCGTTCTCCTTACTGAAGATGATTTTGATCCACCGGAATTAGCATACTTTGATGTTAGTGACGTCACAACTCCACACACCAACCCCGCTACTCCTTCCGTAGACCCATCACAGGTAGTTGTTACCGACGAAGAAGGCAACGCACAATTTGACGATGATGGTAAACCTATTACCATTCCTACGATCCCGATTGCCGATCTACAAGGACGTTCCTTCCTTGTAACCAATCCCGATGGCACCCGGAAACGTCTCACCATTGTTGATGTTGAAGACAGTCTTGAACGCAATAAAGACTTCATCAAGTTCAAGTGCAAACACTCCGATGACGAACTCGATGATATCATTGCATACAATGACGTCATGAATTACATCCATCGTGATTCAACACAAGAAGACGGCAAACTCTGGTCGTTTCGCCGCATCCTAGGACACCAAGGTCCACTGGATAACAAGCACCCTCAATACAAAGGTTCCAAGTATAACCTTTGGATTGAATGGGAGAATATGGAACGCACATATGAACCTCTGGCCAATATTGCGGCTGATGACCCAGTCACCGTTGCAAAATATGGGAAAGACAACAACTTGCTTGACCTCCCAGGTTGGAAACGTCTCAGGAGAATCACCAACCTAGCCCGACGAACCAAGAAACTTGATCGACTCGTGCATCAAGCCAAACTACGTTCTTTCCGTACCACTCCGCAGTATCAATATGGATTCAAAGTCCCTCGTAACCACGAAGAAGCCCTCCGATTTGATCAAGCCAACGGGAACACCAAATGGGAAGATGCCACCACTCTTGAAATGGCACAACTCAATGAATACAATACATTCATTGATAAAGGCGTATACAAGACAAGCTCCATTCCCCCGGGATTCCAACAGATCAAGGTACACATGATATACGCTGTCAAACACGACGGAAGACACAAGGCTCGCCTCGTTGCTAACGGTAATCTCACTGAGGCCCCTATCCACAGTGTTTACGCAGGCGTCGTATCTCTTCGCGGTCTACGTATGTGCCTATTCCTAGCTGAACTCAACGATCTAGAAGCATGGGGTACCGACATAGGTAACGCCTACTTAGAAGCAGTCACCTGCGAGAAAGTATGCATCAAAGCAGGTCCCGAATTCGGATCGTTGGAGGGTCACCTATTGGTCATTTACAAAGCCCTATATGGTCTCAGGTCTTCAGGCAAGTGTTTTGGAGACTTACTCGCGGCTTGTCTCATCGAACTCGGATTCGAAAGATCCCGCGCAGAACCGGAAATATTCCTCAAACCCGGAACGAACAAGCATGGTGAACGTGTATATGAGCTTATATGCACATATGTCGATGACCTATGTCTCTGCATGGCCGATCCCAATTCCTTCTTGAAGATATTGCAATCGTCACCATATAACTTCAAATTGAAGGGATCCGGACCTATGAACTTTCATTTGGGATGTGGATTTGAGCGCGACGAACATGGTGTTTTATGCATGAATCCCATAAAGTTCATCGAAAAGATGGAAGCATCTTACGAACAAATGTTCGGATGCAAACCTAGCACTAGGTTCCAATCGCCCATCGCTGAGAACGATCATCCTGAATTGGACTCCTCAGCCTTTCTTGAAGAAACCGGTATACAGAAATACCAAAGTATGATCGGCTCACTGCAATGGATCATCGCTATTGGCCGTTTCGATGTACAAACAGCCGTGATGACGCTCTCAAGTTTCAGAGCTCAGCCACGAGATGGGCATCTCGACCGTGCTAAACGTATCTATGGATATATCTCCAAATTTAGACATTTTAAAATCAGATTCCGTGTGGAACCGCCCGATTTTATATTGACTAAACCCGACACCATCGACTGGTCCAATACCGTCTATGGGGAGCATTCTGAGGAGCTACCCGACGACGCTCCTGCACCGCTTGGAAAGACAGTAGTGTTATCACATTTCTATGATGCCAACCTCATGCATGATATTCTCAGTGGCAAGGCAGTTACCGGCATACTTCATTTCGCGAACAAGACTCCCATGATGTGGTTCTCGAAGAAGCAGTCTACTACGGAAACAGCCACCTTTGGAGCTGAATTTGTTGCAGGGAGAACTTGCATCGAACAGATTGTCGATCTACGCCACTCATTCCGATACCTCGGAACACGAGTCCATGATATCTCATACTCTTGGGGTGACAACGAAAAGATGATCCAAACGTCGACCTTTCCTTACGCAAGGTTGCATAAGCGTCATAACATTCTATCGTTTCACTACGTACGGAGCATGATAGCGAGAGGTTTCATTTTAATGATGCACATCCCAGGTAAGGATAACTGTGCAGACATTCTTACCAAGCATTGGAGTCACTCAGTTGTGTATCCACTGCTCAGGCCCATCTTCCACTTCTGTGGTAATACTGGCGACCTTCTCCAGGATGATGGAAGCATCATGTAGAGCGTGATGACCCTTCACAAGGATACATGGGGAGTATTAAATTCCTTTCGTGACCAGAAGTACCAAAGCTACCAAAGGGTAGATTTCCTATGCGCATGAATCAATGAGTCCCGTATCCATCTAAGTAATCGATTCCCACGGCGCATCGATTCCCATCGCGCATAAACGGTGAGCAATCCCTGTCTTACGATATTGCCATTGTTCTTCGGTGAGCAAACTCTGATTTCATAAAATATCACACGAGCTACGGGAGCAATTCCTGACCTTAATGATAAACATTTCATGGAGTCCTCCTAACGGAACAAGAGAAGAAAACCGTTGGCATGTGGTTCTCACACAATACATATACATGCATACAAATATATATGGTCAACGACTAATACATGCACGGAAATAATCAGCGAGTAATCTCAGCACTACGCAACAGCAGTTGCAACGTATTCATCTCAATAAAAGAGATATCTTGCATTTCGGCAAGATTTCACTTTATCTCATACTTTTAACATTCAACTGATTTATATCCCAAAATTCACACTAGTTGCTACCAACTACTTGTAATCTACATACTAAGGTCTGTCTCGCTGCAATCTGAATAAGTCACAGCAAGAGGAGATCTGGCGTTTCCCTAGTCTCGCCTGTAGTCCGATTATCCGTTGCCGAAAGTATCCAAACACAATTGTCACGAGTAGAGTACAATCGTTCGTCTACTAACACACTAACGCAGCGTTGCTGTTCTTCAGAAGTCCTTGAATCAGACTCTCAACGAATCGGATTCAGAAGGAAAATAATAATCTCGCACCCTATCCTTGACAATGCACCTGAGCCTTTCATCATTTCTTTCAATGATTACTTCATTCCCCAGATACTCATCTGGTTCATCAATATCTTCAACCGATGCCTCTGGCTCAGCCATTTCAAGTTTCAGATCAGGTGATTTCACTGGTTGTTCCTCAAATAGCTCCATTTGAGGCTCCGGGTAGTTTTCCTGGAAGAAGGACGCGCTGTCTTTCACTTCATCACCAATCTTGGATTCAATTGATTTATCCATCGCTTCCATTCTTCTTAGGACATCTCTATCCCTCCATTCATATTCCTTTACAGGCCTTATTGAATTTGTGGATATTGGTATTGCTGATTCAGTCAGGATCCAAAAACAATCACTGCCACCCACCTTTTTGCCACAAGGGCTCAACCATCGACCCAATCTTTCAACTCCTCGGGAGGAGGAATCACCTTTGTCAAAGTAAAATATAAAATCATACCATTCTGATGACGTGTATAGTGTAATATCAGGCCTATAGCCATGAACCAATTCAAATGGAGTTCTCCCCATTGAGGAAGGGTTGCTCGATGCCGTTCTCTGCCTGATATTAGCACATAGTTCACCACAAAATGACCATAACCTCCTCGGTGACTTCTTCTTTGCTGACTTGGTTGTGATTGCACCACCAAGATGACTAATTGCTTGCTCGGCTCGATTTTGAAATGGGCAATGTGGTTGGATGAATGTTTGATGAATATGGTTGCGCTTTACAATTGAATTCCAGTGAGTTTTGTAGGTTCTTGGGGATCCTTGTTCTGGCGCACCATCAGAGATCAAATGCTCAGGAAATCCAACTGCATGAATGAATATTTTCAACCCTTGATGCGCTTGTGATTTGTCCTGTATCGGTATGAATACCTCAAAACCATTCCCATTTGTAAAGATTTGTGCACATTTTTCTTGCCTCATAATACTGGTGGTTCTAGCATGCCACGTGTCAGTGTACCAGGTTCCTTGTGCAATTCTCTTGTTTCTAAAGCGCTGTGTAGGCAGCCTCTTCATCAGTGGTAGTTGCAAATTCCTCAGTGCCTTCTGAGTCGTGACTTTCAGTGTCTGTTCAGCCTTCTTGAAACTAATATTCCAAGTCTTGGCTAAGCGTTCACAATCTACTTTGTTTGGACCTTCAATAGTTATCACTGATGGCCCCCATTGATTTCTTCTGTCAAGAGACCATCGTTCAAGTGTATTGTCAATTTCTTGCAAGCTAGGGGCCGGTTTTGATTCATCTTCAGGAGCTTCCGTGAAGTCAAATTCAGTGTCATCAAACAAAAACTGGTCTACCCTTCGCGCGCTTGAAATATTTGTTACTGAAGAAATCCGATGAGAAATATTGCCATCTGTTGCAATTTGACATTCAGTCAGCATTCTTCTGGTTGATACCTGGTGCAATCTCATCAGCTTGCATTGCTGCATGAGACTTGGATGCCTGGTCTTTAAGCTAGTCTTGGAGAGCATGTCTGTAACATTACTTGTTGGTTCTGTTACAACTGAGCTTGCGTCTCCAGTTGACATGGCTTGAACGCTAAACTGGTCCCCTGAAATTGGATCACCATTGTCAATTGCTAACTCTGCCATCCTGAACATCAGTGAATGTGGGTCCCATGGGGTGTCATTTGTTGCAATCAAATGTTGACATTCATCAAGCTCCATTCTTGTTGGCTTCCTTGTGGGGAAATATGAAATCACATTTCTCATACTCAGTTTTATAAAAACTTTCCTCGGATCATCATCCTCCATTGGTGTTTGGATTGTGATTCCATGCTTGGATCTAGGGTCAAACTGATGAGGTGTCTCTTCAACAGAATTGAAATTGCAATCCCTCACTTGATTTGGGCATATCAAGCTGTTCTTCAATTTGTTCCCAAAGTACAGCGCTTGGTGGAACACTATGATGTAGACTTGACCTGATGTTGGATTTGTCCAAGCAGTTGCACAACTTCCAATTGGGATTTTCTTGATTGGCTTGTACTCTTCAGAAAAAGGGGCCACATCAACGTGCGTTGTGATCTGATCAGGATTGAGCAATATCATGTTGCTTCCAGCGGCAGTGGTGTCTGCATGTGAGTCTAGCTCACAGTATCCTTCTTCATTTTCTCCATCATCAAAATCTAGAGGAATATTCATCTTATTTAATGACCGGCTCACCATTTTCAACCATTTGTTTTCTAGTGTCCGGTTATGATGTCATTTCTTAGATTTTGATCCAAAGCTATCACCTGCGCCTTCCTTTTCATCATCTTTTCCCTTTTTGGTCTCAGCAGCCTTGAGATTTCTCTTCTTCTTTGCCTGTCTCATCTGGTAAAGCTCCTGACGCTGTTCTTTTGACATTGTTTTATAAACACTTGTTGGATAGGGCTTGCACTCAACTTTTCCTGTAAACTTTCCAGTTGTTTTCTGTTTCTTGTTGCTTGTAGTGCCCACAGAATACACACTTCTGGAACCTCTTTTATGCTTTCCATTTGCAAGCTTCTTCAATCCAAGCCGATTGGTGAATAGAATCAAACATTCATTGAAGTTGTCACGATAGTCTTTGCTCTCATCAATTGCATCGGCTTTGGCAGCATCAAGTTGCTCATCACTGATTGAATTGATAAAGTCCCATACAAATCTCCTTTCATTGTGGTTCTTCTCAAATCTCAGGATTGTTCCATGGAAAGCAGTCCAATTCCTCTTGTGTTTGTTCCAATCATAATTCTTAGCGCCGCCAGTGTAATGTGATTCTTTCATTTCCTGGTAGGTTTTGTTCAGAACCATAGTGATATTGGTATCAGTGTAAGCATGCTGCATCAATGAAATTAAAGCATTTCTAGCATTTCCTGAGTTCAGTTCAGTATTTTGGAAATGTGCCACATACTCCCAACCAGACCCTTTTCTTGTTGCATCACATAACAACCTCCAGACGACATTGTTATCTTCATCATACTGGTGGCCTGACAAACACCACACCTTTCGTTGTAGTCACTCCAAGTTGGATAGGTATCTGTTGGACTTTGCCCGACTGTTCCAGACCTGGCTTCATCAGTAACATCTTCCTTCTCTTGGGGTCTTATGACATACAGGATTGGGAAACCTTCAGAGTTGAATCTGTATCTCAAGTTTTGGCGGAAACCTTCTTCCCACTCTCTGAATTTTGTAAGATCCTTTAACTCAGGTGGCGTTGCTTTTTCTTGTGATTTCACACTCGATTCCATCATCTTGATCCTGAAATGTTGTAATTCTAGATTATTTGGGTTCGCGTTCCAGTCAATGGCTCTTGGTTTGACTCCAATCAATGGTTGATACCGAGCTCAATTCGCCCATGTGAGGAGCCTCGACGATAGCCTATTACCATAGTGGATACTTTTTGGATTAGGACAGTCTGGACTGATTGATTTCAATCCATGCATGAATGATTTGATGCTTTCCTTGTTGAGGTCTGTAATTTCTTGAATGTTAGACATTCCTCCCCTCATAATTTCTTCAGCTGATTCATAGTTGATACCAAAATCCATTAAGCTGCTTCTGAAAGCAAGCTGTTCTGGGTTCAGAATTTTGCCATTGTTGAATCCATTGATTGGTATTTTGGGTTGGAAGGACCTCCTTTTGTATCGCTTAGACCTTGAACTGTCGTCCTGTTGATCCTCGTCGTCATCACTGCTATCGCTATCACTTCGATTAACATCATCTGGATTTCTGCGTTGTACCACTGCATCTTGTATGGCTCTGATCCTTTTCTTTACTTCTTTGACGATGACTCTTTTCCAAGTTGAGTTCATTTCTGGATCAGTCATAGCCTTTTCCATTACGCGCATGATTGTTTTCTCATTCAATCTGTCTTCTTCCATACTTTCCTCATCACTCGCACCATCCATGGTGATTCCTGGTAGATCTTGATCCACGTCCATTTTTGTTTCCTCAATGGAGCCATAGTCATCATCGTCCTTTGGCTTTGCTTTTGATCTTGTTTGTCTTTTTGTTGGAGCCATGATAGGGACAAGATTCAAATTTTCGGGCGAAAATTCAAGGGAAGTTTGGATGGGCGATGCGATCGAAGAATATTTAATCGAATATTTAATCGAATGTGGTATGTGGTAAGAGAATATAATCGAATCGAAGGATTGGATGTGAGATGGTTGGTAGATGTTGGCGACTGTCGAGTGTGATTTGCTTATCTGTTTTGTATTTATATCCGGATCGAATTTTCGTTCCGGTTTTTGTACTGTTGTTCGGATCGAGTTTTCGTTCCGGTTATCTGTATGTGTGAGCTTTTGCTTTTGTCGCAATTTAAGATTGTGAGCTTTCCTATCCTTTCTTGGGATTTGCTCATTCTGTATTTCTGTGGTGAAAGATTGTTTCCTGAGAATTTAGTGTTCTCATTTTTCCTTTTTGGATCTTTGAGATCGTCCGATCTTCGAGATTTGGTGTTCTCGATTCTATATCTTTGGATTTTCTTGCGAGCAGATGTTCTTTGCAATCTGTTCCTTCCGCAGATGTTCTTCGCAATCTGTTCCTTCCAGTCTGTTTCACCACAGAATACTTGAGGCTCAATCTTCTGGCTTGCGTCATTCTTGTTTTCAGTGAAAGATCAGTGTTCTCGGATATTGATTCCTTTCAACTGATGCCAACCTGGGCGATTCGTTCAGCTGAATCGTCCAGTGTCTTTTCCCTTGCTTGTTGCTGGATCTCAAAACCCGATGGAGCCTACCATCTTGGTTCAGTTCTTTGGTCTCTTCTTTCAGGGAGACCGCCCTGGTGTTGGTCTACTCCAGGGCTCCACAAGCAATTGCCCCTTTTACATCCTTGAGGGTTGATGCAGGTTGCTGATCAGGCTAATCCGGATTGGTCTTCGAGCTCAACTGTGTTTCTCGGTGGGAAACGCCATTCGTTGGTCCTCCACAGCTCGTAGAGTGCTGTGGGTCTGATAAACTAAAGAAAGTGTGCCGTAACAAACAAACAAACGCAATCGGTCTTACGATCGATTGATTTAGTGAGTAAAACATCGTTGTTACATTTCGATCGTCTTTGTCGATCGATAGGTTAATTACTCGTATCGTCAAATTACTCGTCGTATCGTGTAATTTCTAGCATACAAAACACATGTAATCTTAAGACACAAAACACACGCAAAAAAAACATCTTCGATCGATCTTTCGTGTTACCGTATTACCGTATAATTAGCGTGATATTCTCATTGAAATATCACATGTGATTGTACCTTATCATGTAGAATTAGTACTAGGTTGTACATAGATTTTAGGGCATGATAGTGTTTTAGATTTGTTAATTCTTCAAAGAGTGAGCTGATGGGGAAATCCGGTAAAGAGACAATCCACATGAAAGCGCCGACGATTATTCACTCAAGTTAAATAACCTTACGAATAAGGTTATTTGCCCTTATGACTTTTCGTACGATACGCCCGTTACGTACGAATACGCGTTCACACGGTGAATTCTTTTCATTATTTCATAGATCCGAGGTAATAAACAGATTTTTTTTGGAATCCACATGTTTCGCGCCTCTACTTGTATACTGATCCCTAGGAAGAATTAGTGCTTTGCAGGGGCCCTGTGGAGTTGTTGAGTACGTAGTTATTGTATGTATTCTAAATATGTGTCCGTAAAGTTATGGTAAGAAGTACTCGTACAATAACGCGTACAATTTCTACTAGTAGTGTGCATCAAGTCAGATCAGAATTACCAAAGGCGTTCTGATCTGTACCAATTCTTACCAGTACCAATTCTATGATTAGCCAACCAACCAAATTTACGTCTTAGCTATCAGCATGCTATCTACGTTCATAGGGTTGGGGTTAAATTAAACAAGCAAGCTGTACGAGCTACTGGTAATTACGAGCTACCAGATCTACAAGCAAGCTGTCTATGTTCATACCAATCATACCAATTGATTTATATTACTATTCAAGTGACGTCATTCGCACAAGCTCTTTTTTAAATTGGAACAAGCAAGCTGTACGAGCTACCAGTAATTACGAGCTACCAGAACTACAGGCAAGCTATCTACCTTCATATTGATCATACCAATTGATCTATACTACCAATAAAGTGAGTCATTCGCGCGAGTTTTATTATTTTAAATTGGAGCAAGCAAGCTGTACAAGCTACCAGTAATTACGAGCTACCAGATCTACAAGCAATCTATCTACTTTCATACCGATCATACCGATCGATTTATTACTATTCAAGTGACGTCATTCGCGCAAGCTCTTTTTTAAATTGGAACAATCAAGTGGACGAGCTACTGGTAATTACGAGCTACCAGAATTAGTGCTTTGCAGGGGCCCTGTGGAGTTGTTGAGTACATAGTGTTTGTATGTATTTTAAGTATGTGTCAGTAAAGCTATCGTAAGAAATTCTACGATTAAAATATAACTCAGTCACGAACCCAAAAATCCACTAGGTTTGAGCACTGTGCAAATCCTGCAAGTCCACGACCAAAATAAAACTTAGTCATCAATACAAAAACCCACCCTATTTTCGCACAGTGCAAATCTGTCCAGTCCCTAACCAAAATATAACTCAGTCATCAACCAAAAATCACCATAATTAAGCACAGTCCAAATCCTGCCAATCCCCGACCAAAATATAACTAAGTAATAAACCCAAAAACCAACATGATTAAATCGTCAAGATTAAAAACCCACAAGATTTAGACACAGTGCAAATCGTTCCAGTCCCTAACTAAAATATAACTCAGTCATCAATTCAAAAACCAACCAGATTTTAGCACAGCGCAAATCCTGCCAATTCCCGACTAAAATATAACTCAGTCATACCAGATTTTAGCACTGTGCAAATCCTGCCAGTCCCCGACTAAAATATAACACAGTCATCAACCCAAAAACCCACCATATTTTAGCACATTCCAAATCCTGCCAATCCCCGACTAAAATATAACTCAGTCATCAACCCGAAAACCAACCAGATTTGAACACAGTGCAAATCTTTTCAGTCCCGAACCAAAATATAATTAAATCGTAAACCCTAAAACCCACCAGATTTAGACACAGTGCAAATCTTTCCAGTCCCTAACCAAAATTTAACTCAGTCATCAATTCAACAAAAACCAACCTGATTTTAGCACAGTGCAAATCCTGCCAATTCCCGACTAAAATATAACTCAGTCATTAACCCAAAAACCAACCAGATTTTAGCACAGTGCAAATCCTGCCAATTCTCCACTAAAATACAACTCAGTCATCAACCCAAAAACCCACCAGACTTTAGCACAGTGCAAATCCTGCCAATCCCCGACTAAAATATAACTCAGTCATCAACCCAAAAACCAACCTGATTTGAACACAGTGCAAATCTTTCCAGTCCCTAACTAAAATATAACGCAGTCATCAATTCAAAAACCAACCAGATTTTAGCACAGTGCAAATCCTGCCAATTCCCGACTAAAATATAACTCAGTCATCAACCCAAAAACCAACCTGATTTGAACACAGTGCAAATCTTTTCAGTCCGTAACCAAAATATAATTCAGTCATCAATTCAAAAACCAACCAGATTTTAGCACAGTGCAAATCCTGCCAATTCCCGACTAAAATATAACTCAGACATCAACCCAAAAAACAACCAGATTTTAGCACAGTGCAAATCCTGCCAATTCCCGACTAAAAGTCATCAATTCAAAACTCACCAGATTTTAGCACAGTGCAAATCCTGCCAATTCCCGACTAAAATATAACTCAGTCATCAACCCTAAAACCCACCAGATTTTAGCATTGTGCAAATTTTTCCAATTCCCGACTAAAATATAACACAGTCATCAACCCAAAAACCAACCAGATTTGAACACAGTGCAAATCCTGCCAATTCCCGACTAAAATATAACTCAGTCATCAATCCAAAAACCCACCAGATTTTAGCACAGTGCAAATCCTGCCAATTCCCGACTAAAATATAACTCAGTCATCAACCCAAAAACCAACCCGATTTGAAAACAGTGCAAATCTTTTCAGTCCCTAACCAAAATATAATTCAGTCATCAATTCAAAAACCAACCAGATTTTAGCACAGTGCAAATCCTGCCAATCCCCGATTAAAATATAACGCAGTCATCAATCCAAAAACCAACCTGTTTTGAACACAGTGCAAATCTTTTCAGTCCCTAACCAAAATATAATTCAGTCATCAATTCAAAAACCAACCAGACTTTAGCACAGTGCAAATCCTGCCAATTCCCGACTAAAATATAACTCAGTCATCAACCCAAAAACCAACCTGATTTGAACACAGTGCAAATCTTTCCAGTCCCTAACTAAAATATAACTCAGTCATCAATTCAAAAACCAACCAGATTTTAGCACAGTGCAAATCCTGCCAATTCCCGACTAAAATATAACTCAGTCATCAACCCAAAAACCAACCCGATTTGAAAACAGTGCAAATCTTTCCAGTCCCTAACCAAAATATAATTCAGTCATCAATTCAAAAACCAACCAGACTTTAGCACAGTGCAAATCCTGCCAATCCCCGATTAAAATATAACGCAGTCATCAATCCAAAAACCAACCTGTTTTGAACACAGTGCAAATCTTTTCAGTCCCTAACCAAAATATAATTCAGTCATCAATTCAAAAACCAACCAGACTTTAGCACAGTGCAAATCCTGCCAATCCCCGACTAAAATATAACTCAGTCATCAACCCAAAAACCAACCGGATTTGAACACAGTGCAAATCTTTCCAGTCCCTAACTAAAATATAACTCAGTCATCAATTCAAAAACCAACCAGATTTTAGCACAGTGCAAATCCTGCCAATTCCCGACTAAAATATAACTCAGTCATCAACCCAAAAACCTACCAGATTTTAGCACTGTGCAAATCTTTCCAGTCCTTAACCAAAATATAATTAAATCGTCAACCCTTAAACCAACCAGATTTAGACACAGTGCAAATATATTCAGTCCCTAACCAAAATTTAACTCAGTCATCAATTCAACAAGAACCAACCAGATTTTAGCACAGTGCAAATCCTGCCAATTCCCGACTAAAATATAACTCAGTCATCAACCCAAAAACCAACCTGATTTGAACACAGTGCAAATCTTTTCAGTCCCTAACCAAAATATAATTCAGTCATCAATTCAAAAACCAACCAGATTTTAGCACAGTGCAAATCCTGCCAATTCCCGACTAAAATATAACTCAGACATCAACCTAAAAAACAACCAGATTTTAGCACAGTGCAAATCCTGCCAATTCCCGACTAAAATATAACTCAGTCATCAACCCAAAAACCAACCCGATTTGAAAACAGTGCAAATCTTTTCAGTCGCTAACCAAAATATAATTCAGTCATCAATTCAAAAACCAACCAGATTTTAGCATTGTGCAAATCTTTCCAATTCCCGACTAAAATATAACACAGTCATCAACCCAAAAACCAACCAGATTTGAACACAGTGCAAATCCTGCCAATTCCCGACTAAAATATAACTCAGTCATCAATCCAAAAACCCACCAGATTTTAGCACAGTGCAAATCCTGCCAATTCCCGACTAAAATATAACTCAGTCATCAACCCAAAATTTACCCGATTTGAAAACAGTGCAAATCTTTTCAGTCGCTAACCAAAATATAATTCAGTCATCAATACAAAAACCAACCAGATTTTAGCACAGTGCAAATCCTGCCAATCCCCGATTAAAATATAACGCAGTCATCAATCCAAAAACCAACCTGTTTTGAACACAGTGCAAATCTTTTCAGTCCCTAACCAAAATATAATTCAGTCATCAATTCAAAAACCAACCAGACTTTAGCACAGTGCAAATCCTGCCAATCCCCGACTAAAATATAACTCAGTCATCAACCCAAAAACCAACCTGATTTGAACACAGTGCAAATCTTTCCAGTCCCTAACTAAAATATAACTCAGTCATCAATTCAAAAACCAACCAGATTTTAGCACAGTGCAAATCCTGCCAATTCCCCACTAAAATATAACTCAGTCATCAACCCAAAAACCTACCAGATTTGAAAACAGTGCAAATCTTTTAAGTCCCTAACCAAAATATAATTCAGTCATCAATTCAAAAACCAAGCAGATTTTAGCACAGTGCAAATCCTGCCAATTCCCGACTAAAATATAACTCAGTCATCAACCCAAAAACCAACCTGATTTGAACACAGTGCAAATCTTTTCAGTCCCTAACCAAAATATAATTCAGTCATCAATTCAAAAACCAACCAGATTTTAGCACAGTGCAAATCCTGCCAATTCCCGACTAAAATATAACTCCGACATCAACCCAAAAAACAACCAGATTTTAGCACAATGTAAATCCTGCCAATTCCTGACTAAAAGTCATCAATTCAAAACTCACCAGATTTTAGCACAGTGCAAATCCTGCCAATTCCCGACTAAAATATAACTCAGTCATCAACCCAAAAACCCACCAGATTTTAGCATTGTGCAAATCTTTCCAATTCCCGACTAAAATATAACACAGTCATCAACCCAAAAACCAACCAGATTTGAACACAGTGCAAATCCTGCCAATTCCCGACTAAAATATAACTCAGTCATCAATCCAAAAATTCACCAGATTTTAGCACAGTGCAAATCCTGCCAATTCCCGACTAAAATATAACTCAGTCATCAACCCAAAAACCAACCCGATTTGAAAACAGTGCAAATCTTTTCAGTCCCTAACCAAAATATAATTCAGTCATCAATTCAAAAACCAACCAGATTTTAGCACAGTGCAAATCCTGCCAATCCTCGATTAAAATATAACGCAGTCATCAATCCAAAAACCAACCTGTTTTGAACACAGTGCAAATCTTTTCAGTCCCTAACCAAAATATAATTCAGTCATCAATTCAAAAACCAACCAGACTTTAGCACAGTGCAAATCCTGCCAATTCCCGACTAAAATATAACTCAGTCATCAACCCAAAAACCAACCTGATTTGAACACAGTGCAAATCTTTTCAGTCCCTAACCAAAATATAATTCAGTCATCAATTCAAAAACCAACCAGATTTTAGCACAGTGCAAATCCTGCCAATTCCCGACTATAATATAACTCAGACATCAACCCAAAAAACAACCAGATTTTAGCACAGTGCAAATCCTGCCAATTCCCGACTAAAATATAACTCAGTCATCAACCCAAAAACCAACCCGATTTGAAAACAGTGCAAATCTTTTCAGTCGCTAACAAAAATATAATTCAGTCATCAATTCAAAAACCAACCAGATTTTAGCATTGTGCAAATCTTTCCAATTCCCGACTAAAATATAACACAGTCATCAACCCAAAAACCAACCAGATTTGAACACAGTGCAAATCCTGCCAATTCCCGACTAAAATATAACTCAGTCATCAATCCAAAAACCCACCAGATTTTAGCACAGTGCAAATCCTGCCAATTCCCGACTAAAATATAACTCAGTCATCAACCCAAAAACCAACCCGATTTGAAAACAGTGCAAATCTTTTCAGTCGCTAACCAAAATATAATTTCAGTCATCAATTCAAAAACCAACCAGATTTTAGCACAGTGCAAATCCTGCCAATCCCCGATTAAAATATAACGCAGTCATCAATCCAAAAACCAACCTGTTTTGAACACAGTGCAAATCTTTTCAGTCCCTAACCAAAATATAATTCAGTCATCAATTCAAAAACCAACCAGACTTTAGCACAGTGCAAATCCTGCCAATCCCCGACTAAAATATAACTCAGTCATCAACCCAAAAACCAACCTGATTTGAACACAGTGCAAATCTTTCCAGTCCCTAACTAAAATATAACTCAGTCATCAATTCAAAAACCAACCAGATTTTAGCACAGTGCAAATCCTGCCAATTCCCGACTAAAATATAACTCAGTCATCAACCCAAAAACCAACCTGATTTGAAAACAGTGCAAATCTTTTCAGTCCCTAACCAAAATATAATTCAGTCATCAATTCAAAAACCAACCAGATTTTAGCACAGTGCAAATCCTGCCAATTCCCGACTAAAATATAACTCAGTCATCAACCCAAAAACCAACCTGATTTGAACACAGTGCAAATCTTTTCAGTCCCTAACCAAAATATAATTCAGTCATCAATTCAAAAACCAACCAGATTTTAGCACAGTGCAAATCCTGCCAATTCCCGACTAAAATATAACTCAGACATCAATCCAAAAAACAACCAGATTTTAGCACAGTGCAAATCCTGCCAATTCCCGACTAAAAGTCATCAATTCAAAACTCACCAGATTTTAGCACAGTGCAAATCCTGCCAATTCCTGACTAAAATATAACTCAGTCATCAACCCAAAAACCCACCAGATTTTAGCATTGTGCAAATCTTTCCAATTCCCGACTAAAATATAACACAGTCATCAACCCAAAAACCAACCAGATTTGAACACAGTGCAAATCCTGCCAATTCCCGACTAAAATATAACTCAGTCATCAATTCAAAAACCCACCAGATTTTAGCACAGTGCAAATCCTGCCAATTCCCGACTAAAATATAACTCAGTCATCAACCCAAAAACCAACCCGATTTGAAAACAGTGCAAATCTTTTCAGTCCCTAACCAAAATATAATTCAGTCATCAATTCAAAAACCAACCAGATTTTAGCACAGTGCAAATCCTGCCAATCCCCGATTAAAATATAACTCAGTCATCAATCCAAAAACCAACCTGTTTTGAACACAGTGCAAATCTTTTCAGTCCCTAACCAAAATATAATTCAGTCATCAATTCAAAAACCAACCAGACTTTAGCACAGTGCAAATCCTGCCAATTCCCGACTAAAATATAACTCAGTCATCAACCCAAAAACCAACCTGATTTGAACACAGTGCAAATCTTTCCAGTCCCTAACTAAAATATAACTCAGTCATCAATTCAAAAACCCACCAGATTTTAGCACAGTGCAAATCCTGCCAATTCCCGACTAAAATATAACTCAGTCATCAACCCAAAAACCAACCTGATTTGAACACAGTGCAAACCTTTCCAGTCCCTAACCAAAATATAATTCAGTCATCAATTCAAAAACCAACCAGATTTTAGCACAGTGCAAATCCTGCCAATCCCCGATTAAAATATAACGCAGTCATCAATCCAAAAACCAACCTGTTTTGAACACAGTGCAAATCTTTTCAGTCCCTAACCAAAATATAATTCAGTCATCAATTCAAAAACCAGTTAGACTTTAGCACAGTGCAAATCCTGCCAATCCCCGACTAAAATATAACTCAGTCATCAACCCAAAAACCAACCTGATTTGAACACAGTGCAAACCTTTCCAGTCCCTAACTAAAATATAACTCAGTCATCAATTCAAAAACCAACCAGATTTTAGCACAGTGCAAATCCTGCCAATTCCCGACTAAAATATAACTCAGTCATCAACCCAAAAACCTACCAGATTTTAGCACTGTGCAAATCTTTCCAGTCCTTAACCAAAATATAATTAAATCGTCAACCCTTAAACCAACCAGATTTAGACACAGTGCAAATAATTCAGTCCCTAACCAAAATTTAACTCAGTCATCAATTCAACAAAAACCAACCAGATTTTAGCACAGTGCAAATCCTGCCAATTCCCGACTAAAATATAACTCAGTCATCAACCCAAAAACCAACCTGATTTGAACACAGTGCAAATCTTTTGAGTCCCTAACCAAAATATAATTCAGTCATCAATTCAAAAACCAACCAGATTTTAGCACAGTGCAAATCCTGCCAATTCCCGACTAAAATATAACTCAGACATCAACCCAAAAAAAAACCAGATTTTAGCACAGTGCAAATCCTGCCAATTCCCGACTAAAAGTCATCAATTCAAAACTCACCAGATTTTAGCACAGTGCAAATCCTGCCAATTCCCGACTAAAATATAACTCAGTCATCAACCCAAAAACCCACCAGATTTTAGCATTGTGCAAATCTTTCCAATTCTCGACTAAAATATAACACAGTCATCAACCCAAAAACCAACCAGATTTGAACACAGTGCAAATCCTGCCAATTCCCGACTAAAATATAACTCAGTCATCAATCCAAAAACCCACCAGATTTTAGCACAGTGCAAATCCTGCCAATTCCCGACTAAAATATAACTCAGTCATCAACCCAAAAACCAACCCGATTTGAAAACAGTGCAAATCTTTTCAGTCGCTAACCAAAATATAATTCAGTCATCAATTCAAAAACCAACCAGATTTTAGCACAGTGCAAATCCTGCCAATCCCCGATTAAAATATAACGCAGTCATCAATCCAAAAACCAACCTGTTTTGAACACAGTGCAAATCTTTTCAGTCCCTAACCAAAATATAATTCAGTCATCAATTCAAAAACCAACCAGACTTTAGCACAGTGCAGATCCTGCCAATCCCCGACTAAAATATAACTCAGTCATCAACCCAAAAACCAACCTGATTTGAACACAGTGCAAATCTTTCCAGTCCCTAACTAAAATATAACTCAGTCATCAATTCAAAAACCAACCAGATTTTAGCACAGTGCAAATCCTGCCAATTCCCGACTAAAATATAACTCAGTCATCAACCCAAAAACCAACCCGATTTGAACACAGTGCAAATCTTTTCAGTCCCTAACCAAAATATAATTCAGTCATCAATTCAAAAACCAACCAGATTTTAGCACAGTGCAAATCCTGCCAATTCCCGACTAAAATATAACTCAGTAATCAACCCAAAAACCAACCTGATTTGAACACAGTGCAAATCTTTTCAGTCCCTAACCAAAATATAATTCAGTCATCAATTCAAAAACCAACCAAATTTTAGCACAGTGCAAATCCTGCCAATTCCCGACTAAAATATAACTCAGACACCAACCCAAAAAACAACCAGATTTTAGCACAGTGCAAATCCTGCCAATTCCCGACTAAAAGTCATCAATTCAAAACTCACCAGATTTTAGCACAGTGCAAATCCTGCCAATTCCCGACTAAAATATAACTCAGTCATCAACCCAAAAACCTACCAGATTTTAGCATTGTGCAAATCTTTCCAATTCCCGACTAAAATATAACACAGTCATCAACCCAAAAACCAACCAGATTTGAACACAGTGCAAATCCTGCCAATTCCCGACTAAAATATAACTCAGTCATCAATCGAAAAATTCACCAGATTTTAGCACAGTGCAAATCCTGCCAATTCCCGACTAAAATATAACTCAGCTCATCATCAACCCAAAAAACCAACCCGATTTGAAAACAGTGCAAATCTTTTTCAGTCCCATAACCAAAATATAATTCAGTCATCAATTCAAAAACCAACCAGATTTTAGCACAGTGCAAATCCTGACCCAAAATCCCCGATTAAAATATACGCAGTCATCAATCCAAAAACAACCTGTTTTGAACACAGTGCAAATCTTTTCAGTCTCTAACCAAAATATAATTCAGTCATCAATTCAAAAAACCAACAGACTTTAGCACAGTGCAAATCCTGCCAATCCCTGACTAAAATTAACTCAGTCATCACGCCAAAAACCACCAGATTTGAACACAGTGCAAATCCTTCCAATCCCGACTAAAATATAACTCATTCATCAATCCAAAAACACACCAGATTTTAGCACAGTGCACTAATCCTGCCAATTCCCCGACTAAAATATACTCAGATATCGTCAACCCAAAAA